>WBMV01006214.1:115873-398604 GCA_013396655.1 Campylorhamphus procurvoides | reverse complement strand
CCCGCGCTGCGCGGCCGCGCTCCGTCCGCCCCGGCCGCGCACGGACGGCCCTCCCCGCCGCGGCCCTCCGCCGGGCCCGGCTCCTCGCCTTCCTGCCGATCGGCCTTCCCGCGGCCGTAGTAGGGGTGCGCCTCCAGCGCCGCGCCGTCGGGCTGGCTCAGGATGGGTGCCTTGTGCGGGGTCACCTTGCTCAGCCACTTGTCCAGCTGCCACTTGTTGGACGAGGGCGGCTCGGGCTGGAAGCAAAACAGAGTGCAAGGAGCTTAGTGCCGAGGCCCCGCTGCCGCCGCCGCCCCGGGGGTCCCGCATCCCTCCAGGTACCACCGAGGCTTTCCTGCTGTCCAGGAGCCACCCTCAGAGTGGGAAATGAAAGAATATGGCTTTATTACAAGCAAATAGTTCATTAATTCAGGAATTATTTTCTTTAGGCGTACCGTAGTTGTAAGGCACCAGGTGCTGTCTGGAACTGGTGCCAGGGACAATTTGCGTTCGGGAATAGGGAATTACGAAAATAGATAGAGAGATGGCTGGAAGGGGCCCCCGTCACGTGACAGGCTCTTTGTATGCAGAGGAAAGTGGTCATTCTGACCAGGAGACCCCCGTTCCCCCCTGCACAGGGGGGCATGCCAGACCCAAGCAGACGAAGAGGCCCCTCTCATTATACTAACAAGGTGGGTCTCTGGGGACACATAAAAAGCATGATTTCGGGGGTGTATGTGTGCTTTATGGACCTTCGTGGCCAGGGCACCCAGCACGTGCTTCATGAAATACAAACTTTCCTTTTTCTGCTAGACTTCTGTATCTCACAGAAATTTGTATCTTAACTAAATTGAATGAAAGAGATTTTTCTCACCCCCAGTGTGCAGCGACTCCCGGGCACTGGCCGCGGGCATTGAGGGGCATGCTGTGCCAGGGGGGATGCCTTTGGTCTCAGAATGCCGTCAGTAAGGTAGATGGCTTCTCTGAGTCATCACCTCCAAGAGCGATTTACACAGCACTACTGGCTCTGGCTTTGCTGGAAACACTGCCAAGTTTCCAAATAGAAAAAACCGTAGTGGCGATAGGAAGGGGTGAAAACAAGGTGGGGTGCAGCTGAGGCTAAGGGAGGACAGCTAGCAGGAAAGCTGGGGATATGTACTCGGTGTCCTGTGCCATCACAGTAAATACCAAAAGTATTTAAAGTGGCATGTGGTGGGGAGTTGGAGGGCTAACCAGGCGGTTCATGTAATCTGCCTTATATTGACTTTATAATCCTGTGAGATCCCACAAACATTTGTTGTGTGGTGGTGCTGTCAAGTGCTCATTTTGTGAGTATTGTGTGGCTGTTAGTTTTTCTCTTCATTTCTGTCACAACACCATCAAGTTATAAGAGAGCATCTAAAACATAATGGTGTTTGGACAAGGAAGAAGTGGGATAATCATGATTTCAAATGTAACCACAGCTCAGACAATGTTATTTCAGAACAATGTGTGAGTGTTTTCTAGTGCTTATTGCAATCAGTAATTTGAATGTAATAAAATGAAGAGGAAAGGGAAAAAAACCCAAAAGAAATAAATGATGGAGAGACCCAGCAATAACATAACCTCACAGATGTGAAAAATCTCCTCATTTCCTCAACTGGAACCAAAATTTGATTCACTAGGCTACTGCATATGAATAATCAAAAACTGTGTCATGAGTCAAACATGAAAGCCATCAGTGCTCTGGAAGAAAGTTTGCTCAAGAGAGAATATCCACAGTCTCTAACTTAAAAGAGTCTCTCACTTTTTACTTAAAATAGGTGCCTGAGGGCAACACAGGTTTCCTGCATAGCCAAGGGCCCTTCCAGAATCACCCACTGAGGGTTGTATTCACTCTACATGGAGCAAAGGCTCCTAAAATAAGCAAAAATATTAGACATTGGAATTCATTAGATAAGAATATTCCTTCTAGCGAAAGTGTCTAGATTACTCATTACTGAGTTAGCCAAAACCTATGGGAAGTTAGCTGGATGGCATTAAGTTTTATTTCTTTTAAAGTGTACTCCCTAAAATCTTACATGAGGAATTTCTTTCCTGAGCTGTAAATCTTAAAAATGGATGGTCAATATTTCTCTTGGATGAAGCTGTAGTTTTACAACTCTTAAGTCTTTATCTAAAGTGAACAATGCTTTACTGCTGTTGAAAATACAGATAGATTTTGTTTGGTGCCATTCATTGTGCACATACTGAATTTACTAGATAGATAATAAAAGGTTCACTATACATGCAAGTCTTTCCACTGTTCATGCATATTTAAGAAAAGGACATGCATCAGAAGTACATAGGGAAAAATATACCTCCACCTATAAGTATGGGTCAGAGTGAGTGCCACTTTAAAGTTAAAAAAAATTCCAGTTTTTCTTTACATCCCATTCTGCCTCTTTGTGTTCCTTGTAATTCTTGAAAACAGCAGTTCACCAAATATGCATTTCAAGGGATCACAATAAACCAGCAGAAAACAGTGATTAAGTGCTACAGGGCCATAACCTGGCAGTGCAGTACTTTCCGAGAATGGTATGTCTGCTATTTAGGCAGAATAACTATGGTCTCACCAACCAATTAGCCAACTAGCGAACCTAATAAAAAGGATCAACAGTGTTGCCAGCTTTACTGATTTTGTCAGGAGTTTCAGCTGCACTTTTGTGATTAATTGAAATAAAAATTCAAATCCTTGTGGCTGCTGAAAAATACCTTAAGACCTGTCTGCTAAAAAAATCCCTTAAGATGCATCTGCCAAAAGTGAAAAGCCTGCAACCCATCAGGTAAATGAAAAGAATCCAAATTTAAAAAATCAGAATTTTAAAGCTTTTCTCACTAATTTTGGGCCCTGATACAGTTTTGGAATACTTGAGATTGTCAATGTACATGAGTGATGCCAATTCATTTTTGGAAGTAATTTATTCAATTGGTTGTTCTACCTGAAAATTACTGTACTTTGAAATCAAATTAGAAAGAAAGTACCTTGTGATGGAACAAAATCATGACAGCCAAGAATGAATAGCAGGCTTGGTAAAAAACGGGATTGGGAAAATTCACATGGAAGTTTTTGCCAGTCCATTTTACATGTCTAATTGTAATTATTTGTGGGGAAAGAAAGAAAATCCCTAATTCTCCAGTCCATATCACCCCTCTTAATATGTCATATACCATTCTTCGGAAGAAAAGTTGGTTTCCTTGAATTGGAAATTTTTCAGCAGCATGCAAGGATGGAAATATATATGAATATATATATATCCAGAGTACTCTGACACCTGAATGCTCTCTGCCCTTTGGTTTTTGCATCATTGAAATATGCTGCCCCCAGGGCCTTTTAGAGAACTGGACAGATTTAAACTGGGATAATACCAGGGGTGCCCAGATGGGCACCAGTAACAGGAATAACAGTCTGTGATCAGCTGACTTGCAATTAAATATAGGCTTGGCTTGAAAACCCAAACCAGAGAACTTAACAGGACAAAGATAGTTTCATGGATCAATGCACCACAGACATACACATGTGCCAGGCTTCATGGAGAAACATAAGGATGTGATACATTTCCTTAAATATTGTGGGTGGATTCATCTGTATGACATAGACACCTATACTTCAGCTAGTCAACAAGTTCCTTCTCCAGCCAGTGGACTACTCTTCTAAGGTGTGAAAAATTCCCTCTTGAAATAGACATCTGATACAGACCAGATGAGCTGGGCCCTAAAAAAGTCTGTTTTTCTCCACAGACTGTTAAGGGGAGGCTGAGGTGATGAGCAGATGTAGGTATCTACAGCAGAAGTGTGCAAATTTAGGTGGGATGACTCCCACACAGCATATCTACATATCTGAGATCTCTCCAAGGCTGCAAGCGCAACCAGAGGTATGAGTGGCCCATATCCAAAAAGAAATTTTTGTCAAAACACTATCCAGAAACACGTACTGGGGTAAAGGGCTGCTAAACAATGTCAGTGTAATTGGGAGCACTGTGCTTGTGAGGGGCCTGAGGTGTGGCTAATATGTGGTAAACTTGAAGCATGACATCAATTTCACTGAGAGATTAGAGAACCTGTAATATGTGCATGGATTTAGCCCACTCTGGGTAGGACTGAGCTGTCTGCCATTCCTGCTGTCTACTCTGCCCATTGCAAATCCACATGGTAATTTATCCTTATGGTAACTTGCTTGTGCTGTCCTGCTGTCAAATACTTCATTGAGGGCAATCCCCATACAAATCTGGTGCTTTCTCATTATATTTAAGGCATAGACGGCAATTATGATGATGGTGATGAAGAAGAAGATGATAGTGATTATTATTATTGTTTTTACTTTTTTGCTACTATTAACAGTGCTGCTAGTGCTTTAACAAATAAGAACTGGAGATTCCCATGTGTTAGGCATGGTACATGTACGGGAAGAGTTGGTTCTTCCCATAAATAGAGTTTTCTCTGGAGGGAAGCGAGAGTGTAGTCTGCAGTCTTGTCAACAAGTTCACTGGACAGCTAAAGCCTGTGAATCCTATTTGCAAAGATAATGTCTACAGTTGGTCTAGTGGTAAAGTCCCCTTTTGTTTATGTGAATCCTTGAAAAGGTGGAAGAAACTTTAACGGCTGTGAACTATTCACAACAGCAGAGTCTGTAAAGGACATTGCAATCTGGTACATGGGGCTGGTGGGCTCAGAAAAGGACATCTTTGTCTTCTGGATTGGTTACTGTTGAGTCACCACTGATCCTTTGTTACATGTGATGGCTTCTCTGCTTCCTTCTTGCCCATTCCTCCTTCCTGTCCTCCCTGCATACTGGGAATTCATGGTTGTATAACCAAAGCCAGCTTCACTGAAGGTCTGTAGGATAATTCAATGGAACAAAGAACAAACCCCTCAAATTCTTAGCTTTAGAAATGTAGCTCTTTCTACAGACTAATACCCAAGATCTTTTCTACCATCTGAAATAATTGCAAGAACAAGACGTCATTGTTTTCCAGATTCCTCATTTATGACGTTAATTAAGGTCATTCAAAGAATTCATGCCTTCAGCGAGGAAACAGGAGATAGAAGCTTCAGACCCCTATTCATAATTTTAGGTTTGGCAATCCACAAAACTGTAACTACTCACATTAATATCTGAGGCACCTTAATTTGTCCACACCACTGAAACTAGCCTGAATGTTGTCTCCTGTTCTAGCTCAGCAATTATTCTTAGTTTACTGCAGACATAAAGTGTAGGCAGCTGAGCTAGTCACTACAGGCTCTAAATAGTCAATGGAAAGAAACAGACACTTTTAGGGTGCCATTCATCTAATCTACTTTATACGTATGCTTTACAATGAGCTGCTTTTACACTCTAGGCAACTGCATTTAGACACCTGAGGACAACTTGAAGATCTCAAAATGAGATGAGGAAAAAATTGCAGAAGAAATGAAACAGCAATTGAATTGTTATATAACCTTATATGCGGAAGGTACACTGTCCTAGAAATAAAAATCTCTGAGTTTATGCATACAATATTTCAGATTATGGGGGAAAATAAAAGAATGAAGGCCGCATAATGGTTTGCAGATTTCTAGATTAAGTTCCTCTCAACCTGGAGATAGGGAGTTTCTGCCAAACATTGTGCTGGAGTACTCAAGTTCATTGTCCATGAATTTACCAGTTAATGTTAAATCAAAAGCAAAGATGGACTTATCTTTTTTTGCCTTATCTAATAGATTAAATTCATTTTAAGACTAGGTTTGGAATTGAGTTTGCTACTTAAACTTAGGTGCACAGGGCCTTCCTTCAAAGAGCTTCAAAGGACCTGTCTCTTTCCATTTACTGGATAGGAAACTGGAATATACTTTAGAAAGATGACTTCACTGGGTGCATAAATATAAGTTAAAGCATTTATGCAAAGCTGAAAAGACTTCGAGTCGGAGACATCACATAAGCATGTTTGAACTTGTGCCATCAGTCATACAATAGGCCTGGAAAAGCATTTGCCCTTGGGGAAAACACAGCTATCCTACTACCCGGGGACACCCTGACCCTATCCATGTGTGCCAACTCCCATATCCCATCAAGGGATGAAAATGGCCAATGAAAACCACTGCAGCCATCACATTTTTGAGTCATTTGCATTTTTGTATATGCATGTTTCAGACAGCATGTCCTAGAAGACAAGCCACACAAATATAATGCAAAGAGACAAGCAATCTGTTGGAGTGGTGCAGCTGTTTCGTGACAATGATCACTGACAACTCAGGCTCTGTACAAAAGTACTTCCACAGATCTCGAGAGGATATGTATAAAATGCTTAAGAGAAGGCACTTCCTCCATGTTTCCATGACTCAGTCCTCTACTCGACTTTATGAAATCCATGACCTGCCTCAGTTAATTAACTTCCTGCATTCCCTGAAGAATTGCTGCTCTTCGGTCCAAGCAGCATGGGTATCTGCCTAGATAGTCACCACTCTTCTGTTCCTGGACTCTATGCTTCTCCTCCTTTCATCTCATATTTCCTTCCTCTCACAATGATTCCTTCTCTTTCTTCTCTTTGTCCCTTTTCTTACACCTTTTGAGATCCCACAGGAGAGGAGAAACTGAGTGTGAGATCTCTGCACTATTTCCAGAGAACAAGGTCTTAAGAGGTTGGATGAGAAAGCTCAGAATGGGAAATAAGACATGGGGTGCAGCATGGAGGGAAACAGGTAAGAGAGACTGGAAAGAAGACAGAGAGATGTAGGAAAGGGACAAAGTGAGAGGGGAATTAACTGGAAATGGATCTGAAAGTACTGTGAAGGAAAGACAGACAGGAAGGTGCTAAATAAGGAACAGGAGCGACAAAACCTGAGAAAAATATATTAAGGATGTTTCTGGGAGTGCTGCATTTTGCCTGATTGGAAACATGGCTCCCAATAATCAAGGAAAAGATGAGGAAAGATTTGCTGTTTTTTCAGTGTAATTTTTTTTCAGGGTGACAGAATAGGTGAGGTATAGTTTTGGGGGGAGGTGTCTGGTGATTGGATGCTTTATGTGGAGCAGGAAAGTACACTGACTGTATTTCATGGGTATTTACAATCTTGCCACTAGATTTTTGAATATTTTTACATACATTAATGTGTGTGATGTGGCTGTGGAGCTCATGGTTTAATTCTAAAGGTGTGTATTGACCAAAATATGTAAAAATGTCAATCCTGGTAGAAAAATAGAGCAGAGAAAGTTGCTTTGTTGTGTCTGTTGAGCTTTCTGCAGAGGTGAAAGCAGGTGGTGTCATAGCATAATTGTAGTTTGGCTAGGGCTTGTCTACATGTGGAAATTTTGAGTACTGGCTTTCCAGATGACAAGTTTGGGCTCAATGTTTTGCACCATGAGTAATTCAGTTTAGTCCATTTTGGAGGCAGAATAAAATATATCACATAAAGGCAGCAGTAGCAGAGAATAATTCACTTGGAGAGTGAGGCAAGGAAGTGTGTGAATGAAAAGCAACTGTTTTGCTTTAAAAACCCACCCTCAAACTGATTTTATAACAGTTTCCCTCTGTAGCAAAGCCTTTAGTTCCCTTGCAGTGCTGGGAGCCCACATCAGGACTTAAACACTAAGCAAGCCATTGCTATGGAGGCAGAGTTGCATAAAACTTCAAATAAGCTGTGAACCTTGCAAGGTGCTCCACTCATCTCCAATTAAGGAAAATATCACAGGGTTATTTCTTTCTTCATTTTTGTTTCACCTGCCCCAGGATCCCCTGTCACTTGCATTTCACAGCATGCCAGTAGGAGGATCCCGGGGCCTTTCTCTTCCATTTTTTTGGTATATCTCCCCACAGTCTCCTTCTGTTGGCTTGACTGGGAAAAAGCCTGAGTGGGTGTAGCAGCAGAGTGCCCCCTGGACCATAAAGAGCAGAAATGCTTACCTCTGGGCTGGAGTAATGGGAGGGCTTGCTGCCGTCACTCTCGCTGGAGCTGCTCTCGCTCTCCGAGTCCGACTCTGAGCTGGTCTCGGATTCACTGGAGCTGCTGCTGCTGCTTGACCCCTTGCTGGAGAGTCCTGAGGCTCGGGCGCTGGGCTGCGGCACCACCAGGCTGCCAGCCCCACACACAGCCCATCCAGGAGGGGAGAGGGAAAGAAGAAAACAGGAACGTAAAAAAAACCCCACATGTAAACCCATGGTGTTTTAGGGAGCGTACCTCTCTGAACACCTGTGAGCTTGTCCCTGCTGCTAATGAATAGTGAAGAGAGTTCAACATTACATTGCTATAACTGGGGGGAAAAAACTGTGGGGTTACTCTCATATCCATTTAAATCCATAGCCTTTGCCATCTCTTCTTCATCTGAGATCTGAGGGAGGGTCAAGTTTTTGCTTTAGCTTATCTGTTTTCTCATTCAACAGGCATTTTAGGATATATTAAAAATACCAAATGTTAAAAACAAGAGTACAGAAATCAGTTTTAAACTGTCTAATGAACACTCAGCACAGAAATGAAAGCAGGTGATCAAAAAGGTGAACAGTTGAGAAATGGCGTTGAACCCCACACTACTACTCATAAGTAGTAATAGCAATAACCATAAAAATAACAATAATAATACATCCTCACTGGAGCTTTCAACCCCCATCTTCTGTTTTGCACACTTCTTCACCTACCCATAAATGATGTGGTTACCTGTATATACCATCTTGATATTGACAACTCAAGATCTAAAACTCTCAGCCTTCAAAAACTCCAAAAGCTCAGGCTTGTGTTTTTGTATGTCAGCAGTGCAGTGCTGTCAGCAGAGGTACTTGCCTTCTTAAAAGTTATGTTTACATGCAAGTGTTTGTATTATCAGCCTTGGCAGCAGATGAAATGTATATTTTCTTGAAATAGGTGACCAGGCATATTAAAAATATCACAGTCATAAAGACCTGAGTGTGAAATATCTTATTAAGTCATCCAGCTTATTCCCCAGGCAATGGAAAATTGTTCCCTATAGCAGGGTGCTTTTTCTAGTGAATTGTCCAATTTGATTTTAAATTACTTGAATGCAGCTTTTACTTTTACCCTTGAGAAACTTCTCTGCAAACCAACCCAAATTCCACTGTCAGAAATTTCTCCCTACATTCAACCTGAAGTTGCCCTTTTAAAATTTATTGTTGTTACTTATTATTTCATCCTATTACTAATAGTTACTATGATAAATTATCCTCCTCCCTTTTTGGTTTCACATTTTTGCAGACTGTTTTTCTGCCCTACTTCAGTCATCTTTCAGACAAGGCTTTACACATTTACGTCTTCTGATCTTTCTTCATAAGTCATTATCTCCAGGGATGTGGGATCATTTTTATGGCTCTTTTCTGAACTCATTCCAATTTGTCTATATCTCTCTGATAACAGAGTGCCCAAAACAGAGTGCAGCATTACAGATGGGTTCTCACTAGGGCCCTACGATGAAGGGTTATTACCTTCCTGCTCCTTGATGCGTTGCTTCTTTAAACATATATCTGAACTGTGATGGAATGTATAGTCCATTAACACCCTTACCTCTCTTTCAACACTGCTTTCTCCAGAATTCCTCCACTGATAGCTACATTTTAGATTATTTGCTTCCAGGGAGATTAGCTTGCTTTTTTTTTTCATACCAGATCTCATTTTCTTCTTTATCGCACAAGCTTCTAGCTCCTTTTGATTTATTTCTCTGCCCTCGAAGGTGTCTGCAGCAACTTCTAATTTAGTATCAAATGCAAACTTAATTAAATGGTTATTCACTTTCTTTTCCAGCTCGTTAATGAGACCATTAAATAAACCCCACATGAAACACATCGGTACCCTAATAACCATCTCTTCTCGAATCCATTCAGTGGTGTTTATCATTACCCTTGTTTATGCTCCATCAGTCCAATATTGTGGCTAATTCAATGTGATCTTGGAGATGCATTTTGTGAGAAATAATATCAAATAATTAATTACAGTTCTGCTATGTTGCACCTAATGAATTGTCTTTACCTGCTAATGGTACTTTTCATTACGGAAAACAGATACCTGACACCTGACACAAGCCACATATGACAGGCAATTTCTGGGGCTTTGAAAAGAGGCCAGGCCATCAGAGATGCAGTTTCAACTCCACAATTCCCCATGGCTGCACACTTTCTGGCCCTCTCCCTTCCTCCCCTAACATATGCCAACCTTTCCCCTCTGGACCACCTGTCTTGCACAAGCCAGTACTCCCACCACATTGCTTTTATTTGCAGCATCCCCCTTGCCTTTTGCTAGGAAGCAGTACAGCTGCCCATGGCTTTCTTGCTTCAGAGAGTTTCTGGTTGTTTAGGGAATCATGCCACTGTTGGGGAGTTTTCTGCACCCTTTAAAGAACAGCAGGGCCAGGCAGTGCAGAAAATCTCACCTGTGATCTCACCTTACTAATTAAAAGCAAGTAAAAATAAACAGGAAAGGGAGGAGTTGACATACATTTGCATTTTTGATCTTTATGTCCATCCATGTAACCAGTGGACAGTAGAGAGAGGGGCAACAGTAAAATCTCCTGCTCTGCCAGGATGGCTCAGTGCTACGCTCATGGTCACAGAAGTGCCCGTCAGCTCTGGGGAGACAAGAGGTCTATCTTCATGCACAGGCATTAAACACACCCATTACAACTGAGTGACTTTAAAAACTTTTGTTATTCATGACTTTTGTCTACCGATGTAGACATGGTAAAGACACGATTTTTGGGCAGCCATTTGTATAACACAATTAAGGCACAGAGATGACCAAAACAAACAGCTGATAAGCTTGTCAAAAATTTTCCTTCCTGGAGAAGGAAAATCAGTATTTTGTACACAGCTTTGGGACAATGCAGCTTTCCACCTGTACAGGTTGTTCACGAAACTCTAGGTATAAGCTGCTCACTTGTATTAACAGACTGCAGTCAATCCCTTGCTAATAAAATAGTGAGAGCTACATGAAAACCATTAGAAGTAAGTTTTGTTGTCTTGAATTTCTTTCTTTTTTTTTTTTCTCCTTAAGAGAATATGAGAAAGTATCTGCCTTTTCTGATACTGGAGCTTAGGGAATGCTTTTGACAGTGTCCAACTCTGATGGATTTCCAGTTCTCTCCACAATGGCATTGTGACTGTTGCCTGAAAAGTTCTTCAGCATCACAAACCATCTGCACATTTATGCCCTGCCCTTAGTGACTATGCTTTTAATTTTTAAACCATCATTTTTATTTGGCACTGACTGAAGTTATTCAGAATTGCTATACAGGGGATGAGGGGGAAAAAGACTCATGGTAATATTTCTTTCCTGTTGTGACATAAAATGTTTTTCTAGGCTGCTGAATAGAAATTGTTACTACAGCCACAGATATAAAATATAACTGTTGGACTCTTCACAAACATCTGGAAATCTATATTTGCTGCTCTAATGGTAGCCGATATATTACGAAAATTAAACATTACAATATTTTCTCATTTATTCTGATACTGAAGTCTCCTGTCTCCCTTCTACCTTTTCCATTTTTAAATATAGCATATTCTTAGAAGGATCCTAATTATACCATAGTGGCCAGGGTAAAAACAGTTGCAGCTTTCTTCATGCAATTTTTTTCCTTTTTTTTTTTTTTTTTAATTGGTGACTTCCATTTTGGACTGTTCTTTCTGAAGCATGTAAGCAAGATCATGCAGTCAACCAATTTACATTTTAATGACTGTGGCACATAACATTCATGCATATTTTGCTACTGGCTTATGCCCCAGAATTAATTACCACATCATAGAAATTGTATTTTTATTTTAAGGAATTAAACAACAATTTGGGTAAGAACCACTTATCTTTAAAACTCTTGACCAGAACATGCACTCTTTGACTTAGGGGAGAGAGTAAATACCTTGTAAAGTTGGCAGAAGTTCAGTAATAAGATCAGTTAATAACCAACACACCATCTGAAGCTTCTGATCAGATATCTCCCATCATCCTGGCTACATGGAACGTGGGCAACTAAACACTGTGCAAGTCTCCAACTACCTGTTTTCCTGCACTGTCTGGTGGACAACTGACCCTTCTTGGAAAAACTGCTAGATACCTCATAGCCTCAGTTTTTCTCATACGTGCACATTCAGAAACACAGTGATTTGGGGAGATTGATACTTTTTTCCTACTCAAATTAACTTGTGACCCAAGTCGAGAGGTGGAACCATCTCAATCCCTGGAGAAGCCTGAGAGGTTATTTGTGGTGGGGTCCCACTGCGCTGCATGCCCATGGCCTGCCTTTGAATGGCACCAAGATGGTTTGAACATTTATGCAGGAAGGTGCAAGTGTTTGCTGTTTCATCAGAGGAGACAGATTCCCAAATCATATTGCTTTGGCGGCCCTCAGGAGACCTCTTTAGGTTAATCATGCTGGATCTGAGTCCTACTCCAGGGTTCATATTAAGCTGCTGCTTGCAGCTGCACTGCTTTCCATGGTAATAAATCATGGTGTTGAGCACTGGCCACAGGAAGTTCCCAGGTGGCTACGCACATGCTGTATTGCAGGAATTCAGTCTCAAAGACATACAGCACGGGTAAAGGTACAAGTAGAAGTGATGCAGTTCTTTACCAAACTGCAAGTATTCAGTTAGAATATTCAGTAGATTCAAAGGAGAAAAATATCTCTGATGCTAAAGAATTCATGATTCCAATTCTTTACTGTGTTACAATATGAAGGCCCTTTACACCTACTTTACACAGGCATAAATGATTATCAAAAAATGCAAAGCAAGGGAGAATCAGGCCTTGGAAAAATGACTCAGCCAAGGAAACATATCAGAGTAGGCGTTGGAAATACATTTTCAGCTACAACGAAGGCTATGTAAATGCTTATAGAATCACAGAATCAGTAAGTTTGGAAAAGACCTCCAAGATCATCAAGTCCAACCTTTGACCAAATACCATAATGTCAATTAAACCATATCATAAAGTGCCATGTCTATGCTTCCAGAGATGGTGACTCCACCACTTCCCTTTACCACTTTTTCAGTGAAGAATTTTTCCTAAAATCCAACCTGAACCTCCTTGGCACAACTTGAGCCCATTTCCTCTTGTCCTGTTTGCTAGTCGCCTGGAAGAAGAGGCTGATCCCCACCTCACCACAACTTCCTTTCAGGGAGTTCCAGAGAGCCATAAGGTCTACCCTGAGACTTCTTCAGAGTAAACAACTCCAGCTCCCTCAGCTGCTCTTCACAGGACTTGTGCTCCAGACCCTTCCCCAGCTCTATAGCTCTTCTCTGGACATACTCCAGCACCTCAATGTCCTTCTTGTAGTGAGGTGCCCAAAACCAAACATGGTACCTGAGGCACGGCCTCACCCGTACCAAGCACAGGGAAAATGCTTTAGATTTTAGAGAGCAGTTGATTTGTGTAATTTCACTTTGTAAGAACAGTATCCAGAGCTTTCTTATCAGAAATCTCACTGACACTATAAGACACTATCTCCTGCATTTGTTTTTGTGTCTGGAGATGAGACACTACTTATCCGGTGTCATCTGCATAGCTGTGATCACCTAAACTACTTTTCTTCTAAATCTCACCCTATGGTACCATCCATCAAGTATTGTGCAACTACCAAGTAGCTCTGAATGTCCATAGGAGAGAGGAATGCAACAATTAGTGAGAAGAGCTGACTTGGATAAACAAATGACATTATTAGGGATCACACTGTCAACACTGAGAGATAAGCATGGAGAAGGTGATCCAAATTTGTACATGTCACAAACATACGAGATAATCTTAAGAAAGGCTGTATGAATACTTACAGTATTTGGAATATCCAGAAAACGTATCACTGTCTGGAAGATCAAGGCCAATTGTGGGAAAACAATACTCTGAAACAGATACCAGTCCCTTGGCTGGTATAAACTGTCATTGCTCCATTGATTTCAATTAGGCTACACTGATTTAAATCTGACAGTAAATCTGACCAAGAACTCTGAAATAATATTTCAAATTCAGTCATGAAAACATAGTCCATAATTTAAAGGAGCTCTGTTGGTAGAGCCCCTGTTTTTATTCCAGATTAAAGTATCCAAAACATCACTTCCTTCTTCCCCTGGAGCCAACCTAAAACCCATTGAAGGTCTTTTACACAAAACTTCTGTTGTGAGAAGCAAATTCCACATGGTGCTTCCTCAAAGCACTGACTGAGAACATCGTGCCAAGATCTGTATAATTATCTCTGCTGCCTGGCACTGAAGATATTGCATGTCTCCCCTGCACACAGTAGGGAATTCCTGTCTCAATAATTGTGAATGAATCATAGAGTCAACAGAAATGCCCACTTCTTGCTGCTGCCCCTGTGTATTTTTCAAATTGTCTTCCGGCAAAGACATGTGAAACATGCTTACCATGGGAACCTATCTGGATTTGCAGATCAGGTCATCCTGATTGTAACAGAGCATATGGGGATATTTTCTCAGGCAACTGTAGAATGCCAAGAAACAGCACCATAAGGATAGCCTACAGAATGACTGTGGACCTCATCCATTTGTTTCAGGACAAAATCGTGCTCAGAAAGGGAAATGATACCATAAACTCCAAAATATGCACAGAGGACAGCTAGACACCTCTATGGTTTAAAATACCAGTATGAAGGCTGGTTCTATACTTAACATTTAAAGGTGAGTATGATCATGGAAAGACTTGGGTTGGAAGGGATCTTAAAGATCATTCAGTTCCTGCTTCCCTGATCTTTAAGGTCCCTTCCAACCCAAGCTCTTCTATGATTCTGTGCTTCTATGATAAGGAGCCCCTGCTCTCGTTTTAGGTCTGCCATGTCAAGTTTGAATGAGTGACTCAGTGGAACCTTATGTCAGTGTGTTAGATGTCCTTCGTTACTCTTTTTCAAAAAACACTTGGATGTCCTTGTTCTGAAGTCAGTATGAAAGTAACACAAATTTATTTTTTGTACCTTTGCTAACCATGAGCATGACACCAATTAACCATCTGAGTTCTTTACACTTACCAACTGCAAAAATTACCTATCGTTCACTAACAAGAAAAGGCAGTTAGCCCTGCAATTCAGCACTTTGGACCTGAATGCAAAAAAATGAGGCTGAATGCTTCCCTTTCTCCAGGTAAACGATTTCCCAGGAGTCTGTTAATATCTTTAGGAAACAGAGAAATGTTTTCATACCTCATTCCTGTAATGGATGAGGTATGAAATGGGAGTCATGATGACTGAGAGTCCTGGAGGTTGTTTGGCTTGTCACAATATATAACGCTTCTGTGAAAGCACTGCATTACCTTAGCAGCACCACCTTTGCACAGCACAGCTAATAAAGAACAGCTGCCAAGAACAGAGTTCATAGACTCCACCTATATTTTAACACTGTCCTTGGAAGTTGCTTAAATAGTTTGTGCTGACAAGACTACAAGTATCATCTGATAATGGAAACCGAAGGTAGATCAGGTCTCTCTGAAGAGTCAGGTGTGCACTGTGCAGCTGCAGCTTAATTGTCAGAATAGTCACCAAAGAAAACCAAATTGATATAGGAATGGCTGTTTAGAAAAACAAGCTATGAAACTCATGCACACAAACACACAACCCTCAAAAACATACAGTTTGGCAAGGGGCATCTACCCAAGATCTGGTTGATACTGGAAGAAGCAGAATGACTCAAGCTCCCACCTTGAAGGAGTATGATGGGAAAACTCCCCAAAAACCCCTGGCTAAAAACCCCCTCCTAAAATAAAATGCTATGCAACAATTAATAGTGACATCTCTGTATACATTGCTCTGTCAGAAGGTACCAGGGTATGTGAGATGAAAGAGTCCAGTAGACCTGGAGCAGCATTAATGTGGGGATGAAGTGATTAGTCAGCAGGCTGACAGCTGTGCTCGGAGCCTGGTGCCAGATTCCAGTGTCTGCTTTCCACCTCTGCCAAGTGTTTGCTTGTCTCTCCAGATAAATGGAGCATCAGCAGTGTTTTATTTGACCTGCTCACAAGAAAAATAAAGCAACTCTGACTTCCTCGGTGTGTTTGTCGTTGACCTTGCATCAGCTGAATACGAGCAGAGAGAATCCCTGGTTCAGGAAAGTTAACTCTTTAGTAGAAGAGAAGTGATAGAGTCCTTTTACCTTGGCAGTTTAATTAGTATCTTAATGGCTCAAAGTACAGTGACTTAAAAAATGACAGGCATAGGCTATGTGTCCTACATTGTCCTTGGAACATGGCCTTGGACCAATGGCCTGCAGAATGATGAACAGCTTTGAGAATAGTCCATCAACAGCCACCCTTCTGTCTTACGTGTGACATCAGGAAGCAAATCTCTATAGAGACCTTTTTGGAGGGGGAGGGAGGGTGGGGCAGAAATAAATTGGAAGTGAATGCAGTTGTTGAGAAGATTCAGTCATACAACCCTGCTTTTGACTTCCCCCTGAAACTAAGGGCAATGGCTTTTGTATGTTTTCCTTCATATGTACCCCAGAAATTTAATTTTTTTTTTCTTCATCAGTTTAGCCACATTAAGAACTCTCTAGTGGAGACCATTCTGTTGTCTGGTTGAGGCCACTTTGTGCTGCTAGGTGGAAATTAGACAGAGTGTCTTTGAATCAGACGTTGGAAAGGAAATATAGAATACACACTTTTTTGGACCTTTAATGCCCTCAGTGTCCTTCATGGTGGCTAAGAGTGACAACTATACTCCAGAAGCAACATCAGTCAAAGAACTCTCTTGGGAGACATACCCTTTCCTCTTCTCCTCCAGGAATTTAGCCCTCACATCAGAACAAAAGGCCCAGAGAAGGTGCAAGAAACCTAAACAGATTTTGCAAGATGGAAAAGGACCCCTTTCAGCACTTGCAGATGTGTAGTACTAGTAGCTGAAACTGTGGTCAGGTATATATTTTCCATATCCAATAATACTGAAGCTTTAGATGTATTTCTGGCACTCATTGATTGTTTGAAATAACGAAGTACATTCTTCTGGATATTGTTGCTTTCCAATCTTTCCTCTTTTTCACCTGTCTCTCCTTCCCTTTTCCTCACTTTGAGGAAGCTCCTTTCCTTGATGCATCAGGAGTTGCTGCATACACATTAACGGTCTCCAGAGAATGTGAGTTGATTTGCCCAGAGGAGATGAGATTACTGAAGTTCACAGAGGAAGATAAGCTCTGTTCCACTTCCCATTACATGAGTTCAAAACATGCCCGCATTTCATTGGTTTACCTGATAAGTCAGATACAGAACAGGAGCTCAGGGCTCAGCTGTCCAAAGGTCTCATAAAAACGGGCTAATGTATGTGAAAGTAAAGATGTTATGAGTTTCTTCACAAGTTCTTTTGGTTGCAGGGATGCACAGGATCTTTGGTCACTCAGGGTGCTGAAGAAAGATTCCTGGATTGATGGTATTTGAGTGAGAGGAAGAGCTCCACAGGGATCTCTGCTTCAGAAACATATGACAATAGGAGGAGAGATCCCTGTGCTTTAGCAAAATAAAAGATTAGGAAGTTACATCTGAAATCAATGAGAACAGGAAGAAAGGCTCTAATTTATGGTGGGGCGAATGGAAACACAGTGTAAAGACTGAAAAGGACCAAGGTGTGTTTAAAGGTCAGCTGGGTGGTAACCTGAAGATCTCAACCCAACCAATTTTCTCACTTTGTGAATAAATAAGTCACGTGACCCTTACAGTCAGAACTCTGCCTATTGTGCAGGGCTTAAAAAAACTTAAGAAGAATGCAGGAGAATTAAGTCAAGGGGAATGGGACCCTCTTGGTCAGATCTTAATACAGCTGGCCAGTGAGGTAGAGGATAGTGAGTTTGTAGGCATACAGTTTCTATGCCCTTAACTTACAAGGAGACCTAACTGCTGCCTAACTTTAGCATGCAAAAGTGCTCTCTGGAGATTCCTACCTCTCTTGATGGGCTAGAAGGAATCTAAGATCCTAAGGATTGCTTAAACCATGTGCTTGCTATGCCCAACACCTTGTGCACTGTGATCTGTATGGGAAGAAAAGGAGGTTTAGTTCAGATTCCACGTCATCGTTTTCCTTTCAGGGTTCAGTCACCTCGTTTGTCCAAAGGACTAGGAGTGGTACCCAGTATGAAGACCTACATCAATTCCCAACTCAGTACTCCACTATTTCATTAGAGCACTATCAAAAGCTGATCCCTTGTCAGATTCAATGGTATCAGTACTGCCTGTCTCAGGAATCGATCCTTCACTAACATTTTGAAGGTGATTCCAGCAGTTTAGTCTTTGGTGGGACAGGCTTCAACCCACTGAGAGAGATGTTACAAAGATAAAGGTAATTAAGCATTGAGACAGATCATCAGTGAAGATACGGGACATCGGTCATGGTAGTTCCAGAAACTAGGCAAAGGAGCAATGCAAAATATTCTGTGGAGTGGCATTAACCCACTGTTTTCAAAATGTCTCACCAAGGGAATTTGATACTGCTTCTCTGGAAATTAGCCTGGGTGTTGCTTTTTTTGTCCCATTTATTTCCTGAAATATGAAGTATAAATGTACTTCTATCCAAGAGAACAGCAATTTTTGCTTGTGAGTGACAGCTTCATCAAGGAACAGAAGAAAACCACGCCAGCACAGACTAGAAAATCCTCATCTGCACTGGCCTACCATCATCTTATTTCAGGATGACTGCTAACATAACTCATGTTGTGGCTGGCCACTGCAATGAACCGCCTTCTGCAGTCTTCAGACAGTCACACCTTGCTTCAGCATGGCAGTCTTGCCTCAGTCAGCAGAGCCCTGGATAGGGTTCTGCCTTGCAAGACCTCTTGCTAAGCTCTGAGAGTCCAAATACAGATGAACTTGTGCAGATAAAATTACTAACTACCATAATGGCTGTCCAAATGGGTGCAATAAATTTCAGCATGAGACAAACTCTCTCAGGTTTTACAGACTCTTAATGTTGCTGCTGCCAGCTTTAGTGTTACTCTTTGACTCAAGCCATATTCTGTTGTCTCCCAAAGGTCTTTTCGGCCCGTCAGCTCTAATCAATATGCTGCCTTGCGAAGGAGCTTGTTTTAAGTAGGTTTGCTCACCATAAAGAACCATATAAAGAAAATGTGACTTTTACTCCTTGTCAGCATATATCACTCCCTATGCAGAGCAGCATTTAGATGGTCTGCTAGTTGAATCCAAGTGCTCCCTTTTATATGTTTCAAGAAATGACAAATGCCTGGAAAAAATGCACAGTTGTTCTACAGAAGGTATTAGGCAGACTCAGGAATGGCAAGCAGAACAGCTAATAAAGCCCAAAATTGTATCAGAGAGGATGTAAAAAGCCAATTAGTATGAGATTATTTGAAGACTTGTAAAATGTTCTTCTGTTCTCCTTTCTGATGTATGCACAGCCTCTTTTCCAGAAATATCCCAAACTATTTTAATATATTTTTAGAAAGAGTTCCACAGGATATGCTGCTTACATATTATTGGCATGTTAATTGGTAATAAAATGAATGTTCAGCTATTGAATATTGGCCTGTGGTGCAGCCTTAGGTTTTCAGGGATCTGAGTCACGAGGAAAAAAAACCCTCCCATCCTGACCAGGCTGATTCTTGATCCCTTATTGTGGTTTAGTAGTATCAAGTTTTACAGTTTGGATAAGAGTATCCAGAAATGCTCCTAAAGAGCAGGAATGGTCTGTTTAGTGAGAGTATCAGGATCTGACTGTAACACACCAAACACAGTACAGATACCTCACGAAGGATTTTGAAGCAGAGAGCTGTCCCTGTTACTAACCTTTGCTGTGCCTTCCTCAGAGATAACATGGCCTGTGAAAAACTATAAATAAGTATGATATGCACAAATATGTAACTGCTATGAAGTTATATAAATTATCATTTACAATTCAAAGGAAAAATCACATGTAAATTTCATCTTTTTCACATCTATGGAAAGCAAACTTGAGGTTTGTTCATGCACACAAAGATACTGAGGGTAGGAAGAAATAAATTTCAAAGTAAATATAATTTCATTTGCTTTATTAATCTAGAATGTGGTACCCATGTGTCTGGACCCAGTGGCTCCCCAGCTGCACCCTCCTGCAGGATGTTATCAATCCTTTACGTCTTTGAAATATGCTACCAACTAGTAGAAAAAGCACTAGAACTGTATTGTATTTTAATAAAAAAAAAATCCTAAACCATGCTGTGTCCTGATGTAGTTAAACATGTATCTTCCAGTGTACCTTTCAATCTCTATCTCAAGTGTTTTGTTGTTCATTAACCACCATGAATCTTTTTAGGTTTCCTGTGAATTTACAATAACACTGAGACATGCCTAGGGACCTTTGCCTATTCTTCAATGCATCTTTTGCTCTCCCTGCCTCTTCCAGTGGGGCAGAAAGGAAATGCACACATGATAGTGGGGAGAGGGTACAGGGGCAGGAGAAATACTGCTCGTTGGTGCTGCTTCTCCCACCCAGTGGTACAACAAGCTCTTGCTGTCTTCTTTCTGTTCCCAGGCTTACAGTGTCTTTCTGGCACTCTGGTCTTACTGCAGTGTCTCAGACATGCCTCTGTCTGCCTCAGGTCTTGCATGGTCGGGGTTGTGCTGGGTGAAGCGGTGGCCTCTTCACAGCATGAATGCAATGAATTTATGTTTAGCAGCGTGATCCAGCATGGAGACTGTTAAAGATGTAGGAGTCAACATGTGTTGCTGCTGCGAGTTCAGTGCCCAGCTGAGAGGATATACATTCAGTGCTTCTTTAAAATACAGGCTTCTTTAAAAGTGTATCACATCACCTGCCTGCAGCTGGAAAACAGCTGGGGGAAAGTGGGAGAGTCTGCACAAGAGCTTTGCAGAGAAGATAAGACAGACAGATTTCCAGGAGAGTATGATTTTCCATAGTCAGTGCAGCAAGAAGGTAACTCTTGGGGATTTTTTTTTACCACCCCAACACAACTCTAAATTCTGCTAGGTAAGCTTCAGCTTAGGGAGAAAGATCACGTGTTGGGTTTTTGCCATTAGCTTAGGCACTAGGGGAAAGAGCTAGATGACTTTGTTGATAACTAGCTTGAAGACCCCAACAGGCCTTCGGACAGTTTTATTAATCATAAAACTCATTAAAAATGGCCAATTCCTCAGGGGCAAAGTAAAAACAAGACCTCAGAAGAATGAATCAGGACAGGCATCTCTCCCATTCCTGAGTGTGCTCCGTTCAATATTCTGTGCAGGGAACTGAAAGGGAATACTTAGGAGTGACACTCCTGAGCAATATATCTCAATGCTTTCTCAGGGAAGGGGCAAGCTTCCTTATGGACTCAGATTGCAACATGGAAAATTATTGATGGCTTTGTGTACAGCTGGGAGGCACTGAACTCCCAGCCAGTTGACTCAGAGGCATGTCACATTCAGAATTATGCCTTTGCACTTGGCCTTTCCTCTTTCTTCCCCTTGCCTCTCTCTGGATCCAGGTCTGGATCCAGATTCTTGCTCTGGAGAGACATGGAGCAAGACCAGCAAAGTGCCATGAAGATAATTCAGGGATTGGAACATCTTTCACAGGACAAGAGGCTGAGATGACTGGGATGGATAAATACCTGATAGAAGGAAGTACAGAAAACAGAGTGGTGCCCAGTGACAGGACAAGAAGCAAAGGGCACAAATTGAAATACAGGAAGCTCCATTTATATATTACAACTTTTTTTTTTTTTTTTGCTGTGAGCATGGTCAGACTCTTGAACAGGTTGCCCAGAGAGCCTGCAAAGTCTCCATCCTGGGAGATATTCAATACCCAAGTAGACGTGGCCCTGAGCAACTGCTTTAGCTGATCCTGCTCTGAGAGGGGGTAGGAATGGATGACCCCCAGAGATGCTTTCCAGCCTGTCATCCTGTGACTCTATAGGACCAGCTCAAATACCACAAACTATGGTGCTAATTAACATGATGAATGTGATGACTACGTGGGCACTGAATGGTTCCTGAGCTCCATCTGGCCGTGAGTGTCCCCCTGTTTCATGTTTAAAGCTCACTCAGATGACTATGTAAGTCACTGCCCCAACTTGAAAGAAGTGTAGACTTGGCTTTGGGCACCAACACTACAGCTGAAATGTGTCATCTGTGTATCACATGCTGGCAGTTTGACCCACTACTCCATCCTTTTGCAGGCTACTCTATGCTTGTCAGAGTAAAGTGGACGCAGGGCATGTTGTTAGGTTCATTTGTTAGGTTCATTTGCTGCATTTGGTGTGTTTTACAAAAGGTGGAGTATGCAGCAGCAGCAGCCACAGGCTGGAGAAATTCCTTCTTCAAACATTTCTGGATCTGTTTCTGAGTGTGGCCAGCAGTGTCTGAGGCAGCCCATCAGGTTATGCTTTATTTATTTAACTGTACTTTACAGCACCTCCCTTCTTGAATAAAACTGTGCTGTTAGGAGATTGCTTTACATTTTTTTGGGAGTATCTCTCAAGTGCAGTTGTCTGGCATCACTGCCCAGAGCAGCTGCTGACAATGCCAATGCACTGATAGCTGCAAAATCCCTCCTTTCTGAAATCAAGAGTAGAAAAGATCATCATGAAATAATGGACTAATGTGGCCATTCTATCTATACTGCTCATAAATTACATTTTGAACCTGGCAATCGCAGGGTAATTAGGAGGAGAGTAGCTTTCCTGCAGGAACATATATTTCCTATTCTGCTTGCCTGACACACTCCAGTTTAATTTTTTCTTTGTTCACTCAGCTCAGAGAATGGCAATTATGAGAGGTGATAGCCCAGTGGCAATTTCTGAATCGTGAAGAGACTTAGCACAGAAATGAGTGGGGGAAAAAAAAGGACAGGTATCACTAGTAATTAAAATAAATTTGAATTAAAGGGACTGTTTCAATAATTGCTTTTGTACTATAATCATCTGCATATAACCTATGAATTACTAATACAGTGAAATAACACCTCTGTGGAGAGTGAGCTTAAAAAAACAGCTTTCCTAAACATGTTACCTCATCAGTGAGAGACAGATAATGTTTGGGCAGACTTTTTAAAATAGTAGGTGATGCCATGGCTCTGATCACTAACAGGCATGCAATTTTTAAGCCCTCCTTCCACTTTTGGCCCTGTCAGAGAGCCACAGGAAACAGGGCAGGAATTCCCATCTTGGGTAGCCAGAAGAAGGTTTCACATTATTAAAATAGATGATTTCCTTCATCTAAGAGCCTCTGAGGAGCATAAATTACAAACAACATCAAAGCAAGTGAAAAGTTTTAGAGCAGACTGTCAAAGAGGCTGCTGGGGTTTCCCTGGTAGATTTCCATTTTTAAGGAGTCTCAGCAATTTACTTTCTTTCTCAAAACAATTCCATATGTCTGTGGGTTATTTATGGTTGTTTTGATTTTTGTTGTCAAGGGTTTTAAAGAAACAATATTACAATTATTTAACATGGGGAACTAAAGTTAGACAGAGAATGCCTGCAGTAATAAATTACTGGGATGATCTCATGGACTAAAACTTTGCAGACTTGCTCTGTACTCCCCAGGGCTAGACTAGATACAAAGAAAAACAGTACAGACAACTAGAAAATAAGTATAATTCTGATGCTGTACAAATAGACCAACTAATTACTCATGTTGCCATCACCAATTTCACAGGATGGCAGGATTTTACCAATGTGGCACAGTAATATGGGCTGCCAGATACACTGGCTCAGACTTGAAGTAGAGCTGGGAAAACTTTGTTTAATCCACCTGATAAAAAGCACAAAGGCCAGCTGTAGTCTTGGATTAAAAGTCATCAGGGCAAGCTGTGAACTGATTCATATTAGCTTCCTAAGTTAGGGTAAAGAAGTGAATGTTGTTAGAAAAGGCATGGAGACACTATGTGCTGACGAGGTTATTAGCTTGTCCTGAGGAGGTGGTGCCTGCTGCGTGTGGGTTTTAAGTGTTTTCCCTGCAGGGAAAGGTTGTCATTAGTCACAGGGACATGCACCATGCAGGAGGTTGCTGTGTCACACCTCACCTGCAGTTCCCAATATTCAGCAGCAACCTACAAACTAGACACCCAGCTGTGCTGACCACATCCAGGAAAACAGGCTCCAACCATGCAATGAAGTAAGCAGAAAAAAGGATGGAGCTACAAGAACCGCTGCCACCTCTTGGGATCACCAAGCAGGAGATGCCAGTTTTAAGCTCTGCCATCACGCTGACCTAAGCTTCTGCTGTGTTGCACCGGCAGCCAGCAACCATGTGAAATAAAGATCCTTATGGAGAAAGGACAAGTCCGAACACTTTATTTTCCTTCAAGGAAAGGATCCCTCTTTATTTCACATGTGTTTGAATGCACAGGTGTTTGGCCAAAAAAGGAAAAAAGTGTATATTAATTGCTTGCAAGCCTAGCAGCAAATGCCAGATTCTTGAACCTGTCATTTACTACTGCTGAATTATTCCAAAAGTTATTCATTGTTCTTATTTAGTAATTATTCAAGAAGTATTTTCATAAATCTTGCATCAATAATTCAAAAGTTGCATCAGCATATGATTTCCCGCATGACCTCTAATTTGAATTTGATGGCCAGGAGAGAATAAGAGCAGAAGAATATCATACATGGTACCTGTGTGACATGAGAAGGAAATGCTCGTGAGTTCCCTCTGATGGGTGCACTTCCCTAGGCTGAACTGTAACAGCACCAGTCCTCCATGCACCACTGGCAAGGACTGATTGCCTCACTCAATGCCTTATGTTGACTTGAACAGTTGTGAGGAGCTTGGTTGAAACACGAACTAGCTCCTCCTCAGTTTTTCCTGAAGCAAAACTAACTGGATGTAGTTCCATCTCACGTCAAGCATATAATGTAAAGCTGACTGCCTTCTGCACTGAACATGTTCGTTTGAAAACTCAAAGCTCTGATTCATTGGTTCAGGTCTCGATTGTGACCTTGATTTGATGACTGTGTTGTCCACTGTTAATTAGCTTGTTGTGGTTCTGTTAATGTGTTTTACATTTGGTTGCTTATTTTAGTATACAGGGCTGGCTTATTCATTCCAGTTGTAACATGAGTCATGTCAAGTAAAGACATATGTAACTTAAATAAGGTAATTCCCATGCATGTGGCCCTGCAACCAAATAAATAACTCTATCCCTGACAAGACCATATTAAGATTAAAACAAAGCTATTAAAATGTTGTCTCAGTAAGCAATTAAACTAAAAAATCTCAAGTTTGCAATACTACCCCTAGCAGGTCCTCTACCAGGTGCAAGACAAACCTAAGGCAATCACTTCCTAACTAAGCAAATAATGTTTACATCTCAGCTTTGGAAACATATGTTGTTAATTTTAGCATCAGTTGCCACGTGAACTGGGTGTCACTTCTGGAAAAAAGAAGTGTGACTTTTGGGGGTAATTATTTTTTCAGCACAGATGCAGAAACTGCATTTGAACATCGCAAACATTCACAGAAACTAAGCTTTGACTCAGTCAAACTGCAGCCTATGACAATCTGAAAACAGTATCAGAAAATCTATTCTTTCAGGCATGGTATGGACTTATAGAAAGTACTGCAGAATTTCTTAACAGAGGCTCATCTTTTCTCCTTCTGGATTTAACCTTTCCTCCATGATGTCCCTTTTTACACTGGTCAGACTACTCATGTTTCACCTCTTCTTCATCCTTGCAGCTCCTGATCAACCAGAGAAGTGACTGGTGGGTCAGTGCAGTTATGGAGTTCACAGTTGCCAGTCCTTCCCAGCTCACCTCCCAGTTCAACAGATGCACACTGGTGCATGATATCCCCATGGAGCTCAACTCCAAAGCAGCCAAGAAGAGCACTCTGACAGCGTAGTATGCGTTCTCCATGTGTGGCAGTGTGATTTAATTTGCCATACACTTCCTCATTTAATCATAGAGTTGTTTTCATAGTTTGCTGTAATATATTTAAAAGGCTGATGTGGCAAATGACTGACAAATGAACAATTCAACCAAATTCACAATTTACTGCTAATCCATAGTCATACCAGCTTTTGGTCATAAAAACAACCCTAACAATTTGGGTTGGGCAACTCTGTGGTAATTGCCTGGTCCAATCAACCTGTAAGACCTTACACAGACAGAAGACAGCAACACAGAGTGGACAATGACAGAAATTTGTCACAGCTCCTGTTAAATGGGTAATGCTGCATTTTGAGCAAATAGAAGAAAATAATAAAATGCATTTCTTAGAAAATAATGCAGTATTGCCTCAGATTAGCTAACTATATTGAATGCTGAGGCATTCATCTGCTTCAACAGTGTCCTTTGTCTGCACACACAAAGAATATGCACAGGGATAATTCAAGGCTTCAGGAGGGGGGAAGATGTGCTTGCAACACAAGGGAAAAACTCCTGGATAATCAGGTGTCAACATTAAATCCCTTACAATCATTTAGGAAACACATATATTTTTACACAATACTCACAGAACATAAGTAGTCTGAGGTTAAAATTTGGTGGCACCTCACAAGTAGATAACATGCTAATGGTATAATATATTATTATACCAAAATAATGGTATAAAAAGAGAAGCTGAACCAGAGGCCACAGTATATCTCTATCAATTAGAGAGTGATAATCTCAGTGAAGTGTTTAGGTTTTGCTGTCTTCTCAGTTCTCTGCGTCTGCACAAACAACTTTGCAGTATTTGCTTTCCTCTTCAGCTATATTGTAGAGAGGTGCTGTGCTGTGAGTCCCTCTAGGAGGAGGAGGAGAAAAGCTGAGGTGATTTGACAGCTGCGGGAGCCCAAAATTACGTTCTTCTCAGAGCTCCACCTTTCAACATCCTTATTTCAAAAATGTAGGTTACAGCTTTCATGTCAGACAACCAGCACTCTTATTTTTCTATACACTGTAGCTCTTCCCACAAGTCCTGGGAGGTGTTTGCATGAAGGGTGTTCACACCAAAAAGTTTCAAACTGGAAAAATGAGTGCTGTTGTTATTAGGTTCAGCAGACTGGGAATCTATCAGGCTTTTACAAAACTGCTCATTTTCTGACTCTTAGCTCTTTCACCACTGGTTTTTTTTTCTGTTGTTTTTTCTTAACTGGGCACAGGACAAGCTCTATCTTATTAAGAGAAAACAATAGGGTGAGAAGTTGGAAATTGCCAGGAAGCCTGGGAAAGATCGACACTCAGCTGAGATTTCATTCCATGTTTTCCTGTTGACCTCACAGGCTCTCGACACAAGAGCTCTGAGTACATTAAAGAAAGGCCACAGTCTCATTTGGTCCTGTGAACATTGGCAATATGTTATGGGGACAATATACAAGCTTGAAAGGCAAAAACCGCAGCAATGTCCCCATGCCCTGGAGGTTTTGTCTGGTGCAATGCTGTTTAACCAGAGCACTGTGAGGTTTTAAATGGCCATATGAGATTTATAGTAGGTCATGACTAGATCTCTTTTCAGGGCAAAGTTTGAAAAGTCCATTTGTCTCAAAATTTAAAGAAAAAAGTCTGGTAATTCTCCAAGGTTTTTCCTCTTCCTTCAGGCAACTATTTTTGCCTGTCCAGAGTTCCTAAACCCTCCCCAAGAGCCTTTAAACGTGGGAAATATTGTCCTAGTGTCTCCTATCAAAGGAATAATCCTGAGGATACAAATATTTACAAACCCACTCTAAGCCCACATGGTCAGTGTTAAGCTTATTAAATTTTAGAACAAGGCACATCATGACCTTAAAAGAAGTGGCTTCAGGAAATCAGCATTTGAGGGCCCTATTACCAGGGAAGAGCAATGGTTGTTGTGGGAGCTGAACAGTGGAGACTCAAGGAGCAGACAGAACTCCCATTGTGGGGGCAGAAGCCAAGGGGCAGCCCTGGCTGGGTGGGGGCAATGCTGGCCCCCAAGCTGCTGCCCAGCTGGGCTGTGTCCCACCACATCTCAGCAGAAGGTGGACACTGGTGTTCGTGGGGCTCCAGAACACGGCAATGGGCTGGGCCCCCACTACAGCTGTTTCTCCGCTGTCACCTTCCAGCAATGGGGTCCACATGTGGGTGATGCTTGGGTACCCTCTTCTGGACTTCCCTTGGGCTCCAAGGACTCCAGTGGGATCAGGATGGTTTTGAAGAATGGGGAAAGGGCACACTGGGCAAGCAAACCAGGAAGACTCCATGACAAGCAGCTAGAGAGGCTCTAGGACAAGGTGCCCTTGGGAAACTTGGAGAGCAAAAATCATGGAGATCTGGGGCCAAGTGGTGCAAGATGCCTGTGATACAGGCTCCATGTCTGGTTTTCCTCTTGTCTCTCTGAAGGCAGTGTAGGAAGGAATAAGAGAAAGATGGGAATGGCAAGCAAAGTTCTGCAGGGCTGCTGGGATCCAGGGTCTGGCTGCCCCCCACACCACTGCTTTCCCCATCAGCAGGCATCACCCTCCTGGCTATGAAACAACACAGATCAGGGCCACGGCAGGTCCCCCCAAAAGCATATTAAAGTGTCTTAAAGGATCACTGCAAAGCAAGGAATTTACCTGGCAGGTCACTATGACTTTTCTGGGGGGATTTTTATCTGTTGTGTAAATCAGAATCATGGGATTCTTTAACCCTGCCCCCCTATTTTTTTTTTATTTGACAAATTGTTCATTTAGAGCAGTTATGCTTGATTGTGCCAGTAAATAATAAGTGAGAGCTATTTGTGAATTATTTGGCTGCTAGATTTCCACAGAGAAGGGCCTATTCTCCTCTGTGTCAATGTGTGTGTGAGAGGCAGCGCCTCAGCATGAAAAAGAGTTTTGTGCCTGAGTCAAGAATGAAAAAACCCTTTAAAATCTTGATAGTCACCTAACAGAAGATACACTGCTATGCAAAGTAAATTTCATTAGATATAAAATACCTACCTTTAAAATAAATAACATTCTTTTTTGCAAAAATGACAGAAGATTGCAGACTATATTAAAGATAATGTGTCACGTTTAAATCACCCCATGGAAAGATACCTAATTTAATTTAACTAATTTCTATTTATTTCTGCCTTTCAAAATGATATAATTTTCAGGTTATAAAAATGTAATGTCTGAACTTAGACTCTTCACACCTAGTTTCAATCCAGGCCCAATTTTACTTCTAAGTAAGTTAAAAACACATTAGAGCACAGAGTCATAATATGATCTGGCCCCTCTCTGACTGCAAAAAGGGCAGACTACTATAAACAGAGTTCCTGAGAGAAGGAAAGTCTTCCATTTTGAGATGGATTTTGAAATTTTATGCCATTCCAGTCTGGAACAAAGCTCTCCAATTCTGAATTTTCCCATGAAACAGAACCTCAAAAGAAAGCAGTAATAATGAAAAACAAAGCTGAAAGTGTTTGGTCTGATAATTTGTAAAGAAAAGGTCACCAGACAGACCTCCTGGAAATGCTGAGTGAGAAAAACCTTGTAACTTTGGAAAATGAGCCGCTTTGAGATTTTTACGTCTCAGTTTACATCAAAAAAGCTCCAATGCTTTGGGAGCCTGAATACTTTCCCTGCAGCCCTACTCATCAGGTTGCCAGCGAGGGTGTTGGGGGAGCTGGTAAACAGTCAGCTTGAGTTGAAGTGGAACCATAACCAAATCCTCATGTCTAAACCACACACCGAGCATGTTCCTTTTATAATAATTCACTTGTGCGACCTTTGGAAGTAAAGTACAAATAGGTAGTGATGTGAATTTCTTTATTTCCAAGGTCCCGAGGTCAAATCCTCAGCAAGTGAAAATTGGGATAACACCACTGAAATCAGTGAAGCTGATTTCATTTTTTACTGGTGAAAATCTGGTGACTGAAGTTTAAAACAGACTCCAAAGTGTACAGTCAGTGTAAAGTAAGGACCATTGCCAGTGTGCACTGATCAGAGTCACTGATGAACCACTAAGAGAATTACTGTGGGACTCAAAATACTAAGAACAATTGTAGGATTTAAGCTTTCACTTCATGCAGAGAAAAAAACCAAAACATATCTCAATCAAACTAAACCAGAAACTTTTCTATTTACTTTTCACATTTACCATGAAAAAATGCTCCCTGCTGCCACAAACTATATGGGAAAACAAAAAGGTTTACATGCAAAGCCAATTTGTCAGCACTGGTTGAAAAGTGTTTAAACATACCTCCTTCTTCTGATGTCTACATAATAAGACTTTTCACATGCACGGAAAAAGTATTCCTCTTTAACCAGTTCAAGCCCAACAGCCAAGTATAACATTCCTTGCTCACCAAAAACTCCAAAAGATTTCAGTTTGGCTTCTGCTTGTATCAGAAATGTGGGGTCAGGTCCCTACTTTGGAAGTGCTGCAGGGCACAGAAATTCTCCAAAGTGGCCTTGCTTCAGTATCTAGATTTCAATGTGCTGTGCAGAAAGCAAGCAAGAAAGGAGGTTTTAATAGAATCACAGAGAAGTTTGTGTTGTAAAGGAACCTTTAAAGGTTATCTAGTGCAACTTCCCTGCAGTGAACTACATGAATCTGATCCTTTTCTCAGAAAGTTCTGGTTGTGAGTCTTTCCCAAGGCTTTCTTAGCCAAGGACTCCTGTAGAGATACTACAAAACATGCCTGAAACCTTTCAGCTGTGATACTTTTCCAGATAAAGCACTGATACGAGGTCTGATGGATCACACTGAGCTATAGGACCCTACTGGACTGCTGATGTACCTTCACACCAACATACGTGGAATAGCTAAGTGGGAAAAAGCTCTTCCACCCTAAGAGCTCCATCTAATTTCACAAATGTTGCAGTATTTTTCTGGGAGGAAACCCAGGCTGTTCAAACATCACACATTTTCTTTAACTGAAATGCAAGAAACCTGGAATGCTGTGAACCATTCCTCAATGACAGAATAAATCCAACTCTTCTCCAAGTGGAGAGGAAAGTACAGAAGTTTTCCTCCAACATACATCAACATTGAGGCAGTCATGAACAAAAGGAGGAGATGTCTGGATGGAACTGCATAGGGGAGCAAAGTATCTCGGATCACAACAATATAACTCCTTGCAGAAGCATTTCAGACCTGATTCAGCCACAACTATTCCCCATGGAGAAATCACAGGATGCCTCTTTCTTTATACAAACTCATCCCATTTTTTTTCCTGCAAAGCAGCTGGGCACAATTCTGCATCTGTGTAGTGTCATCTTCACCTCTCAGAGAGCAAAGGGCCAGCCAAGGTCCAGACTGTGTGTTGTCCCCACTGAGGCCTCATCAAGACACTGTATCGAGGAGTTCTTTGCCCATACTGGGCACAAGCACATCTCTTTGGTGGGACTGGCTTCCTGCAGAGCATGACTGTTTTACCCCAAGCAAACCTGGCCTCCCATTTCTTTTTTGCCTCCACTGTTGCCAGTATCAGAACAAAACCAAGAGGAAGGAGAAAATGCTACTGAATCTAAAATTAAAAAATACAGAGGGCAGAAAGCACATAGCCTTACCAGTGACAAAGGCAAACCCAGAAGTTCAGCTGAGATTTCTAAGCTATCTTTGCAGGAATGCAGGAAAAACCAACTGGAGCAAACTTGTCATCATCCATGGGGCTGATGCCAGAAAACCTCATTGTGCCTGGCTGATTACTGAACGATTAGAGCTTGAAGGGGGGATCTCCTTCCATCTGCTGCATGGACTGCTGCCTTGCTCAAAGGGAACTGAAATTTGTCCTTTACATTGTTGAACCTGCTCTGGAGGCTCCCCAGACTACAGCCAGGACACGATTCGCAAACACAGAGGGGTCAAAAGTCTCAAGCTAGTGTCATGTAGCAGGACCAGGCTGAGATGTTACTGCTTGCTATGAATTTTCAGCTCTTTTAAAAATAGGGTGGTAATGAAAGTGTAGTTATTTGTGTGAACAGCGTGGCCAGTTTCCAGCTCCTGGTGCTGTGCAAACCCAAGCTCTCTTTCACCAGACTGCCAGGAAATAGATACAAATGTATTTATAAGATTTCACTTTCTGCAGCATAGCAATAAAAATAGCACAATATGTCACCCGTACTATAGGATTCTCTGTTCTCTTATCTTTGCTTAAGTAAGAAAAGCATAATGTCATCAACTATCTGTCCCTCTACCTCTTCCAATAAAGCAAGTTTTAGCTACCAGAATTGCTATCAAGTTTAAAATCCCTTTTGTTTTACAACACATTTGTTGCCTAGGGGGACTTTTATTGCCCAAAGGGAGCATAATGTTCAAATCTCATTGAAATATCGTAAGTAATATCAATAATAAAGAAAACAGAATTCATTAACAAACTCACTGCCCATAGCTATGTCCTCATGATGTATGGGAGTGGTCTTTAGAGCATCAATTCCACAATACTTTAAGTCAGTGCTCCTTTGATCCACATTTATGGAGATGGACAGACAGGTTAGGCAAGATTATGCCTTCAAGGGTCATAAAAATTTAGAAGCTTCCCAACTGCAAACTGGTTTTTCAAAGACAATTACCTGCACAATTTAGCTGGATGGCGACATATGCCTTCCAGGTTTCATATTGCTAATGTTTATTTTCTCTTGGATTGTTACTGTTTCTCCTACTCTCACGCTTTTTATTTTTTGCCTCAGATGCACACATTAAAAAAACACTCCCACACTTCTTGTCCTATGTGATTTATTCCCAAGAAATTAAATTACATTTTTATAAGCCTGTGTTACCACAAATGATAGCTGAAGATTTGCTGAAAAAATTAATTCCTGATCTGTTGCCGTGAAGCTTCCTCGCTAGCACTGTACTGACTCCGTCTTTCAAAACCAGATGGAAGCAGTCCAACAGTATGATTAACTTCTTAGTCCCTGCAATTTCCTATTGCTCTACTTGCCCTAGATTTCAGGATTGACCTCCTGCTTCACTGCAAAATGCACAGTTGCTCAGTTTGATAAATCACATGAATACTTTTTTGATCACAGTTATCTACTATTTACTACATACCCAGCGAGGTTAATCATATGCTGAGGCACTTCATATGCTGCACACATATACACTCTTCTTCCCAATAGCACTTTGCATATTCTTCATGCTGCCAGCCAGCAATGGGACCTGTTTTCTCCTTACTAATATATGAAAGACCACAGATATAGACCTTGCCTCTTTTCCCTTCCACTTTCATTCTGTAATTATCCACACACATTCTTAAAAGATGAAGGAAGCAAAAAAACCCCACAAAAACAAAAAACAACCCCCCCAAAAAACCACATGAGAAATTACTATTCAGACCTTTCTTTTAGCAGGTAGGTATTTTTCAAAATATAAGTGTTTTTCGGAATCAGAACTGATCATCTCCCCCCAGATATCTTTGGGGAGTCATTGAGAATGCACAAGGTTGCTCACAGGGAGCTGGGAAATATTTGGTTGTCATGATAGCAGAACACTATCACTTCCTTGAATAAATACCACGTATTTTCTTTTTCTTTCTTTAAACCTCAAAGGAATTTCAGTATTTAGTATTTAGGGCTCAAAATTGCTAGAGTTTCCTGGGACAGCTCTGCTCCATGTTCTCACGCAGCAATACATCCAAATCACATCTTCACTGCTATGGTAGAATAATTCTAAATAAACACCAGCAACAGTCAAGGTATGGAAAAACATGCAGCAGCTAACAGGTGAATGCTACAGGTCTTGCTCACAAATTAAATCACAGGAAATGAAGTCCCAGTTTTACAGAGATGTCCATTCACTTTCACTCCAAGCCCTCTACACAGGCTCTTCTTCTAAAACCCCTTTTCACTAATTCCCAACATTCTCCAATACTAGAAATAGCATCCTATATACAATATGTAGCATTACTCTTCCACCTTCAAGTTCTGTAACTAGCAGGATTGAGAAACTCTAGACCACTCCAAGCAGCAGCCACCTTTTGCTACCCTATACTGTGTGGGAGGGCTTCAACTGTGAGGCACTAGCATTTCCAAGCAGCCAAGTTTTCACGTAAGGCATAAATGATACATCTATATATTCCCTGTCACAGGTATTCTCTTCTTTCCTCTCAAAGATAATCCAGAAAGTTTAACCAATGTGCTAATGCTGTGAGAGCTGTGTGCCTGCTTCTGTGGCAGTGAGCACCGTGCACGTATGCTCTTCTCCAGCCAAGCTTTCTGACTCCTCTGGAGCCCGTGATCTCAGTTCTGTCATTCTCTGCTGGGATCCAGATCAGTTGTCCCAAGCCAAGGCTTCCCCTTGGCTATCGCTGATTGCACAGACCTGTCACATGAAGCCTTTCTGGACAGCCAGCCAGCTGAGTCACTTGCTGATAAGCTGACCACATAACTTCTCATGTTGAGAACTCTCACAATGTGAAAGGCTATGTTATCAAAAATACCAGTCCAACACAAACATTAAGGAAGCACATGAATCTTTTTGCTAGCTGCCACTGGGCTATTTACTTACTTTAGGGTGTCACAAGTTTAACTGCTTCACATAATCACAGCTCAAGCAGATACTTGAGAACAAGAAAACTTTGGCGACATCCACCAAAAGTTTTAAGGCTGCTTGGACAGCTGCCTTCCCTGCCTTAAGTGATCTATTAAAAGTCTAAACTGCCTCTTTTGTTGCCTTAATACTTTACAGGCAGTCCCTCCCCAGGCCTCCTAACCCAAATAGTGTATCTCAGTGTGGCTTTGTGTGAAGAAGAACCATGCTATACATCAAGCCTGTGGATGCTTACAGGGAAACGAACAGGATTGTTCCAGGTCAACCTTTTCTATTTTCCTTGCAGCTGAGTGCTAAATGGATGCATGCACCCAGAAGAGGTGATGCAGCAGCACCTCTGCTTGCAAATGTCTCTCCCCGCATGGATGCGAGCCTCTCCTTCTTCTCAGCTCCCCAAACCCTTCATCTCTCCAGGGAACAAGGGGGAAAACTTGTTTGCTCTTCAAGATCTTGAGCGTGACTGCCTAGTCCCATTAGGGTAAACCAGCTCACGGCTGGCATGGCCTGCTTTTTGGTGTTCCAGCCATGATCATGGAAATGCAAAGCACTATCCCGTGTGCCTGGTGTGAAACTCAGACAGGCTGTGTAGCTCACCAGGCATCGTGAACAGGGCTTGTCTACGCTGCCAAATGTATGTGAGGACGTGCCTTCTCCATGAACAGCACAAGTAAATCTAGAAGGTTTCATAGCTGGTACTTGACAGTTCAGGTCTGGACAACATGTATATATTAACCAGGTGCTGAGCATAAGCTAGCAAGTTGGGCTCTTTACATGGCTTATCAGCTGGGAAAGGCAGGCGTGCCAGCACTGCCATGTGGCTGCTGGGATGAGTGGGGTCAGCTCTCCTTATACCTTACGTGCCTGCGCTGAGATCCATATGGGCAGTGCTAGCGGGGTCTGCCTGCATCCTCCAGCCTAAATGCACCAGGAGGAGAACAGACTGCGCCTGTGAAGTAAGCACATCTCCCAAGTACCACCCAAGCAGCATGGTGAAGGAGCTATCTTTCCCTGGCAAATTCAGTGGTGGTACAACACTTCCCTCTAAGGGTTCAAAACCCTTCAGCAGACCCACTTGGCCTACGCTCCAGCACAGAGAAATAAAAGCAGCCAGGGAATAAAAGTGCCCTAGGACCACTGTAAATCTTTACTTCATGGAAAATCTTATCTTGCACATGAATATGAGCTGTGAGTAAATTTAATGTGTGGATTAAGTACTGTGCGGTCTCCCTCATGGTGGGCTTTTCAGCCTAAAAAGAACAAAAGAATAATAATGAGTGTTATGTTTGGGTATGATTGCAAACAGCTGTAATTTACAGCTGGACATTCTCCCTTGCAAATCTATCCAGCAAGCAAGTGCTTCTGGGTTAGTGGAACAGACTGCAAAAAAATTAGCTTTTAACTTCAGCCTTAAGGTCAGAGTTCTGGAACCATGGGAGTCAATAATAAAATCTATTTAGCTCAGCGGGATTAAGCAGGTTTAAGACCTGGCTTAACCACACTGCTTACTGTTAAATAACAACAGAACACACTGAATATTTTAGTTACAGACATTTCTCTTCATTTGAAAGCTATTCAGGCAGTGGGTATGAGAGTCAGACAATTGAAAATATGTCAGCACTGTACCATTAAGGTATATGAGTTAAGTTCTTGCTCTTCTCTGTGCTAGGAACTGAGTAATCTGTAGAGTTAGACCACTTTACTGGAGAGCACAATAAAATTAAAACCAAGCTGTGCTGTATAAACACCAAGGGCTTTTCATGAGAGAATGAAAAGCTAATGGGGCCAGTGCATCTTTCCTGACAAAATAGTCAGTGCATGTGCAGAGCAACCTGTCTTCTGGAAGCAGAAAAGCTGTTTCAGTCAAGCTTCTGGGTCACTAATCTTTGTGTTTGAACATAAATCTGCTGGGGGTTACTGTGTCATTCTGAAAACAAAACTGAGTGTGATACACTACAGAAATCAATGGCTACAGGTCTAAAAACTCTTTTTTTGTTTGTTTGATTGTTTCCCTCCTCTTTTAGCTTAGCTAACTGTTAACTCTTTAATAAAACCTGCTGGAGAATATTTAAAAAAAATTGAGCAAAATTACTGAAAGCTTCATATAAGCTGCCATCTCCCTTGGTACTGGGAAATGCTGGTGTGTGACTGGGAGCTCTTAGTTGCTACTAGGACACAACTAATGAGCAGCAGTATCGCAGGCATTCTTGCTTTAGCCAAGAAGAGACAGAATCTGCCATCACAGTGTGGGATTTTGGCCCCCTGCCCTCATGTTCAGTCGCTGCAGTGAGGTAATGGGTAGCAGGGAGGCAACCCCCAGGGTGCACCCCAGCCTTCCCAGCACCCCTTCCAGAAGTGGGGCGAGGAGGGTGATGGTTAACACTGAAGCCCCTTTGCCTGGAGGATGAGGGCAGCCTGTGTCCAGTTCCCTCACCACCTTGAATGAGGTAGGGACCATCTACCCACTACCACCACTTTTCTTTCTAGGGGAGACAGAAAATGAACTGTGGGGTTTGGGGCTTGTTAGTTACCTCCAGGGGCACTTCTCTAGGAATGTTACTGATACAGCCCAGGGGAAGGATGCTGAGAAAAAATCCCCACGTTTCCTTTGGTCAAGGTATTGTCCCCACCAAGTGCAAAATCTGCTTTGCCTTAGGGGCGAGCTTGCACACCTTCAGGGAGAGGGGCAGAATGCTGACTGCAACTCCTCTTTCTTTTTTGCATTCATTCCAGTTACCACAAATACTTCTGTGCCCCATTACCATGCCAGCAATTTCACCCACATCCCATACATTTCATTGGGGATTTTTTTTTTCCCTTAAAGGGGGGCAAAAAATTCTAAACAAAACGGTGTTTGTAAACTTGGGAAGGGAAGGTCGATAATTTTGGCGGTCTTAGCCTCCTAGCAGAGAGAAATGTTATTCATCCATGCACAACATATAATTCAGCCTAAGTGACAGGCTCTGCTCTGGAGAAATCCTGGCCTGAGCTGGCTTCCAGAGTCAATTACTGCTTATTCCCAGGGAGGCGGGGGGCTGGGGGCCAGACGGAGCAGAGGGGGCTGCCAACAAGGCATGGGGAAATTTACTCTGTGTCAGCCTGCATGACACAGTACCTCATTTGTGGAAAAATGTAAATCTGCTAGTTCTTTTTCACAGGCACTAAAATGTACAGTCTCTCCACCCCCTTCCCTCCCCTCTTTCCCAAAACTGGAAAAGAAATCAGGGCCATCTTAGAAAGCTACCTTATATTTCAATCAATCCTCTTTCATAAAAGTCATTTAAGGTAAATACCTGTGCAGACCTACAGCCCAACTATAACATTTACTATGGCGCAAATCCTGAATTCCTCACTCATGCAAGTTTCCCATTGAAGTTAATGGATTTTTGCTTGAAAAAGAGCTGAGTAAAACCTGAACACTGTCTGAGGATTAGGTCCCCTGCTTATCTGCCTGGAGCACTGCTGCGGTTCCAGAAGAAGTGAAAATTTTAATTAAATTCCTCCAAAATACCAATCCCTTAAAACTTAAGGGGTAAAAAAAGGGCATTGTTTTTGTGCATGAGACATACAGGGAATCTCATCAAAAGAAGCGTAATTCCCAGGGAAAGGATTTGGAAAAAGTCAAAAGAGAACATCTCGGAATAAATGAAGTACTTATTGCTGAAAAATGAGCTCAGATATATCTCAGCAAATTCTAAAGCTCAGAATTTACTGCATCATTCATGCCTTCTCCAGTAAGTTTCTTATCTCTCGTTTGGTATCACAACAAGGGATTCTGCATACTCTGTATGAAATACAACAAGACTGTGATTTTTGCAGTAATAAACTCTGCACATGCATGACAAATCCAAGCATGCAAAATGTTTAACATCCCAGTTCACAGATACTTTGGGGACAAAATCCGATTATGAGTTATACGCCACAATAAATAGGGCTCAACGTTTCATAAAGCAATTTATAGTTCATAAAAATGACAAAATGTACCTGTCAGATAGAACGCGGAGAGCAGATCTCTGTGCTGCCTGCTGGAAGAAAGGGCAGAAATGTTTATTTTATATTCTGACTTGAAAATTACGAGCACAATCAACACTTTAAAAAATGCGTTACACACATTTTTGTCGTGTGTCCAAAATGTTAAAGTACAAGCAAAGTAGCAGAGAGTCTATAGTCAAATGGGCATTCCAGCCTAGTAAATGTAAGAACACTTTGTTTAAAATGCCAAAACCCAGAAGATTGTCAAAGCACTGCACGGTACTTGAGGTCTGAACTACTCATTTACACAATTTTTTCTGTGGGTCCCTGAAAACCCGCCAGGGCTCAGTTCTCTGCTTTCCCCTCTCCCCGCTTCCGCACTCCCACTCCCTCTCCTTTACCATTAGTCTCCTCCCATTCTTCCACAGAAACAAACATCACAAATTTGGTTCCTTTTGTGATGAATTACAAATTTTGCAAAGCTTGCCAGAGCTGCTGCAGACTTCTCATGAGTGCTGCCATGTTAATCTGCTGGCAACATTTGCCTACACAGTACGGGACTGACTTGTTGCTGGTTTGCTCTTCAGTTTTTGCCTAGTACAACTCTTTGGATGGGGTGGGGAAGCATGATGCTTTTTCTGGTGTTAACCAGCAGGTCTGGGAATAGAAATTGTAGCCTCTCAAGTTTAATAGGACTCCCAAGCCTATCCCTGAGCTAGTTTGCCACTTTATTATTATTATTCTTTCCCCTCCTTCAATCACTTCAAGTGGTGTGATTCATGGCTTCGGCACAGTAACTGGCTGCTAAGCAAAGATGAAATCTCTTAACGTTTTGAAAATCTGCCTTAAAGTCTCCATTCTACTTGGAGCTGTCCAGAGCATCCTCTTCCCAGCTGTACCTGTCCAGGCTGTGCCTCACATGGCACAGAAGGGACAGAGAGCTACACAGTACAGATACTCAAGGGTTGGGCAATTAAACATCACTTTTCTCATTGCAGGTACAAGTAAATACATTTTGAAACTGTCCTCCCTGGCTTCTCAGGCTGCGGGGGGGCTGTATCCTTATTCCCAAACAGGCTGGATGGCTTACAGGCATCCTGCTCAGCACCAGAGAGCATGCAGGTAACCCTTCTGGCTTGTCAAAATGTTGCTGAGAGGCTGCAAAGAAACACTTGATAAAACATGACTTGTGGTTGCAGTTATGTGCCATTTCACAGAAAGGTGTGAAAAGATCCCTAGAATGGATCCCTCAAGATCTGACAGGAATGGGAAGAGTTTCCAGTAGATTTTTTAATCAGTATTTGTGCTCTGTGAACTTTCTGGAATAACTTGTGCCTCTTGGGTTCCCTGGGGAGATGTAGTCTGCTGTGTATTACATATCAAATTGTTAGAACACACAGTGGCATGGCTTGCTGGAGGGCTTTTCCTTTGTGTTAACTTTCTGCAGTGGGCAGAGAACCTGTAGGAAGGGCATGGAGGGGCCTAGCAGCTCAGTGAGAGTATGCCCATGGCATGAACACATTGTTTTTAGTGTTGGGAAAACTGTATGGTGAGTCTGGTATTTTTGACTGTTTCCAGTAGGTCATACTATTTGCATGCTCTTTGGATACAACACCATCCATGCCATCCAGGCCACTGAGTTCAGGGCAGGCTTTAAAGAGAGTGGCCCCTCTCCAGTCCAGTGGGCTGGCATCATTTTTCCTATCTCCTCTGCAAGGGGCTCCTTAGGACAATTTCATCCCACTTCTTGCACACAAGCACAGGGGAGACCCAAACCTTAGGCTGAAGAATGACTTGTGGCTTAATCTCTTCTTTAACACCCTGGGCCAGTACAAGTTCCTCTCCTCCCACACCTCATCACCCTCACTAGCAGGAAGCCCCATCCATTTCGAGTCTCAAGCTGCGCAGCTTTGATGCTGAGGCTTGCGCTGTGTTACACCTTTGCCTGCAAAACTCAGGAGCCTCCTCTTACTGTCAGAGCCCTTTTCCATCGCCAAGTTGTGTAGACACCATTCAGGTCACTTTTCCTTCTCCTCTTCCACCAGCAGCCAGGGCTAGTCTTTCCCTCAGTGGCAGCTGCTATGTGGCAGTGCTGTTTAAGCCACTTACCATGTTTCCTACTTTCAGGCCACCACACGTGCACATGTGGTTGTGCAATGCAGTAAGTTGAAAAACTGATCCAGCTGAAAAATAACAATTTTCCTTCACCTTTTTCCCCCCCTCCTCATTTTCCCCATGTTATTTGTAACCCATATCCCATTTCTGAGCTGCTTCCTCAGGGAGACGGTGTCACATCACAGGGTGCAGTGTGAAAATTAGAACAGGATCATGGGGGTAAATGCAGCCAAGACCTTTGCTGCTGACATATGGTCATGTCCACCAGCAAGGGTGCTTTCACCTGACATCACTTCCACTCCTGTCTGGAGCTGCAGAGCACTCCTGGAGCAAGGCACATGGTGGCTGTCATGGCCAGAAAGCACTAAAAGAGACAGGTTGTTCTGTAGCCACAGACCTCATGGACATTGCAGAGACCTCAAGAAAGCAAAAATGGACTTTGATGACACTAAAACCCCCTGTAGAGTTCATATTACTGTCCTTTTTCCCCCAAATCCCTACTTTTGAGATGGAGAACTGCTGGATACTTTCTCTTCCAGGCTTGAGGAATGCTGCCCTCAGGAGGGAAGAGCAAAGGACTCTTGCCTTGACCCATTTGGTGTGCTAAATGAGCCAGAAAACATGGTGTGGGAGTGTAGCCTCAAGTGCCAGTCTTCAGTTTCCACCTTGGTGCATTCAGTTGCTGACAGCTTTGAAAAGGTGATTCTCTTCTGGGCAAGAAAGTGGGTTTGAATGACAGGCAGGGCAGCAGCGAGAAGTGTGCAAGTGCTTTTCAGTGAGATCATTCTACTTTTCAATTACCCTCTCATTTTAAGTCCTTTAATAAACATCCTTCTTCACCAAGGTGCAATGCAGATTGCATGGGGCACCTCAGTCTTTGCCTGGTGGTCACACATTCTCTAAATGAGACTATTGATTTCTTTCTTACAGTCTGAAAATACAGCCGTGTTTGACTGCATATTTGTGTGACCCCCTGAGTTGGTAATGTCCCCATTTCTCAGTGATGGGGGAATAAGATCCAGTCGCAAGTTTATTCTTCCTCCCTGGAGAAACAGATCTATGGCCTGCAATGAAAGGCAGTTAGCAACTATCCGGCAATTTTACTTCTAGCCTATATTACTCCCCTCTCCTGGAGAAAGTGAGACGCTGTAATTAAAGGTAGTTAGCAGTTCCCTAGCAAGTATAAATACTTGCAGCCACTAATTACAATCTGTTCTCCTGTTCCCCTGCCACAACACTGGGCTGCTGAGCTGAGGGGGAAATATCTGCCCTCACTTTTTGCTAATAGTTTTTTTGTGACCCCATTCAAAGTCCTTCATGAATCCCCACGGAGGGTCATGACTCACAGTTTGAGAAACTTATGAGTAGAGGAACAGCTTTTTGTGATTTATTATATTTATAATATGCTGATATTGTCTATCTAACGATGTAAGCAAAAGGGTGGTACTTAGTATCATATACTGCCTGCATGACTATTTTTTAATAGCTAGATTTTGATTGTGCTATTTAATTTGCATTTTATTTTACATCGTTAACAACTTTACTGAGGCCAACTCATCATCCATCAAGAAAGATGAGAATATGTTCTACAGTCTTTATTATTCCTGGAAGTAAATTACTATGCTGGTTACAGAAATCTGGGATGAGAAATAAATTTGAAGTTTGATATTGCTGACAGAATTTAAATATCTCCAAGACTTACCACTAAAAAGTGCTTTAATGGAAGCTTAATATACTCTTGATAAGTGGTTGAGTGTGTTCACCAGCAATGAACATCATCCTGAATTTTCAGTTCTTGGAATCAGGGGGGTTACTGATGGAGGAAGGTTCTCCTCAATATGAACACGGATAGTGGAGGCCAACTCACCACATAACAACTTTAATGCTGAGTAGGAGGCAGGGAAAAAAGTAATCTCTCAGGTGACTCAGGTATTTAGGCTAGAGAAACCAGGCACAGTAAATGAGATGAATTATGGCATTTCATTGAGAGTTACAAATTGCAGGATACTGGCTGGTTAGACTTCTTTGACCCCCACCTGAGTGGGCTCACATACATTTAGGGCAGAGTTTCATTGATCTGCCTCTAGTCCATTAATGAGTCACAGAAGATTACAGCCGTACCCCAAGACTACTGGGGCAAAACAAGTTTTCAGCCAGCAGTAATCATGGTCGGGTTCTCAGTCTCCAGAGATTTCATCTCCTTTCTCCATCCCTTATTGCAATGAGCCAGAGCTTGGGAACATATTCAGGTTTCAGTGTGTGTTAAACGAGCTACCAAAATTAGCTTGAAGCGTCACAAGTTGCAATCTGTTGTTGAAGGGAAATCAGAGAGGAAATTAAATACTTTTATTGTAATTGGGACTGAGCAGTGAGCTAGCTCATTGTAACTGGGACTAAGCAGTGAGCAGAATGGGTTGAATACAGCTATTGAGATGGAGATACAGGAGTGTTAAGAGTGGTCCACAGAAATCCCTCTCTTTATTTTTTTTTAAATTTGTTTTAAAAGAATTGTTTCATAAACTGCTGGGCTCATAGGCATTTTTGGATAAGAAACAAATGAGAGAACTACTGAAGTATGTTCTTCTGGGCTTGGAAGACTGTCTTGGAGGCACTGCAGCCTGACTGTGGATGCATTTTCCTATACCTCACCCATGACAGCTTTGGCAAATAAAAGCCAATGAATTGACTGTTGGCAGATTCAGACATTTTGCTTTCCATTTTGCTTTCCATTTTGCCTATCCTGCAGATTAAGTGCTGTTATCGTGGGAGAGCTCAGCTACAGCGATTGTATGGAGTTACATGAGCTATACCAGAGACTTCACTGAGATGGCACAGGTGTTAGAATTCAAACCATTTCTTTGGTGAAGTGCAGCAATATGTGCTGCCCATTCATGAGTAAATCGCATTGCTTCTGGAGCATTTTGTTTGTCTTCCTTGGGTGGTTAGTGCTGCCCTGGAACTGTGCAATGAACCATTTATGCTCTAAGTCAGCAGCTCTCATATTATCAACCACCTTGTCTTGGTCTGCAGTTAGTGAGCTGCAGACGTGCTTTTTCCAAGCCAAGGTTAAGGAAAGATGTCATTACTATATACTGCTATTTGGGAACCAGACCAGGAAAAACACTTTCATATCTGTCTTCTTTCACATGTCACTCTTCATATGTTTTCCATGTTGATTCTCTTCTAATTTCCTAAGGGTTTTTTTTGTTTTAAACTTAAATGCAGTTTATTCCTAAGCTGGGGCAGCCAGGAAGAAAGTTTTATGAAGGGCACAACCTCACTGCATGCCAAAACTTGGGCTGTAGGATTCTCCAGAACTTTTTATCCACTTCAGATCTGAATGCTGTTGCAGACCCAGAGCAAAACTTCTGGATAATCCTCTTATGGTGAACCCACCTCAGTCCAACCACAAGCACAGTTTTTCACCTTCTGTGCTAAGATGTGTGGGTAGTCCAATTCTGTTTATAAACACCCTCTTGTGCTGGAAGTTAGACCTTTGCATGAGAGACAGAGCTGCCTTCCAGCCTCAAAGCTCTATCACAGGTGTTTATAGACTGTGATCAAGTCAGCCACTGGCCCTGCTTCAGACAAGCTCAGCTCATTGTGTATCTTCCACTCCAAGGCATGTTTTCCAAACATGTTAAGCACCTCTCTCCCTCCTCTTGAAGCCTTCTCCAGTTTTCAGTGCTCTCCTTGAAGTGTGCAGAGTTTCACAGCTTTGCAATGATGCTCTCATCAGAGTGGAAAACAGAGGTTAATGAAAACCTCTCGCACCTACACAGACCTGCCCTGTTTAAATGCCCGTGAGTATCTTGCGACCACAAGAAGTTGCCCGAGGAGCTCAGGTCAGGCAATTTATCGTGATTCCTAACATGCCTTCTCTCACTGCATTATTCTGTATTATTCACTGTTCCTAGGGGCTTTGTTTGAGGCGGGCTTTCAAGTGTGGATTTCTGAGGGATTTAAAATCACTTGTAAACTGCAGCTTGAGTGTTTCTCTGTAAATTTGCAATATAAATGTATGAATGTGATTTTCACTGTCTGGTTCATATTTGCTTAAGATTTACAGGCTGTAAGATTTAAAAGGGTCTCCCTTCCTTCCCATTTTGGAGTTGGTTATCATCAGAGCCACATCTTTTAAGAAACTGTAAAACTCCTTCTGGATTTCATGATTTCTCTGGGCCTTTCAACAACTCAGTATCAATTTTTCACCCTGGAGTTTTATTATTATATTTTTGGCATATACTGTTCTTTATCCTCTGCTTTGCACATTAATCCTTATTAATCTTCAGTGGCAACATAGTCTAGTGACTTGAACATGGCACCTGGGAGTGAAAGACACAAGTGCTAATCCTAACTTTGCACCTGACTTGCCATGTGGCTTCAAATAAGCTACGTCTCAGTCTCCCTTGTCAGTTCTACAGAGATAATAATTCTTGCTTAGCCCTACCTAAATACTTCTCAGGGGCATTGTATCAAGCAGTGAATACTTGTTAAGTGATTTGGATCTCCAAACTGATGTATAATCAGCATAGGTATTAACCATACAGAGAATTTTGCAGATCTGTCAGTGCTGAGTCTTCTGTCCTGCATCTGTTCACATTTTTCCTGCAGTCTGGCTCCAACGACCATGGAGGGCTTCAATGCAGATGAGTTAACTTTAATCTTTTTCAGTGGAGATGAGGAGAAGAAAAATCCTTGGTATTTTACATTAACGAAACAGTTAATTTCCAATGCCACTGTAGGAAGGTCTCAGTCATGGCAAACTAAGCAGCAGACACCTTGGAAAACCTACTCTGTCTCCACAGAAGTAGTCTCCTTATCCAGGAAAAAGTAACTCAGTTGAAGTGCTGCTTATACTTAGGATACCACAGACAAAAATTGTCCGTGTTGTGCCACAGGGTTTACAAGATTTATTGGGAAGTCTGAGAGCTCAGAAATTAAAGTAGGGTTTTTTTTCCAAAAGTCCCTATATGTGAAAACAGGGGAAATACAAGCCTAAATTCCCCAAATAGCGGTAACTCTTTCCAGGGATGTGCCATGTCAATCAACTATGATGCATTTGCTGCTACCCAAGTATCTGCTTGGATTGTGCTGTGAATAAAAAAGAAGATGGGATAACATCCTAGGTTGATTGAAATCAGTGGCTAAACTCTTACTGACCTCAGAGGAGACAGATTTCATCCTAGGTGCGGGAGAAATTGTAGCAATGGTTCCTCAGTCTCTTTTTCTTAAATGTTAGTTTTGATGGATTGGCTGCTGGCTCTTGTTATTTATTTCTCACAGTTCTAATATAGCTGCTGCTCCCTTTATAATGTCCTTTCCCCCACAATTTCTTTTCTTCATTAATTCTTTTTTATTCCTTTAATCCCCTTCCCCTTTTGTGTTCATTTCGTTTTCTGACATGCTCTCAGGTGCCTCTTTCTCTGTTTCGGCTGCCATCCATCTCTGTGTGCCACATCTCTTCCACACAGCTCCTCAAGCTGACACCACCCTAAACCAAGCTAAATTGTCAAGGAGAGCAAAGCCCATGGAGAGGCTGGTAATCTGTGTTTGTGTGCATGCATGAGTGGGAGATACAAACAGGGTGCTTTTTCCTCCTACAGCTTTTAAAGCTGCAATATTACAAACTGCACTAATTTGTGCCCTGAATTATTTGTGACTGTTGGTTATTTAACCATTCTCTTAAAGGCATGCTGGAATCAATTTGCCTGAAGACACAACAGACACTCTGTGGCCATGTCTGAGCAGTACACGGGCTGGAGGGTTCATGGGAGACTGGGAATTTGGACAGCCCAGAGATGTGGGATCTAATCCTTCATTGTGCCTCAAGTTAGCCAACACTGCTGAATTGATGACACTGGGATATGTTCCCACCCCAGTTGTAAAACACGCTCATACAGCAATTCCAGTTCAAAAGGGGGAAAAGTGCTAACCAAAGATTTCATGAAGATGGGGTTAAGGATGTTACATTAGATACACAGAGAAACTGTTAGTCTTGGGAAAAGCTGACGCCAGTGGAAAAGGGCAGGCTTTGGAGATTTACTAAAACTCAGCTCAGTCACAGCATTCACAATAAGAGACAAGGAAGATGCTCCTGTACTTTAAATTTATTTTCCTGTCTATTTTTTAGAGGTTTGCTACTGAGGAGCACGGAAATCAGAGTGCTGTATTCAAATGTCCCCTAATTTTAGGGAACATCCAAGGGCCAAGCTGGTCTCTAACCTTTTTCACTGTCATTCATGGTGGTGGCATTCAAATTTAGAGCTTTAACCTTCCTGCCAGACATTGAATCTGATTTTGTAAGATAGGCAGTGATGTGAGCCAAGTTTGGCAGGACAAGACTGAGCTCTTATTTTGTTTCATCTGACAGTTTCAGTGAGGCAATCTTGGTCTTCTTGTCATGCCTTCTGGAAGTGCAAATTTAGATGTCACAGAGATTTTAAAATAAGAGCTGGCAAACCACAAAAAAGAATTTGGCTCAGATGGCTTAAATCTTACTCTGGATTCTAGTTAAGTTGGATACCAAAAGCATCGCTTCTCTAATACACAGGAAATAATAGACTTACCAGAATTAAGTAAGGCTGTTCCAGTGGCTATTCTTCCAGTTTAAAAACACATTTATGTTATAGTGACAGGGGGCTGAACAGAACATTTGGATTAAGTAAAAAACAACCTGCGGTTCTGGCCATTCCTTTAACCAAAACTTAATTTTTCCACGTTTTTTTTTAAATCTCTGATTTGTGCAGTTTTAGTTGCAGTCAGACTTGCACATAGCCAGACTTCATGAAACAAGTTTTTTGTGCTCAGTGGAGTGAGAAACTTCTCCTAAGAAGGACCTTTTTTTTTATCTTCAAGTTTATCAGGGCATTTTTTTTTTGAGAAAAAAATCATTTGTAGAAATTATGCAGGCTCTGTGCTTTTTCCTCTTTTCCAGGGCTGAATGTTCTCCTTTATCACTCATATTCCCTTCTCATCAAACACCAAGTGTTGCACTAATGAAGAGGTGAATAAAAGGGAGCACAACACTAAAATGACTTAATGTGGTTAAAATATTTGGACATGGCACATGTGAATGCAATTAGCACTGTCTAAAAGTAGTTCTAATGATGAACAGGGCTATGCAGTTGTGTGTTTTGGTTTTCTCAATATAACTCTTCTTTCTAGATGTGCCTGCCTTGGTGCTCTGCTCAGCTGATCTTTGACTTCAGAAAGTGCTCTCCTAACAGAGGTCTTACAGAAAGCCAGCTTTGCCCCTTTTTCAATTTGTTTCAGAATTCATTACAGATGTCTTCAAATTTACTGGAATATTACATTTCATATGTAGAAGTACTGCTTATAAAGACTTTATTAAAATTATGCATGACTGTTCATTTTAGGATAATTTTCATTCTTCTGCTAATTGTCAGTCCATATCCTGAAGTGAGAGGGAAAAGTCCTACACATTATTACACAGACTGTCTTTGCATACATTCTTTCTCACTTGTTTCTTGATACCCCTAAAGAAATGACACAAGATTTTATGATTTAAAAAAATAAATAATTTCCTAATGCTATTTATATAGGCACACACCCACACCAATTGCCACTGACCTTGTAGATGGACTTTTGTCCTGTTGCAATGACAGGACAGATTTAGCTTGTCCTAAATGACTGTGCTGCAGACAGTCCTCCCAGAAAGTCACATTTCTAGTGATGAGCCCTGGTAACACTCAGGATGTATGTGATGGAAAAGAACTGTAGATACATATGTCCCCACAGGAACTGCGGGTATAACTCCATTAGCATCAGTTTTTATGGCTCAGCCATGGCCAGGGTGATGCTGACGCACGGACAGGTCCTCCAGGGCCAGCAGCCCACCCTGACTGTCCCTAGGCTGCCATGGGTGGGGGAGGATCCCCAGGAGGGCACTGGGCTGGGTGGGCTGCCATCACCCCGTGGGGCTTTGGGTGGCGAGTCAGACTAAGATGACAAGACTTTTGTACTGTCCAGAAGCTGTGAACTTTCTTGAGGTTGCTCTTCCCCAAGGTCTCCCATGAAATGACATGGCTTTCTGTTTGTCTTGGCTTGCCTGTAAAGGGGCTGGTTTTGCTCACACCACTCAGGCCCTACAGGGTCAGTCTGTCCCTGTCCCTTCTTGAGGAGGGCGGCCAGTAGCACACAAATGCTGCCTGCTCTGTTTCTTCACTGCAGGGCACATGAGCAAAATTAAGGAACCTGAGGGGACTGACTGTTGCCTCCCTGTGCTCTCCGTGAGGGGGCATATTTAGCTCCCACATTTACCTGCTGCTGCAGGGCCATAGTCATATTACTCTTTTTTCTTTGAAAAGAAAAAAGTACTAAAGTTGTATCTTGCCTTTTGAGATCAGTTGGGGATGGAGTGCAGAGCCATGTCCCTGGGAGTGTGTTCTGATTGCTTCTTCAACTCCTGTTTATACAATTTTGCAAAATTTTGGCAGGAATCAAGAGCACATACCAGGGTGTTGGCTTTTATGAATCCCATGGGATGTGAAAGTCAAGCTGACTCGATGAACTTTGGTTACATATTCCAGACAAGCACAATGACTCTATTTATTCAGACTTGGCAGCCAGAATGCAGATTGACTCTGTGGGTAATAAATTTTCACAGCCACAAAACTTCAGCGGCAACCAACCTGATCCTGCACAGAAAAAATGCACACAAGGAAGCAGACTTGGGTTGCAAAAATATGTTAGATTATTATTCCATGTATGCGTACCAGTCAGTTAATTTATTTGGCTATTGATTGACATAAATTGCACAAATGATGCCAGGCATCTTTTTCCCCTTAAAAGAACTACGTTCTATTACAAAATGTTCATGTTGTAAAAGGACAAGGGCGGGGGGGGGAGTGGGAAAGAGAATTGTTCATATTACAATTTACAATCTCCTTTTAATATTTCACCCAAGACTGATTTAAGTTATCCAGTGACCTCTACAGAGAAGAGCAGGGTATTATAATGGGGACTGTTTCATGTGCTATGCCACACTTCAAAGAACCAAAAGGCAATAACCACTACAATTCAGTACTCTGAACAATCTTAAGTACAATTTTGACATCTTCATGCTACAAAGTTTCAGATGCTTTCTGGCAGAGATGATGATGAAATTATTACTCTATGTGTTATAAATCAAAATGAATTGGCTCTTTAACTTGCAGATTTATGTTAACTACCTTGGTATCTGTTAATTGCATGCTCTTCAGATATTGATTGGGGATTAAAAAGTGTATTTTCTTCAATCTGTGTGGTGTAAAATATGCCAACAGGAAATTTTCTCTCTGCATATTAGATCCTATGATCACTGCCTGTAAAATTGAAATGATCAGTTTAAATGGATAAACTATGCTCATTAAAGAGGAAAAATACATTTATGTAATTAAAATTAAGAGACTAATATGTGTGGATAATATAATTACTGTGGGTTCACACACACTCAGCTCAAACCTAGCCTTTTTTTCTTCTCCTGGTTCTGTGAACCTCACTACCTTCATTGCTGGTACAGAGGGAAGAGTTGGGAATGCTTTGCCCACTGCAGTCTCGAAACTCTTAATCAGTTCTTGTACAGCTCACCTTCAGCTCTTTGAGAAACTGGACTACTTGAATGAGTTTGGCTGCTCAAAGGTTAACTAATTACATGAGGAATATATGTGAATCTCTTGTGTACTGTTCCTATCCATTCATCTTTGGTTGCTTTCTTTACTGTTCCCGAGCTCAAGAGATACGAGATTAAAGAGCCTCTGAGTTAGAAAGTGAAAAGAAGCGAGTACTCCTACTGACATTTAAACACAGATCCATGTGGTCATCTGAGCATTTATTGGCAGAGAGGATCTGTGTTATTCTTTTTTGGGTCTATTTCCTGCTAGGTGGGTAGAAATGTAATGTTTTGTTTATCCAGCAGGCATATTTATTTAGGACTGTTCTTTAAGCAAACCCGCAGGTCTCAGCTGAGATTCTGCAAAGCATCTCATAGAAGAGGAGTCAGCCTGTGCCTCAGTGACTAGGAAAAAGGACCAAATAACTAAGTAATCTCCAAAGGTTGCTCATGCTAGGGCCTGTGATGATTAGAAGAGAGTAATGGGATCTCAGCCCTGCTCTCTGCTGTGCAGGTGGCAAGCTCTCTCTTGGCTCTGCAGAGTTTATTCATGCACCAAGGTGAGAGACCCAGGCGGAATCAGCAGCACCTTAAAGCCCTGGTTACCGAGTGGGGACCTTGCATAGCACACATAACACTGAGCAGTCCAAGCACATGGACGATGTTAAGAATTACAAGTCACAGTGCTAAACCAAGGGTGCCATGTGTGCATGCCTGACTGGCAGTATTTTTCCACAATCCCTTCTCTGCCTAAACCTACTAATGTTCTTCATGAACAATAAACACTTTCACATGTCCTTTTCTGCTTGCTGTAAAGCAAACCAGAATTTCATCTCTCTGGCTCTGCCAGCATGTTCCCCTCTGACATCCATTACTCAGGATCCCATCTCCCTGCCTAAAGGACAAGCCGTCTTTTCCTGGGCACCACCTTGTCCCTCTCCTATCACCCAGCCCTTTGCTTGCAGCACCACGGCACCTTGGTGTGCTGTTGTTATTCTTCAGACATCCCCTCTGTCTCTCACTTTACTTTGCCTTGTGCTGTCTCTGAGCTGTATTTTAAACTATCTAGACAAGCAGGAAGAGTAATTAAATGTGAAGTGTTTCAGGATGAAATATGTTAAACAGAAAGAAATTGTATAAATATGTAAATAATAGAATCTGCATCATGAATCTTCTTAACACGAAGAAACTTTGCTCAAAATAGATGAAACAATGGTTTAGTATAAGTATTAAAAAGTTTTGATTTACCTGTTGTTTGGAATACATTGTAAAATAGAGACATCTATTAACAAGTTAGAGAAAATCCTGGAAGAGCTTCATGCCTACATATCTAGAACTATTTGCCTAAGATCTTGAATTTCAAGTCTAGATAACTCTAGTTACCCATGACTGAAATAATCATATTTGAAACTGGCATGATTTAGTTCCAGCCAGCAATTACGTGCCATGCAGCCACTTGCTCACACTCCCCACCCCAGTGGAATGGGGAGGAGAGGAAGAAAAAAAAATTATAAAACTTATGAGTAGGTATAAAAGCAGTTGAAATTAAAAAAATATAAGAATAATAATTGTAGTAAAAAGGGAGACAACAAAAAGAGGAGAAAAAACCCCAAGAAAGGACAAAGTGATGACCTATACAATTGCCCAGCATCCACTGACCGATGCCCAGCCCATCCCTGAGCAGCCATCAGCCCCTCCCAGCCAACTCTCCCCAGTTTATGTACGGAACATGATGTTTTATGGAAAGGGAGATCCCTTTGGGCAGTTGGGGTCAGCTGCCCTGACCATGGCTCCCCCCAGCTTTTTGTTCACCTGCTCCCTGGCAGAGCACCAGACAAGGAAAAGTCTTTGACTTTGGGTAAGCACTGCTCAGCAACAACTGAGACATCAGTGAGTTATCAACATTATTCTTGTACTGAATCCAAGCCACAGCACTGTACCCACTACTAGGAAGAATTAACTCTATGCCAGCCAAAACCAGGACAGATATTATATCCAGGTCTGGATCCATCTATGAGATACAACCAGGGATAGCACTGCCCTCATATGCTCAGGACATGCATTCCAGGGCAAGAAGGAAGGGAAGTGGCTCTTGGCCTCTCGTCCCCAACCAAATCACCCATGCCAGGATTCTGAGAAGAAGATAGCATGGCATAGCATTGCTTGGCAACAAGGCACTCAGCTGCTCATGGGAAAGTCAAGATCCAGCCCTATTCTACTGAGTCCTTAATTACTTAGACAAAACATAGCAATATTTTAAGGAAAATCTGGGAGACACCTCCCACAGCCAACATAACCCAGCTCTCCTAACACATGGAAAACTATGAGTGGCATGCCTGCTGCCAGTCAGGCAGTCTGAGGTCTTTAAAACACAGGCAATTGCCCTAATTGCTGTGTTATAGAGTGAACCAAATGCACAGCCGAGGCTTTTTCCTCAGTTCTCTTTAGCTTTCTTAGCAGGCATGGGCTACACAGAGACAGAACCAAAAATGCTCAGAGGAGAGGCCAGGGCTCGGGGAATGCCAGAGGCAGGTAAGAGATAAACAGTCCAGCAGCTAATCCCTGGGGTCAGCTCATGATTGCAAAAGCTTGGCCTGAACCCTTAATCCAGAATTCCTGTTTCTCCCCTCCTTGGCTGCACTTTAAAACAAAACAAATTCAAATCAGAAGGAAGCTGATACAAAAACCTTCTGGGTCGCATCAAGGTAATAAATCAAGAGCAGTGCTGACTGTTCCTGGCCAATCCAGCAGTTAGCACACGGAGACTGGCTCCAAGCAGCAACATCTGTTACTCCAGTTACAGTACTGCCATGTATTTTGATAACCTCTATGTATGCTTCGAGAAAGCATTAGCAAAATATTTGCAGTAGCTCAGTCTGGACACGAAACATGCTACAGATGACATTTTAGTTGTCTGGTTCTTACCTGGTCATTCTCTTCTTCGTCACTGCTTAACTTGAGGTCATCTTCCAGCATTCTGGAAAGCAAACAGTAAAATAAATTATAACCTACCAAAATGCTTTAGATCTGATGTTTTCTCAGAGCTACTGTAAACATTTAAAAATTTAAATAGAAAGAAATTACATTTTATCACAATAACTCTGTAGTTGTGACACTTTATAATTTTTTCTTATCCAGTTGCTATCAGCTAACTTCTTAATTAATTTCCCACTACTGCTGCCTAAAGGAAAACGCTTAGTAGAGTAATAATGGATTTTGCAAAGATTCTTGCTATTGCAATCACTGCCAAGCAATTTTATATGCTAAAAATAATATTTTTGATGCTGACAGGTCAGTAATCTCTCTGAAAGAAAAATTTCTCTCCATTTGGCTTTGAGTTTACAAAACAGAAGTAGATGTTTACACTGGCAGCACTGCAGCACAAAATAAGGTTCACTGATGTTTCCCAAAGGCCACTTTTACTTTATTGCATGTTTGATGTAAAACTGACGTTGACTGAAACAATTAAAACTAAAATATATTGTTTCTGCACAAGAGTATCCACAAGGATTTCACTGTCAAGTAAACACAGAAAATAATGCATCTTTTCTAATGGGGATTTCATACTCCCCATATCCTTTCCTCAGTTTGTTGAAACTGGTTCACAAAGAAGAAGAGTCTGTTTTTACCTCCATGCGTTATTTTTACAAGCCAAGGTTAGGTAACCAGCAGTTAAAGGAGTTGAAGAGGTGCAAAAATTTCCCCTAGTGCTTGAAAGGTCTTCAACAATGGGACCTATTTTTAAAAAGTGACTCTGTAATAATAGTAATAATTCAGAAAGTTGCTAATTTTTCTTGCATTCTGGGTAAAAACGATCTGTAATTTCATCTCGACTCCAGTAAAAGGCTTGGTGAGCAATTCAAACACATCCTGTGATGTGGGTGGTCCCTGGAGTGTAAATATCTCAAGAAGACATATGTAGTAATTTCAAACCACCTCGTTGTACTTGTGCCTGGATCTTCCAGGAGTGTGCCTGAAAAGCATGATTCTTATATGGGCAACATGGTGTGCTGTGTTTTAAAAGAGCACCGAGCCTAACCACCCTCTCCTCAGCTCCTCGCTATATGCAGAGTCCCTGCTATATGTAGAGTCCCTACTCTCACAGCTGCTTCCCTATTTCCCCACGGCACTTTTCAGGGAATGTAGGTGTATGAGAACAGAACTGGGGGTCAGAGCAGAAACTCCTGATGGTTCATCTCATCTTGCTTCCCCCCCCTCCCTCCGCACATTCCCTTCTACTTGTGCCAAGATTTTTCTTCTGCAAAGTCAACATATTGAATTCAGCAAAATCTCATTGCAATGCAGACACCTCAAATATATAGGACACCCACTGAGTTAGAGGGACTTGACAATCTCACAGCAGGACTTGCTATGTTTTAACTGGAAGTATGTCCACTGTTAGGGAAAACCTCTCTGCCATCTCCCAGGTCAGTAAAAACTCTGGTGGCAGTACCTACGTAGCCACTGACCCAGCTAACAAGCCCTGCTGAAAAGTGGGCAAACAGGATAGGTATGATGACACAGGATACAGCTCCCAGGAGCTAAACTACATCAGAGAAGCAAAGCTTCCTGTAAACACTGCAAGATCCACACTGGCTTTGGATTCACCACTTACAGGGATTCAAACAACCTTATAATTGCTTATTTTTTTTAGTTAGATCTGCTTAAGGCATTCCTGAGAAAACAGTCCTTGAAAATAGAAAGCTCAGATCTGGGATTGGGCACTGTGTGACGAAATCTGCACTGACAGTGATTTACCCATAACGACGTGTGCTTATTGTGTGAAAAGCAGAACTGCCAGGGTGTCACTATCCTCTCCCTTGAGTTTGGGTGCATCAATTTCTGCTAGCAATGTGGTACTTAAGAATATTATTTTAGATTTAGCAATTTAGTTCTTCTCCTAAATGGAAGCTAGAAAATAAAAAACATATAATAAAATCTTCCAGATAATTCTACATATTTATTTGTATCCTGGATTTTTGTATTAACATAAAAAAAGTGTTTTGTAAGCCTGTGATTAGAAGCAACTAAGATGGTCTTTGAAGCCTTTGGGTTGTGTGGAGGTGTGCAATAAGAGTGCAATCAGGTACCATCCACACAAAAGGAACAAGAAACCACAGTACTGGCCCATCAAACTCTCCTTGCTTGTATGTTTTAGTCTGTCTTTACTTTCCCTGTCTGTTTCTCATCTCAGAAGCACTGCTCTCCAAGAAAAGCACTGGCTGCCTCGGGCTCGTGGCCCCTTTGAGGACTTACCATCAGTGTACAAACAAGCTTCTAACACTGGGGATAGGAAAAAATAATAAAATCATCTTCATAAAATGCTTGCTTGCTTTTTTTCCCCTAGAGTGGGATCCGGTTGGCCTGATCCATGTATTTGTCACAAGGCTGTGTCAGGTTAAGACAGCTTGCCAGTGACCTTGTAAAGGCAGGAGCTGTGCAGGTATAACCTCTGTGCCTGGAAGTCTTCACTGGTTCCCAGACTGTTTTCACTGTCAGGTGAGGCCCTCAGCCTTCATCTACACAGCTACAGCCAGAGCAGGACACACTGTCACCTGGCAGGTAAAGCTGAAGTTGTCCTGGAGAGGGACACTCTCTGGACACCAGGGCAGCTCTCACAGCCCAGGTTGCAGCACACCCAGGGGTGAGGAGGGGGTGTTTGTGTTACAGGGATTCCAGTTTGCAGTATCTTAAGCAGGCTAGATCGATTTTAAGTATGGACGTTTCTGAGGAATGTTTCTGCTCAACAGCTCATGAAAACAATGATAGTTAAAAGGAAAGGTCCACAACTGGACGAGGAGACCCCACTGGAAGGGAGGGAGAACAGAAGTACTTTCAGCTCGCAAGAGGTGTTATGTGAATTTGTAATTTATCTGAAAAACCCTCTGGCATAGATTCAACACAGAATTGCACAGCTTTAGTATACCCTGTGTTATCAGAGCACTTCAGATCATGTTTAAATCAACCCTTGCTCAGGATGGGATTTCTTTATGTACTCTGGCAAACTAGCACAAGAATGGACAGACAAACACATACAAGCTGATGTGCAAACACAGCCTTTTCAAAATTGAATATTTATAGCTATTTTCTCTAACATCTTTTTCAGAATACACAAAATCCAGGCCAGTAAGTGACATCCTCTATGGGCTTTCGGGTTTCTTGAAATGGATCTGGCTTTGATGTACTTGGACACTGGTTAAAAAGTAAGCAAACATAACTTTGTAAACAAAAGCTAGAAAATGAAGTGGTACTCAGCAGCTCTGAAAAACACACATCACCACTTAGGGCTTCTGCACTTGAAAGGAGTGCATATGGTCAGGAAGTCACTTTGCAAACCTAATTACACATTTTTAGGGAAATCTCCGTGAGGTCGTGGAGGCAGCGAGGGGTGGAAGGCTGAGGCAGGAGCGCTCACTGCACTCTAATTAATGCATTTCTTCCTTTCTCCACAAAGAATGTGACAGGTAGAGACATAATGAAAGGAAATGAGGATGAGTTTGGGATACTGAGAAATGCCTCAGCAAGCCAGTTGGTTTCTTTCTCCAGTAACCAACCAAGGGGGCTGCAGCCTGGGGTGATGGGCCACTCAGTTACAGGGGAAGAGAAGGGGGGTATGTGGGGTTACTTACATGCAGTGGAAAATAGGAAGTCATCTAGAGGGCACTGATAGCCAACATCTCACAATTTCAGTGTGACTGTGTGCCCAAATCTCCTACACAGCTTATTAGAAGGGCTGACCTGTTTTGTCTGGGGGCTGCTCACTGCATTGGTCCAGTAAGGTACAAGGGGGGTGGTGGCCATGTGGGGCACTCCAGAGGGACCCTGTGGGACTTCTGCTCATCCCAGCTTGTCACAGAGCCAGAATTTGCACCTGGTCAGAAGTATATGGGGTTTGGGATGGGAGGTGTCCAGGAACCACCTTGCTCAAATGGAATAGTTGAGACTTGCAACTTCACTATTTTGTTTGTCTGCCATTTTTTCTGATTTGTTGTTGCTGGAAAGTCAAGTTCCAGGCAAGCAAAATGTCCAGCTCCAACCAGAGTTCAGAAGATAGTAGGAAGACATCTAGTTCCCTCTGGAAGTTAACATCACAGTAACAACAAATTTTAAATGTGAGGGTAGAGCCAGGGCATAAGTCAAAGGTTTCTGAAAGAGCTGGAATATTCTCTTTTTGAGAAGAAGGAGCTGCTGGGGAAGATGCTGATGGTGCAGTGTCTGGGAGAGGTGGCCTTCAACAACCAGCTGTCACACCTGGACCCTGTCTGACACCTTTCCAGCAAAGCACTACTTAAAATAATATCTATTTTCTTCCAGGGTGAAGACATGCCTCAGGTCAGGAATTATCCTTCCCATCTGCTGGTGCACTTGAAAGACGCAGCAGGCATCACACCTTGTATTTCACTTGAACTTCTGATAAATTTCATATTCCTTGGCCTAATGTATTCTTTCCTTCCCCCCTGCAAATTACTTATTGAGGCATAAAACTCTCAAAACCTGCCTTTGTGGTTTTATCATTAGAGATATTCCCTTTTGGCACCTAAAGAGAGGTGCCACAAATGAGGGACAAAACTCTATGTCCCTCTGATGGTCTAAGCTACTATACAAAATATGGTCTTTCTTTATGATAATTTTGATAATTAAAGCAATCAAAAAAATCAAGATGGGAAAGGAAAAATATGGATAGTAGGTAAGTCCTTAACACTAATGCTTTAGGAGAGAACATGCCAAGGTTCTGCAAGCCCAGGGCACAAATATATATTACATTACAACTGTCATTTAAATAAACTGAGAAGTCACCATCTTTGCAATTTGTGAAAGATCTCATTAATGTGTTCATCTGATCAAGCATATTGTTTCATTTTAATTCTAGGCAGCACCTCAGTCAGAATGCCATGTTTATTACAGCCTTTTGTGATTTCTCCTCATTATGTAGGAAAGGAACTTCAGTAGTGGAAAAATACTTTGATTTTAGGTGAAGAGGAAGCCCACTAAGCAAAGAGTTGTGATGGACTACCAAAATCAAATAACTAAGTGCTCATTTGAGTTTATGCTACCACAGTGTTTCATTCTGAATGCTTTTGGAAAATTATCTTATTTTTCAATGCACAATATTGGCATTTTATTTTCTTTCTTTCCCATAAATGCAAAGCGACCTTTCAAGAACTGGACATTAGTTTGGATTATTACCAGAAACCCAGAGAGAAAAGAGACACTATTCTAAGTAGGAGTATACCAGAAGGCTTTCAGACTGGCCCCAGATGTTTTATGTCACAACCAATGCTGATATAGGAGAGGAAAAGTAGCCCTTCACATTGTAGAAAAACCAAACAAAACCTTCCCAGAGGCACGGCACCATGCAAAACTTCTAACCCCTGTCCCCAGCAAAATGAAAGAGAACACCAGGTGGGAAAATGCCATTCTTACCCAGACTGTGCCCTTACGTTACTGCAATTGTTTTAGCTATGAGTGCTCACATATATAATACAACTTAAGCTCCAATAAGACAAATGTACCTTCAGTTTCTGGCTGTCTTACATTGCTTCCCAAAAGAGAAATGCAAGGAAAAATATGCCTAGTAAGAAGTACAGAGAACGCGTAAGAAACAGATGAACGTGTTTCCTTTCTTTGGAAAAAAAAAAAAAAAGAGAGAGAAAAAGGGAAACAAATGTTGTTCCTACTACCTTGGTTACTGCACATAACAGATGGCCAGTTATATTCACTACTTACCTACAGCCAGAACAAGTATTTCAAATAGCTTTGTTTACTAATTCTAAATATAGGAGTAGCTGGTTTCATACAGTAGTAATTTTTAATTAATCAGATTCTCATTGCTGAAATTATTTTTCACTCTAGTGCTATAATTGATGCAAATGTTTCACTTTGAAGAAGCTCATGCATTTATATAATCTGAAAAGTAGTATTTATTTGTCCTTTTTAAGAAATAAAGGTTGTGGATTGAGGTAAACAGCTAGATCAAGAGCATATTTCATAAATGCTGTGATAGAGCTTTCAGCAGATTTGTACGACCACTGCAAGTACTGCTTGCATAATCTAAAATTCACTCTAAATATATGGTGTTTAAGTTGCAAAAATTCCCCAACAAACAGTTTGTGCAAATTCTGCTACACAGAAACATGTAGGAAAACATGATTATATAGAATACTATCAAATCTAATTAAAAACAGAGGGAGAAAGCTAGTAAAATCAGACTGGTGAAATATTAATGTACTTAATGCTGGAATGAAGCCTATATATCAATGTGAGATTTAATTCCAGAGCGCAGAATTTAAATGCCTGAAAAACGGACTCAGTCTATAGAAATAGAATTAGCAATTCCAATAAAAAATAGATACTCTGGCGGAAAAGTTTTCTGTCCTTGGCTCGAATCCATCTAGGCTGGTCTACACCACTCTCCAAAACCATTTAAACTGGCTAAATGCTCTGCTAAATTCCCATTACCCTGATGGCCTTATTAGAAATGCAAGGCAGTCCTCTCTGAGGGATACAGCCATCATTCTCTCCTATGAGCAGAATTTGGAACAAGGTTCCTTCTGCAGCAGCTGCCCCAGTGAATGACTGTGTTTGCCCTGGTGATATTTTCCCCTTCTGAAGAAAGCAAGAACAAATGCAATTGAATCATATCCTGAGTTTTCTCACTCCTTGTCAGAGTGACGAGAAAGTGTCCCACAGGCCACAGCACTTCCTGAGAATGATGCTTGGGCAGAAGGACCCAGAGTAACTCCTTAAAAATGAAAGAAATTTAGAAAAGCAGGGAAACAAACCCAGGTGAGCCCACTCCCTGAGCAAGGAAGTCACCTAAAAATGTATGAATACTGAGAAAAAGGAAAGAGTCATGAGTGACATCCTGGCAGCTCATGTATAAGTAGTACAATCACTGTGAGGGCTTATGAAAGTTTCATGGTTAATCATGCTCTGTGTGCCAGGAGGAAACACATTTGAGGAATAAAAGTTTTGAATGTGCTGCTCACAATTTTCTAATGCATTTCTTGGGTCCCTACCCTGCTCCCCCAAGGCTCTCTAGGGTGTGATTAGCAGTTATTTACTAATGGTCTCCCTCTGATTTCCGAGCAATTGCTGATGGTGCCATCCACAAAATATTCATTTCAAATGTAAAATGAAAGAGGAGTGCATGAACTGCACTTCTGCCGATGTGTCAGCCACTGTGGGAGAAATCTTGGGGAATTTAATGTGTTTGAGACAGAACTGCCACTGCCAAATTTCCCCAATGAAGGTGCAGTATCTGATTTTGCACTCAGTGATTATTTCCTTACAAATGGTCTCTTACTGCCTAATCCCCAGCACTACAAACATCCATCCTCACGCTGGAGTCATCATGAGGATGACTCCAGAATACACATTTGTATTCTTGTGCTCCCTTGCAGAGGACAGCAGCCATCTCTACAAGGCATTTGCCAATGTTCATACCAGAGGCCACAGTAGTGTTTAACCCTGTCCTGGTGGTGGGGCAAAGGAAATAAGATCATTTAGCCTAAAGGTTCTCAAACTTTGTTGCATTGAAATGGAAGGTGTCTCGTATCATCAAGGCAATGAGGTCCATGTCCCTGTGTCATCCTCTGTGCCCTGCCCTACCTGCAAGAGCCTCATGACGTATCCTCTGTGTGAGGGCATCCTGCCGGCACTCACTTCTAGCTGTCTGCTCACCTCCATCTTACAAGCATTTTCAGAGTTGCAGCTTCACAGGGTACAGTCTCCACTTAAAAACGGAGTCAGGATAACATTCCTTTTTCTGAGATATACAACTTCGTGTTGGTTTCTTTCAAGCCTCCTTTGTTTAAGTAAGGCTGAATTATTAAATTACTCAGATTATTTGATAACCTGCTCTATCCTCACTGTTTCTTTTTCTGTCATCTTCCAAAAAGTTTCATCATCTGTGAATATAATTTATACCATGACCTAGTTGCCAACTCCTCACAGAATGAAATGAGCTCTGGTTGATAAGAACTTACACTTCTTTCCTTGAAAGTAAAACACTGAACACAAATAATTTTGCCCTTATCCTTCAGTTCCTTAATGGTATTAAAGGAAAGGAAGCCTGTTTGGGCTCTCCCCAAACTTTGAGTGCTGTTGGAGAGGGCAGGTGACCTGTCCTTAAAACTGACACTCTCTTCCTTAGCCTTTTGGGATATTACACAGCATTAGCTGTCTCCTGGCATCTGCCCCACATTTCAAGGTGCATCACAAATGATCCTAGATTTTGCTAGGCCGTGGTCTTCATGTCTCTATGGTAGAATGGAAGATCTGAAGCTCATGGGTACTTCTATCAGGATAACTGATTTTAAATAACTTAAGTATCTCTAGACACTGTTCAGCTTCCTGTCTGTGTAATATGCAAACCTGCTTTTTCTCATGCAAAAGAATATTTATTGACTTTAATATTATTACAGCTTTAATATTTCCAGCTAATAAGGGGCTATTGCTAGAATTTCTGTATTGTTGTTCTTTATATACCTTAACAAAATCCATATTTTCATTGTCCTTCAACTTTCCTCTAGTATCATCCTCTCCTTTTATCCATCTTCGGTATTTTACATTTTCTTTTTTAGACTGATTGTTATGACTCATGTACATGTATTCATGTTACGTACATCAAAGATTTCATGTCCATTGTGCAGATTTCTTTTTCCTTTCTAATTACTACTTTCACTTGATCACTGAAGCTGAAGTAGCTTTCAGCAAAGTTGGTTTTTCCCTTGATCATGGAAATGCATCCTGTTGCAACCCAAACAAACTGCTTAAAAACATCCAAAGTTCCTTGTTTCTAGGTTTTTCTACCCCATTAATTTCTGATCAACAATTTCTTATGCTTTGGGACACCAGCCTTTCCTTGCTGGGACTGTCCTTTATTTGTCTAATTTGGACATAATAAAATCATGATCTGGTTCACACGCAACCATGTGCTTCCCATCCAGTGACCAATTTATCTCTATTCAAAGCAGGAGTGAGAATGCCTGGTGGAATGTCCTCAGTACTTGAAAAGTGCCACAAAGACCATCCACAGCTTCAATTTCACAGCTGGCTGTGCTGGATCTCTGGTGACACCTTCCAAACTAAGATCTCTGGAATCTCCCAATCAACCCATCTTTGCTTTACAGGTTGATGCCGAGGGAGCAGCTTCATCTCCTCTTGTAACTGGAGTTGATATTCAGTTGATATTCTGACTCTGGGATGAAGAAGATTATTTGATATCCTGAGCCAGAGCTTTTTACGTCAAGAAAGGTTAGAGGAGGGGAGAAACAGGCTAATTCTGTTCCTCCCGAAGGCACATGGCTGACTGGCTGACAGACAGGCTATTGCAGAATACATACATGGCACAGGAACATATGGGAACTATACCTCCTCCATTCCCTCTCTAGCTCCAGCCAGTAGAAGCACATCTGTGAAAGAGACACGAGGACCCCCTAACTTTTCAGCATTTCCTTTCAAATACTTTTCCTAGCCATTTCCTGCAGTCACTATATGCATTTTACTCAGTCCTGTCTGTGATACTTATAGCTTCATTTAGTTTTAATATAGTTATAAATGGGCTGTAGCGGCCTGCTTTTTTTAATAACTAAGTAAATGAAACCCTGTCTGTAATAATAAATGAACTATCCATCTGGGAGGCCTCCAGTAAAAATTTCAACAGGTATTTATTGCTCCTTTATGTAAACAGTACTCTGGACAATACAAGTGATTATACTCTCTGTCAGCTCTGACAGGAAGGAGACAGCATAGTTTTGGACAAGGTTCCATAGTGTACACACTGAATTTAGAGATTTATTTGACTAGATAGAGAAAAAATGATTAAAACAAGTAAATAAACAGAAAAGAATCCAACTGGCTACTGTGAAAGGAAGCATTCCGTTTCATTTAAAGATAGGGTTGTGATGATAATCTGTAGAAAATTGACAGATCCATAGTGCTGCAGATTTCTCACAACTCCAGGTGATTCACAGACACCTCCCTAAACAATCCCACCCACTCAAACGTGGAAAGAGTTTCACTGTAAAATCAACAATTTACAGAGGTTTTAAAATACATTGTACCCTTATAGGTTCTCATGGTATGGAAGAGCAGTGCCCCAACGGGAATGTAAGACTGAAAACCTGGCAATCATCCCTTTCTCTCATGGACACTGTTGTTCCCACATTGGAGAGGGCAATAGCATGACACTTTTCAAGTAATGAAATTTTAATTAAAAAAAAAATCTCATTGCCAAAATCATAGTCACACCACTATTATATTCTTGCTCCTAATTACACATCATTACATTCCACTGTTGTTGAAATAATACAATGTCTGAGTATATGGTCAAATAACTAATTCAGTGTGTGGCAAGAGAGGGGAAAAAAAAAGAAACAAGGGACAGAAAGACTTAAAAACTCATGTATGGCCAGGGTCATATGCCATCACCTGATGCTGAGGAGTGAGCTGTAAAGAGTTCTGTGCATTAAGGATGTAGGGGCTGTTGTGATATTTGTCGAAATTTCCAGCCCTCAAATTTCTTCAGGAACGGGCTTAAACTTCTCCCACGAGCATGTTTCTCTGTGCCTTTCATTTTCAGCCAAGCTAGCAATTTTTTCCTTACGAGGCAGACTACAAAAGGAAAGCCAAGCCCTCCACCAAATGCCAGGCAGCATTCTGCCTCACGGGGCAAATGGAGCCCTGCTCGTTATGGACGCCTGCATCCTGCATACTTGGCTCAGAGAGAGGGGTACCCCTGCTCCTGAAGGTGCTACATCCATGGCCATGGTGTTTCCAACAGCTCTAATAAGCTTAGCATGCTAACAAACTTAATAGTAGATGGTGCATTAGTGATAGTAATCTCTTTACTCCTCTCTGCTTTTTGATGTATTGCAAGATGCTGAAAGGGGAAAAGGCAATCCCAACAAGGCAGACATCTCCGAACGGATAGGAGTCCCACCTAAATACAGGAGGAGTTTTCAGGTTTGTCTGAGGCTAGCCTGAGGGAGGGAGGGAAGAGGCTGCAAAGGCAGCGCCAGGACATGAGGCACAGGCTCTGCAGGGACAGAGGAGCTGGAGGCAGGCGCTGGCACCTGGGGTGAGCTCATGGCTGGGAACTTCACTGCTGGGAGAAGAAAACACATGTGGAATCTGCAGTGGTCAGATAATTCCTTTGCTTCCCATGGAGCTGCACTGAAGGGATGGTTGCTCATGTAAGATCCTGTTAATTCAAACTGTACTGTGCAGCTCTGATCAAAGTGTGCATGCAGGGTGGTCCATGGGCTTCCAGGCACAGACTCTCAGCTGCCCTGGGGTCTGATGGCACTGAGCACTTCTGGCCTGCTTGTTTCACTTTGAGGTAACCCCTTCTAGGATTCAAAATGGGAAATTCCTCTTCCTTAGAAATAATCTCCTTTGGACATTGCAACAGCAAAAATAATCAAGTGAGGGCTGTTCTTTCAGAAAGAAGAGCTTTACTCCCAGCATTCACATCCTGCACATGCTGTGCAGAAATACAGCACCTGGACTCCAATATATATGTATTAAAAAAAAAAAACCAACAGTATTTTTTCCTTAAAAACACTCTTTGGAAAAAATTATGAAGTTAGCACTCAAACAGTAAACCACACTATATCTCCTTTCTAATGTCTCTTTTTAAATATACACCAGGGAACAACTCCTATAACTCACTCGACACACACTATCTTATGAGTTATAGGTCAGTCTTCTATGCACAGAGTGTGTGTTGCACTTCCACACAACCTTATGAATTTTCCATCCCTCATCATTCATACTGTGTCAGAATATCTATTACAAACCCTTGTTTGCAAGAAGGGCTTCTATTTTCTACTTTCTTTTTATCACTGCTCTTAAATTTTCTTCTGGACACCAGCTTGGCACACTGGCAGTACCATGATGGCAGTTTCTGAGAAAAAGTCGTATTCAAAAATTGTATGTCAGGGCTGTAATGCCACTTGCAAAGAAATATCCTTTTTTAACTAACAGGAGTAGTTTATAAAAATGAATTAGACACAATTGTATTCCGATTGCCAGCTTCTACTACCCACCTGCTAACTACCACAACCATCTCGTAAAAAATAATCATCTGGAAGTCTAAATGACTTCTGATAATGCTTACTGCCATCCTGAATCTTCAGAAATGTTGAATCATCTTGGGTAAAATGTCAACAATAGTTTTTCACAAAGGAGCACAGACAAGACTAGAGTTTTGTATGAGGGCATTAGAGCTGAGGAGAATTTTCTAACAAAAAGTGTAGTGATGAAGAACAGTGTAAGGACTAGTCAAAATGCTTGGCAATTGCTAGATTTGAGCAATATTTTCTCCTAAATAACTGAAGAAGTTTAAATTTTACGTAAAATTATCAATATTTCTGAAATGCTATGCTTTCATTTTCTTCTTTCAAAAACATTACTTCAAAATCTGCTTGTATCTAGTTCTGTAACAAGGCTGCCCAAGCGCCTTCCACAGTGAGGTAACTTACACTGAAAAAATAAACACAACTATTTTTATTTTCAATTAACCCACACGATTTTATTGTACCAAACAAAGTATCAATTACCCATGCTAATTCAGAAGTTAATCCAGTTTGCAAAGTCCTGAACCTAGCCTTGTTTTCAGTTTCATACAGATCCACAAAGCTTACTGGCCTCTTTCAGTTTTTTCCCACTCAGTTAATTGAAACTTTCAGCGAAATATTTTTTTCTGTCATGAGCTGTCACATTGGCATCAATAGAAGCAAGCATCAATAGCAGTGTTGTGAGCAAGTGTTGGTATGAACTAATTGCATAGGAAATGGATTCTCAGATTGTTACGTGACTGAAATTGAAGGATTTGGGATGCTGGTCTATTTATTTATTTATTTTAAACAAAATAAGATAGAAATGAAGACCACTTGCTTAAATCTAATCCATTCTAAAACTAGTTATTTGGTTTGCATGTCTGATATTTATATCTGAGTTCCCAGGAAATTAATGGATCTACCTACAGTCTCCACCTTTCAAAAAATGGCTTTAAGTATCACAGAATCACAGAATATGCCAAGTTGGAAGGGACCCACAGGGATCACCGAGTCCAACCCTTAGCCCTGCACCAAGAGTCACTCCATGTGCCTGAGAGCATTTTCCAAATGCTTCCTGAACTCTGTCAGACTTGGTGCTGTGGCCACTTCCCTGAGGAGGCTGTTCTAGTGCCCAGCCCAGCCACTCAATGAGCGAGGAACCTTTTTCTAATATCCAACCTAATCCTCCCCTGGCACAACTTCAGACCATTGCCTTGGGTTCCACATAGAATAGATCAGTGTCTGCCCCTTCTCTTCCTCTCACAAGGAAGTTGTAGACTTAAGTTGTTATTATTTGATGTCAGATTGAATCCAATCAAAACAATCATTATTATTTCAGAAGTACCTTTGGGTGTGAAAATAAAATATGCAGGACTTAATACTGACAGAGCTGTGGATAATTATCTGTTTTATATTTAAGTAAGAATAAACCCTACATATAATACCATGTTAATTTAGTACAACTGCAAATATTTTGTGATCAATATCATGTCTGTTTTATGCAAGTATATATTTAAAAAAAGTCAGATATACAGGAGACTACACTTCCAAAGAATTCAATTCAGTAGTAACATTGTTAATGTTCAAAAGTGGATTGTCTGAGCCAAATGTATTTGGGTTAGTTTCATCATCAGTGTCACTAGAGTGAAACCCGTTTCATCAGCAATTAATTTATCCCACTCTATTACCTTCAAGAAAAACGATTTTTACTGATAAGAGGAAAAACTTCAGATGTACATGTTATATATTAGGCACTTAAATATTTTTAGTGCTGGCAACAGCAGGGATAGCTGATAAAAATACAAAATAAAATAGGCAAAATGTAGGAGACTGACAATAAAGACCTTTGAAATATTTAAATAACTTTGTAGAAGTTCTATAAACCGTAGACTATCTCCAGCAGAGTGTTTATTAGTCTAAAGAAATCACAGTGTATTTTTCAGTGCACTACAGAAAGGCTTTTCCTGTTCCAAAGATGCAGCAAACAACCCTCATTACATCTTTTTATAAATGTCTTATAAACTCTTCAAGTTTATTTGCAATTTAAAGGAGTGCCACGGAAGAATAGGGAGTTAAAAAAGGTCTGCCTTAATTTTCTTATCAATACTTTCTCCCACTCTTCCTTTGAGCTGAACACCAAAGCGTGAGGACTTACTCTCCCTATTACCAGTATCATTGACTGGTATGAAATAAGACTCAACCTATCAAGACAGCTACCAATTCATTATCAGGCTGCATTCTATTGCACTATTTTCTAGTGAGAGAGCTCTGTGTAGGTACATTTCCTGGAATCCCTGAGGCCAAATAGTAAGCAAACTCGTGATAATTCTAATTCAATCAGAGAAATTAAATCAAGGCAAAGAGATGCCCTGTTTTTTAACACAGTCACGCTGTTCAATCAGATTCAGAACTGGGGAGGAAACTCCAGATGCTGATGGGAAGAGAGGCATTGCCTCTGAATTGCCCATGACCCAACATCTTATGCTATTCAGTCTCTGCTTCACTTTTGGAGCCTGCACTAGGAGGAAATTTTAAGGGAAAGAAAGTGGAAGACAAGGTGGGAAGATGAAGATGTGTCAAAACAGTATCTTTCCCAGTGCTATATCTCCTCCATCAGAGCACAGCAGATTTACTAGAGCAGAATATGTCAGCATTCAAGAGCCTGTAATTCTCTGGCAAACACACATTCCTGCCTGAAATGGGGCAAGTGGGGTTTATGGAAAGAATGCATTTCTTCAGCTGTAAAATGTTGCAAATAAAAAATAAAATTGGACCAGACGATTTCAATTTCTTCCAGAAAAACTGGTATCATTTGGCCTATTTTTGCATTTTAAATCAGAAATGGATTATTTTAAGCTACATGCAAAAGATCACTCATTCTTAACAGGTATTTGTTATATTGCTTGTTTAGAGTAGGATTAAATAAACTTTTATCACACTGGAATTGTTAACTCTTGATGTTCTTTACCCTCATGTGGTTTTTAACTCCTAACAGTCTTTGGTTGGGGATGCAATTGCTCATTCCAATAGTTTTTGTGGGAGCTGAAACGGCACTCAGAAATGCCCTTTAAATACTTGATTTTTGGTGGAGTTTTTCCCCCAGCCTTGTAAAAGCCATGACAATTCTCTGCGAATAATTCCCATGAGATACTAAAGATACATTTCAGCAGATGTAAGATGGAGCAGTAGGTAGATGCCTTCTGCACCCCTGCCTGGGACTGCTGGGGCTGTGCATGGGACATCAACCACAGCTGGGATGAGGGTCCCTCACTGTCCGTCAGCTGGGGGGGTTCTGCTGCCAGCACAGCATTCTGTGGGGGGACTGGGTCTACCCCCAGCTCAGCACCAGTATGGCTCTGTGACTGGGCAAGCAGTCAAGCCCACCCAAAGTCAGCCAAAGTCAAATGCCATACTCAGGGGCATCCTCTATCCCAGTGAAAAGGGATAGGTGAAAATTAGCCTGGAAGGATGGCCATGCCCTCTGGGTTGCTCTAGGGTCTGGTGGCTTGGGAATGAGGGGGAGTGGTGCCCACAGCTTGCAGCAGCCACCCTTGCACAGGTCTTCGGGCTACTTTAGCTTCTGAAGCAGAAAAAATACCAAGTATGGAGATTTTGCCCCACAAACCCAACTCTGAGGCTGATGAAAGGTTAAATGGGAATACAGGAGGTGCCCCTCTCCAGCTGTTTGCAACTGAGGGTCAGTCCCTGGGGAGTTCTGGGATGGTATTCAGGGTTGGGGTGAGGGACTCTGTCACACATGGGCCAAAGAACCACACTGGGGCCTTCAAAATGTGGAAGATTCAGGTGAGAGCACACAGAAATGACTGTGGAGCTATTTAACAAAGAACATGGGTATTTATAACTGAAACCCACGCCACAGCCCCATTTTGAGGTATCAGGCACAAAACAAGCCTCTCACAGCTTTGCTCTGACACTGCTCCTGAGCTGTGAATGCCCTCCAATACCCAACATCACAAAGAGGTCAGGGAGCAGGTGCTGGCACACCCTCTGGGGTGTCTCTGTGGCCTGGCAGAGTCACAGTGATCACACTGGCCCTGAGCTGCTCTCCCTCCTCCCAGGACTGTGCTTCATCTACTGAGTGAACATGGAAACCCAGAAAGGAATAAGGAGGGAGGTACTAGCGAGAACTCACTTTGTGGTTTTAATTATTAGCATCTTTGTTGCTCTTCAGATGGTGATGCTGCAGTATCACATTGGGTCCCTGTATAGGTAATGAATGGGAGCTGCATACTGTGAGCATTAGAGCATCAACCTCAAACAGATTTAGGGGGAAAAAATCATAATACACATCGAAAAATAAATATATGCAGGCTGGGACATAGAAATATGTCTTTTCTTTAGAATGCTGATTAATGTTGCATCAAATCACAATAAAAATAGCCCCTAGGGCTCATTTTCCTATTTGCAAAAGGGAAATAATGATTAGCTTTACCAATGTTTGTAGCGGGCTTTGAGGGGGATCATACGTTCAAAAGAAATACTAATGACCTGAAGAGGTCATTAGTTTGGGGATATTCTGTTGGACCAGCACCAAATGTCCTCTATCTAACAAATCATACAGCAAAGAGTGGACTTTCATCTGCACTAGCTTCAGGCATATTTGAAATTACTTAAATGAACGTAATTGCAAAGTAATTTTATTCCACTGTTTTATAGTAGTTTCCCTACTCTGCCAAAGGCAAGACTGTTGAGCCCTTGAAGGACAGGAGGCTTCTAAGAGGGTTATATTTTGTCAGGACTTCTCTACTTCCCTGCACCAGAGGACTCACTCACCTCCTCTCAGCTAACAGCCCATCACAGTGGACAACTACCATGAGCTCCACCACTAGGCAGGGAACCCCTGATTTACACCACTGCCACTTGGTCTGGGCACCTGATGAGGTGCTAACTATAGCAGGTCTGCGTGACATGACTATAGTCCTAGAGGTAATTTCCTACACCTTATTACCACATAATAATGGCCTCTTAACAACCAGGCTAATCAAGAATTAATGAGGCACTAAAACACCTTAAGGAACAATGAAGGATTAAAAAATTTCTCTTATGTGTTTTATTTAAAAAGTAATTCATTTAACAGTTACTGCCCTTACTTTGGAGTCATATAAAAGTCCTGGTACTTATCAAATATATCAGTTGAAAGGTTTTATTAATTTATCAGTTATTTACTTATGTGAGGTTGCTCATAACTCAAAGAGAGTAGAACCAGATTTGGGCCCTCTGCCTCCCTCACATCCATCCATTGGTCTGCCCAGGCATTCCCCGGCTCTCATGTGGGAAGCCTGTTTGTCCAACAGTGAAGTGCACCACCAAAAATGGAATGAAATCAACCCAAATTAGCACTAATGCAAAAAAGGGATTTTGCATTATCTCTGGAAGATAAACTGCAATTTTTTTGTTGTTTTTTGATCCCAGGAAGGGAGGGTGCACTTCAGTGGGGAGCCACCCTTGACAGAAGTGTTTGAGAAACTCTGAGTGAAATAGTAGGGAAAAAAAAACGAGGGACAATTTACGCTACTAAAGGACTTCATATCAGTGACTCAATGCTGAATTAAAGCCTGAAAATATCTGCCTTTACCATCAGCCTGGAAGGGATAATCAAAACAAAAACATGTTCAAATTTGACTTATTTTTTAAAAACTTCCTTCTGTGGTGAAAGGGTAGAGAATGTATACTGGTTTGCTGAGAAAATCCCCAAATAGATCATTCTGTGACAGATAACAGTTATGATTATTAATTCCACTGCTGACATTGAAATTACACTGATTCCCAACATAGTGGATGAGTAAATAGCACATCAGAAATTCTCAGATGCTTTCACGCTTCCTATGCAATCAAAAAATAGAACTCCCTCATTAAATAATACACTCTCAGAAAAGGCAATTTGATTAAATAAACCAATCTGTCAGTCAAGCCTAAAGTTATAAAAGGAAAACATATTGTAGCTAAGTAAAACTTTTCTCCATATTAATCTCTCATTTTTAAAATCTTTGTTTTTTCTTGTGTAATTCTTAAGAGAAGAATGGAAAACTATGTGCCTCAAAGAAACACTGGGGCAATCCCTGGACACCTGACAAAAGAGTTAAAAGTCAAGTCTTTACCGTGAAGCAGAGATGACATGATGGAGAAATCAAGGGAGAAAGAAGAAAGAAGGCAAACAACATGCACTAATCCAGAAACCTGAGCTACTGTGGGTGGATTTGTGTATCCCTTGTTACATATACCACTTTATTTCTCTTCTGTTTTTCAGGAGACATGGGGACATGTTTTGCGAGGAAAAAGTGGAAAAGGGAAGGGCCAGCAGAAGTGAAAAACAATATGAAATGAGGCTGCAGGTGGTGAATCTTTACAAAACCAGGGCCGGGATGGTAGGAGATCAGCAAAAAGGGTGCAGCAAAAAGTAAAAAAATCAGGAGTGGTGAATGGCATGGGATAGACAGCAGGTAACAAGACAGGGAAAGATGAATCAGAAATCATCCCGTGCAGTGGATCTAAGGTGCCCATGGATACTGGAGAGAGGGCAGGGATGTGGGGCTGCAGGAGTGCTCCCCATATTTGTGCTACTGAGATCCCCTTGGTCCCATCCACAGAGCCCTCACCTCCAAAGCAGCAAACACGTATTCTCCTGTAGCAGCAAATGAGGCCACATATTACCCAGCTGCATTACAACAACAGTGGGGTTAATTTTTCATGCTGTTTAATTTCATCATTGCTGTGGGCTGGGGAGAGGGGAAGAGTTGTGCAACACAGTTTGATGGTTGGAAAGTTTCTGAACGTCACTGTGTCTCGTGGCCAAAGATGGGAATGGGGTCTGGCGGCTCCCTCTCCTTGGCTTTGTGAGCAGCCGCTTCTTAGGGCATCAAATACTTAATTAACTGAGCTGCAGAATTGCAGGATAAGACTCATACAGTTCCTTCCCTGATGGAAGAGTGTCAGCCTGGACCATGCTGTTCTTGGTGAGTCTTTAAAGCTAACGCAACTCATACAGAAGATATTCTTTGGAAAGAATCAGAGATTTATTTGTATAAAACTCTGAGGGGATGACAAGTGCATGCAAAGAAATAAGACAAGATTTTAATTTCTCTCAAGTAGGAAAACATAAGCGGCTTGAGCAGGAGGCATTTGCTTTCCAGCTAGGCACCAGGGCTTTTATGTTCTTCAGTGCACAGAAAGAGTTGTTCTTCTCATAGTGAATTCATAGCTCTGCAATGTCATTGAGCCAAATTGAATCATGCTAAAGATATACTTGGCCATTTCTGTTAGATAAAAATAAATCAAAATAGTTTTAAAAAGAGGGCTGTTGCTTTTTATAATCTTTCCACAATGCCTGAAGATGATGGTTATCAAGTCATCCACCTACTGTTGTCTGAAGAAAATATATGTAAATTGGGAACAGTATCAATATTATAGGTGCTTCCACAAATCTAACCTTTAGCAACCAGCTTTGTGCCCATCTCCCGTTGTTTATGTATTACATACGTCTTTTTATTTGTTTAGTCTTATGTATAATAATGAAGCTCTTAAAATGCTGGCTGACAAGTCCTCTTTTACTATACCTCTGATCTTCCCCTTTCTTTATTCCACTGTTTCCCAGGCTTCAGAGCTGGAGATTTGGTCCCTGACTCCTGCCTACTGAGCATCAGTCACAGGAGGCTGCTGTGGGTCCTTACAGGAGCATGCCTGCTAAAGAGTGGCATCAGCCAGACACTCTTAGACAGTAACAAAACCCATGGAAAGGACTCAGGGAGAGGTTTCTTTCTCTTGAATACAAAGCCTGAAAGAGCAAACCTCCTCAGAGAAGGAAAGGATGTCCTTTCTGAGTTGACTGTCCCTCTCCTGACGCTGGTGCTGGACCGCTTGCTCATGGGAGCTGTGCTGGGATTATTGTACTGTGGGATGGGATGGTCAGCGTGCCAGTGGCAGCTGTGAGGGACATGGAGAAGCAGCAGACCTCCACCCTGACAAACACAGGTTCCTCTTTTTTTTTTTCCCCTTCATCTTTCCATGTGCAGTCACTTTGCAACAAGTCCTTTTTCAATGCATATAAGTCATCCTGCTTTACTGAGGCTGCTCAAAGTAAAGCATCCTGCTCTTGGTAAAGTGTTATTTAACTGAACTGGAGATGAGCAGCACAGCATAAGCACCAGTCTAGGCACCCACAGGAATTCTCAGTCTTTCAAACAATAATGCTGAAAGAAGTCCTGCTGGAAGGCATCATACTTGTCTATAATTATTAATGAGATCAAAACCTTACTCTGTGACAGAGGAAAACCCAGGTTTTTTAACAGTTTGTGGCAAAAGGCTTCATCCTTTCTTCCACAGAGGTCTACAGAAACTGCTGCTGCTTACAGTTGTTGCAAGTATTAGAGTTTGTGTCTCATATTACATTTTCTGTATAAGTTAAAGGGAACACATGTGAATTTTATGTGAGCAGGCACATTAATTTTTAGTTAAGTCCAACAGTTAAAACCAGTATAGACTAGAGTGACAACAAATTTATTTTTGAGGTTACGTTCTGTTCCCAACCCCAGACCTTCTCTTCGCTCCCTGTTGTATTTGGCCTCTGTCTGAACTACATCACGATGGGTCGCACGTCTGGGCTGCCTGCCTCATCTCCCTAGGGCACTGCAGAACAGAAGGCCCCCTCTACCCCCACATTATAAATGCCACAAAAATTGGTCACCAAATGAGGTGCAAAAGGGTAATTTGCTCATTCTTTGTCTGCATCATGATATTAAATAACTTAAAGAGATTATTTGTGCTGATTTGTCTGCTTTGCTTTGATAGTAGGAAAGCTGATGTGAATGTGCAGGATTTGCACTCTTAGTTGCACTAAATTCTAATACAATTAAATACATAGTAAGCTCACATGTTTACCAGGTAACAGATCAGTTCTGTTTTAATTTAGTATACCTGATCCATCACACCTCCTGGAGTGTATCTCTGAAGAAATATGTCAAGAGATGCCTTCTCTCTACTGACAATTGCTTACAGTTTATGCCATGAAAGGGGGAATCAGCACAAATGAATCCTGACAAAATATCTTACAAAACTAATAAAAATCAGCATGCAGAAATGCTAGCTGTAATTGCACTATTTTGCCATAAAAGGTCTGTGGGCCAATCAAACCATGTGGTTGGGTTTTTTTCTTTGGAAAAATTTAGCTTTTACCTTTGTAAGTCAGTAGTAGAGTTGCCTTGATTTTGGAATGATCAGTAAGTATAACCCTTTTGAATCTCAGGAACAATATACCTCATCCAAACCTTTGTCCTGATTCATCTCCAGCTTTGATAGCTTCAGTGTGTCACCCTGCTTGCTTGTCAAATCTATCACCAATTCTAAATTGCTGATAAATATATTCCAAATCTCTTTGGGGAGATGAAGCTTGTCTGCATGCTAAACAAGGAACAGAAAGCAAAAAGCCAAGATACATGCTAAGATGTAATATTCTCCCTCTTAAAATACCACAGGTGAAATGATAATGTGGAAATATTCTTACCCTGAGGAAGGCAGGCTCCAGTTGTAGCTTAGCAAATCAAAGACCAGAAAACTTGCTTGCAATAACATCCTAACAAATCCAAAGAGTTATTTTTTCCCCGCTTAAAAAATATCCACGCTCTGACTTTTAATCCAAATCCCGAGATGAAGGCAGAAGAACTTCAATTGTTTAGTTAGGTATGAAAAGTAATTTGTCATGAAACTGCCAGCCTGCCACTGGTTAAAAAAATTACAGCTATTCATGGCTGAAGAAATTAGGACTTTTCCACACAGGAAAATTCATCATCATTACAGGTTTCAGTATCTTTTTGTATTTTGCATGGCAAATAAAAAGTTGTCCACCAAGTTTGAAAAGTCTCTTTTTTTTTCGAGTCGGTCACTCTGTGGGAGAAACAGGCGTTTGTTTAGATTCCCTTAATTTGCTCTTCACAGTCATAAAACAAGCAACAGAAAAATGAGGGAGCTTCTCATTCAAAATCTCACTTTCTTGTTATTAAAAAAATGTATCTGCGTATCAACAAAGTAGAAAACTAAGGCTCTTCAAATTCCAAAATCTTTCCATTCCTGGACAAGCTTTAGTGTTCAAATGTTAATAGGATGCCTGCATTAGGAAAAAAAAAACTCAACCAAAAAACCCCCCACAAAAAATAACCCTAAAAAAACTTGGCTTGCATTCAGACTCAAGAGTCTGTGAAACAGACTTTTTCCATACTATTACCTCAGTCTTAGGATTTCTCTTTTGCAAAATGTTAGTTATTTCTCTTGGCAGGTGGCCAGAGCCCTGTATCTCTCTCTCTCCCCCTCTCATCCTCCCCCTGTCCCCACCCTCCAGGCACACACACACCCTTCTCCTCTTCCCATCACCCAGCGATTCAGCCCTGGGACAAGGCAAGCCCCCCCCTCCTTTGGCTGATGGGACGTAGTGTGGGGAAAAAATCCGGTTACAACACCCTGAAAGTATCGAACGTTCCCAATGGCTCTTCTCTGCTTTTGGACCCATTTTGTTTCATTTGCCTGCCCAAAACCCCTGGGTGAAACCAGCAGCCCCCTGCACCCAGCACTGGGGTGCCCCCGCCAAGCACCAGCCCTGGCAGGTTTCAAGTTGCAGCAGCTTTCGCCCAGGGTAGAGAATTTCCAAAATGTGTTACCGTGGCAACCAGGAATTTTAGCCCAGCAAAAAACACCACCATGCACACTGTGACCCCAACATGCGAGATGCTGAGCTTCCATTTATCATTTTTTCCAGAGGAAAAATACCGAGTGGGGTTGATGGTGTCTGTCAGCCTTCTTCCCAGGTATTCACATCTCCAAATTTTCCTGGCAACCCCTGTTCAACCACCCTATTCCAAGCTAATACATAATACATACAAAATTCCTAATTAGTCCCTTACAAACAACAAAGTCCAAGGAAAACAGCGCCTAAGAGAAAAATACTATGCTTTTGATGCAATACAGGAAAACATTTCCTCAAGCCTGATGATATTTTAGCCAGCTAAATTGGTCAGCTTTATTCTAAATGACATTAAATGAACACTGGTGATACAGAAGCATTTTTCAACCCGGTATAAAATTAGAAATAAAGCCCAGCTATATAGTAGGTTTTCCAATGGGACAAAAGCTGTTGTTTCAGAGTGAAGATTTCTCTTGCACAAAACTGCTTTTCCCTTCAGCTTTGTGCCAAGGTTAGCATCAAAACAAGGGCAGCTTCCCATGGCTAATTATTTTTCCCTACAGCATGCAGAGTACAGGTAGGTAGTAAAGGTGAAGGTGTAACACAGGAGGGCCTGTATCAAGGGTACTTTATAAATAAAACTCTCCATAGAGCAATAAGGATGGTTAACTCAAGCTATTGGCTATATCTGGTAAAAGAGAGGGATAGGATTTAAAAATAGGACAATGAAAGCTCTATTTCACCCCATATAAGTCGAACAAGACTCAGTAGTACTTTTATTTAGCATCCACCTATCCTCATTTCTGTTGACATCGCAGATAATGCTTTTCTTGGTCTGACTCGAAATCAACAGAAGCTAAATTTTGTCCCAGGAAAACCACAGCTGCAATTAAGGTCAGATTAGGCTTCCAGGTGTTTTCTTTCTAAACCAAACAAATCAGCTCCATCTCATCTGCTTTCGGGGAGATCATGATTTTAAGATATTTTTGTATGACTTTCAGTGCTATTTAAAGGGGGTTTTTAACTTGTATCATCTTTGATTGCTATGTCTCTGTTTTTAACATGGCAAAAAAAAGGACCAATAATACCAATTTATTCTTCTTTCTTAACTTTGTAAACCTTAAAGATAGATTCAGTCAAGATCTGCGTGAGCAAATTTCTTCCAAGAAAATGTCTTTATAGCATTTGAAGAAAATTAGACTTCTTGGTATCAACTTACAATAGGTTTTTTTGTGAACTATCAACAGCACTGTACACTGTTAACTCAAAAAATCTGTGCTCAGAAAAGGTTAGAAATTGGCAGGAAAGGTTCACATCAGCATTTTGACCATACCGCAGTGGCTCTGATGCATCCCACAGGTGAAATCACTTTGTTTCTAGGAGAGCAAAGTTATGGTGGAATTATATTTTTTAACAGTCTATATATTTAATACATCGAGAAATGCTCTGTACATAGACTGAGGGTAATTCTTCAGGGGACAGGGCAGAAAAACGAACTTTTTCATGGAAATTGAGAGCTGAGGAGGGTGGTTTAAAATTTTAGCTGTTCTTGCGGGACTGGCTGAGCAGAGTGACAGTCTGGCAGTGTTAGGGATTAGCTCTGCAAGCCAAGGCTCAAGTAAACAGGTGGAATAGTGCAATGAAGCCAGCCTTCTTCTTCTGCCAGAGGCTTAGTTCATAGATAAACACCAGACTTTCACTTCTACAGTTTTCAAGACCTCCAGCGCTCTGAAAAACACTGCTTTCATTCATCATACTAAGGAGTAGGTTGGTTTTTTTTATTTTTTTTTTACTCATGGACTACATAACTTCTCTCAGAAACATCACAGATGTACATTAAAAGCCATTGACACATTGATGTCTGCAGAAACAATAAATTTCAAAAATTAACATAAAGCATGTAATTTCATATTGGTTACCATCCCTTGGAAGTTGTGCTTCTCAGCAGAGCAGGATCATCTGTGGCTCATGAGCAAGTTGATCTGCTCCACGACAGTCCTGGATAGAGCTAGTGTTGTTACTAAAACAGGTTTCACCAAATCACTGGGTGATGTGCCTGCTGCAGATGTCCTTACCACCTAAAATGCCCACAGCTTCAGCTGTGAAGGACTGGGAAGTTGCCCTGGTATCTTAATCTGAGATCTAAAAAATGGATTACATTCCATAAAAGTTTGGGCAGCCCTTTTTTTGGAACTGACTTCCTCACTGGCATGGATTTCACCCTTTTCATTGTCCTCTAAATCCATCTGTTAGTTATTTTCTGGTTCAACTGACTTGAACCATCATGGTCCTTTTGGCAAACAAAGAGAAGGATATTGAAGATGTACTGCTGGAGGGTTTTTTTCCCCTCTGCAGCTTGAATACTTTGTCCCTTCCCTGTTTGCCATCCCTCCCTCCAGTTCATCAAGACAAAGGCCAAATCCTTCTAATTTACATTGTGTGATCCCTGTCCCAAGATTGAAACTCTGGAGGGAGGATGGGGAAGTGGCGATGGGTCAGGAGCTGCCACTGCTTACCAGGTCTGTGGGCACCTGGGAGAGGCACCAGCTTCTGCTCTCTCCTTCTCCCTGCACCTGGCACTCCTTAGGACATGTACCACTTACCACTTACTACAAGTCTGACTTTGAAAACTTAAACTACTGCTCATTTCCTTTACTGTTCTGGGTGAGTAATCCTCAGCCATTTTTACAGAACATTACATTTTTCAACACTTTGTACAAATTTTAATAAGACTGTCTTCATGGTGATGAAATTATTTTAGATGGGGGAAACTGAAGGTTAACTTAAAATAACTTGCACCAGGCCTTTTGGTGACGTGAGGTGGGATTAAGGCTACACTTTCCACTCCAAAGTTCCGTCAGGTTGCAGTTCATGTCACAGTAATACTCGCAAGTTCGTATCACAGAATATTCTGAATTGGAAGGGACCCACAAGGATCGTGGAATCCAACTCTTAAGTGAATGGCCCATACAGGGATCAAACCCACAACCTTGGTGTTACTATCACCATGTTCTAACCAACTGAGATAAGCTGTTGCCTGAGAGACTTAAGGTCAAGACCACGTCAGCCAGATGTGAGAGGCCAAGCTCCCTGGGGACTGAGAGCTGGACAGAGCACTGACAACACTCGCTCAAGCTGATCGCCTGCATTTGCAACTGGTTCTCTCTGTTCCCTGCAGGCACCTTGTAACCCCTCTGCCTCAGTCTTCCCATCTGCAGAAGGGGAAAGAAACCAGCAGGAGTTTTTGGCTGTTGAATAGCTATCTGTGAGTCACTCTGAAGATACAAGGGGAAACACAGAACAGAGGAAGAAAGAAATAACAGGCAACACTTATGCCAATACAGACATGTCACATCAAGCAAGAACAACACTGATGTTGCTCCAAATAGCCACATCCTATTTCCTTCCTGAAGGAGAATCAGGGGGGTGAGAATGTTGAGGTGCTGGATGGGCAAGAAACTGTAGCACTACTGTCTGCTAATGGGCAGCTTGGAATCTGCTGAATTTAGTACTGTTAATGAAGATCACTCTGAGCAAACCATTCTGCAAGTGATGCTGGGGACCAGTGCAGGGAAGGAACAGAGCCAATATTTGTTTCTACCTGGCAAAGGCAAACAAGCCAGCACACAATGTGATTGCTGTGATTCTCATAGAGTATAAGGAAAGGATAAAACCTGCATAACTGCCATAAATTATAAAAGCCTCCCTCAATCTTGGTTAATTCTCTTGTAAAAAGGGAGGGAAAAATCTGGAGCAACTCAGCATGAAAACAATTGTGGGAGGGTTAATAAAGAGACAGCACTGAGGTATCTAGTTGCTAGCCCTGATATCATTAAGTAAGTGCACTAGAAATGTCGAGGTAAATGCACAGCAGTGAATCACAGTCAGGCATGATTAACCTTGCGTAGTCTGAACTGGAAATCATTTACAAACACAAAGGTACTGAAGAACATCTCAACAGACATCGAAAGTCATTCCAAGAGCAGGAGTCATGCTGAGCACCTTGTGCATGCATGCCATTTTTTAATTATTGTCATATTTTGCATGTAGGAGGACAGAGGATGGAAGATCCCAGATCCCTTGCTTATGGAGGAGTTTCTGTGGTACCACAAGGTCCTCTGAAACACACACACTAGTTGGAATCACGTGGCCTTGCACAAAAGTTTTTTAAAATTAAAAGTTTTAGTTGCAACAATCCAAGGCTTACTGAAAGGACACAGTTTTTGCCAAAGAAAGACTAACATCTTATAAATGCAAATATTAAAGAACCAAAGAGTCCTCTTCCTTTATCCATTCCCCACTTCGTAACACAGCTCTCCAGACTGATAACTGGCAAAACCAAGGAGGGGGGGAAAGGATTTTAATAAAACCCATGTATTTTAAAACAAATCTGTGAAAGTTTGTTGACCCTTGAAAATCTGCACTCTTATCACAAAACCAAAGGAACAAAACATTGCTGGATATTTCTGATCAGTCCAAAAAGTATAAAACTGCTCAGCAAAGCTGTAACCATATGACCCATAGAGAGCTATATATACTGAGTACAACAACAACAAAACCCCTTCAAAACCACAATTCTCATGGCTTTAAAAGCATTCAATTACAAGGAACATGAACAACTGGGGAAGACTCCAGACAGCTTAACACCTTTGTATCTTTTATTGTAATTCTTCAGTGCTAGCTCAGGTGATTACTGTGCATGCCAAGGCAGTGATGGCCATAGGAATATCATGCAAAAGGATACAGCTCTGCTTAGGTTTCCTTCCTGCTTTCTCATCAGTATCATTTTCCTAAATCCATTAGTTATCCTTAGTATTGTAGAAACTACCCTTATTTAGCTGCCTTATTAGGATGCTGCATCAATTAATGTGCATCATCTAATACATACTAGTTTTTTAATATTTCATATTATTATCAGTGGAGAGCTGTGTCGTACCAGGTTTGCCTAGAGAGTTAATGCACACAGGAAAGAAAACCATGCGTAATGCCATTCTGAATGATTACTGCACTCTGAACAGACCACCACATGTTCTGTACTCAAGGTTTCTATATTTTGGGAGGTTACAGGTAGCACCTATGGCCCTGGTGCTCCAGGTCTCAGAGTTATGTTTGTTTTTGAGGACTTGGGGACCAGTGGACAAGGCATGAGGAATGTCTTGAAGCGGAGACATCAGGTACATGCTTGGTGCACAAATGCCTCTGCCTGATTCAGGAGGGTAATCAACCTGTCCTCTGAAGCTGCATAAATAATGTTTGGATGGAGGCAGTATATCTGCACCAGGGATGAATTAACTGCCATTGAGTCATATAAGCCTGGCTTGAGTGTGTGGCTTGTAACCTGCCTGAGGAAAATAAAAAAGACGTTTTCAAGAAAGAAACATTAATTTACTCCTCCCCATCTTCTCTGTTATTTTCCTCTAGGCAAACATGACTTACTTTGTGGGCTTTTTTTGTTGATGTTTGTTCGATTTTCACGGGGAAACACTGATTCACAGTGAAACAAATTCACAGATTCTCCTGGTGAGGCCTGAACGTGCCATCTCTCCTACATCAGAGTTGCTCCTTTTTAGCACCCCTGCCAGGAGATGCCAACTGGACTCATTTGACGTTCAGCGGAGCGACACTTGGCAAGAAGGTGCAGGCTGTTTTACCCACAGGTGTCTCGGGCAGCACTGGTGCCCCGCTGCACACCTCCATGGCCACCAGTTGGGCTCTGCTGGACCTCTTGCCCAGCTGCACCATGGCATGGCCCTCTCCATGAGTGCATGGGAAGAGTACATCAGATACTGTGGACAGAGCAGGCACATACGCTCACGCATCCATATAGTGTATACCTGCCCTGCAGGTCCCCCTGGCTGTGCATCGTCTGCACAGGTGTGGGTTGCTACACCCCCAAAGGAGCAGAGAAAGTCTTTATCCATGACTGCTTGAGATACCAGGGATAAAAGCCTGTCCTAGAAGAAGGTGGAAAAGAGAAGAAACATGGGGAAGGCCAACAGCAGAGTAGCATAAAGAGAACCGGGGCATCAGTGTGTGCCTACATTATCAACGTGAGTTGCTTTCCTTTACTACAATGCTCACAGATCCAGCCCTCTACTGAGCAGTATGTACATTTTAGTTTGCTAATGGCTTTTACTTGTATCACTCTCCCTTCTTTCTTGTTTTCAGTGTTTGACGTCTAGTTTTCTCTTTTATTGTTCTCACTTTTGTATCTCTTTCTGAAAACGTGATGTTTGCAATTCTTTTTCCTACTTCTAAGCTGCATCCCTCTCATTTTCTTCCTCCTTGTTTGGCACAGCACTTTCTAGTTTCCTTCCTCTCACCTCCTCTTTTTCCTCCTGTCTCCTTTTCCACAGAATTTCTCTGACTAGAGGGGCCTCTGCTTCTTGAACACAGTCATTTATCAACAGTAACCAGTTGTTTCTACCTCTAAAAATTGTTCTGGGAATCAATGGATGCTGTGGAATAGCCTTAGAATACAGTAAACAACTTAAAAATAAGTGTTATAAATATACTATATCTAGTAGAGAGCGCAGTTTCAGAAGGTTGCACTAAGGTCTCTTATTAGGCAAGGAACCTTTCACACTAGACCAGATTCTGAAGTCTATTCCATCTAATACAGCCCACTATATGACATAGTATGTAGTCTCAAACCAAATCCATAACCAGTCTGGGGTTTATCTCAGAAGCCATATTTTGGGTTCAGAGATACCACTACTGTGGGTTCAGAAACCATACAGGATTTTAATTCGATGAAAGAGAAGAAAGGAACATTCCTCATCAATAGAATACTATCTAACTAGAAAAAAAACCCACTTTGGAGGACAGCTTATGTTTTACATATTGCTAAATATGAGCAAAAATAAATGCGTTCAGTTCTCCAAAATACCTCCAGATGGCATTAAAACCCTTCTTCTTTTGGTCTTTATTGCAATATTATTTTTAAAAATTATAATTATTGGAATAATTCTTTGACCATTCCCAGCAATCATACTATCAGAAGGCATAAGGCTGCTTGTACTTAATTCATTTAATAAGTTTGGCTAAATATGCTCACATACCATAATTACATTCCACAACGCAATCTGCAGGACAAGCCATTTCTTACACCGTGTCAAATCTTTTTCTAGATTCATTTCCAGAAGATTTTTAATGCGTATTTGCAGCAGAAATCAAAACATCCCACAGTCAATCACTGTTACTGTACCTCCTTCTGTGAATACTTTTGGCCATGTAACAAATGGTGACACCTTATGAGATTTACATGATATAATGCTCTGAATTTAAATAACAGGAATCAGAATACATAAATTATGGGCCAGATGTACTCTAAAATTCACATGACTGACTGTTATAAGAACTTCCCTTCCTCAAACGGGATTAAAAAGGTGAATGGTTTTGCAGAAATTCATAATGCTCCTGCCTGGTAGTTATTAAAAGAATTCACTTAATCTCGCTCAGTTTGGGAGACTAATGCTTTTTTTTTCCCTAACTTGCAGCCCATCTGTTTCATAGACTGGTTTATGTTGGCAAAACAATTCAGTCTTTTGTATACTAGAGTTAAAAATGGTAAAAGCTTCTATTGTTGCACTAGAGTGAAGGTGAACACTGATATATTACAAGTGCCTGTTCCTATCTATTTCTTGACTTCTTTTGTTAATTCAAAAACATCAACAAAATCGTGAGAGACCAGAGATAACTGTAATTGGATTTCAAGTAATTCAGAGGTGAAGCTGCAGACTGCAGTCTTTTAAAATTACATCAGTACATCAAAGGCATATGTGACATAATGTTTTTTAGCAAGTGTGACAAACTCCAGTGGCATTAAGGTAATGCTGCAGCAAGGTTGTAAAGGCCAGCCTCGCACACCCACAAAAATAATCTCATATCTATTCAGTGTGATGCGCAGCCATTTCACTTGCAAAGATCTCCAACTTACTAGCATGCAAAAGTTATAGGAATAATTAATGTTTAGTCGTTATCTAAAAAGCTGGTTTAAGAAAAGCATCAGTGAAAGAGTTTTATCTTAATGAAAACAAACAAATTCTATTTTGCCCAACAAATCTGATAAAAACACAGCTGCCTTCTCCAATCTTAAACGCAAATGTGACTTACGATGTATGGGTTGCGCTTTTCTCTGGGCTCTTTGGCTCTACATCACTTTTCCCTTTAAAAGAAAAGAAGAAAATGACATCAGAAATGGGTCAATATGGAAACTGCTCAGATGTGACAAGTCAATGCTTCATTCATTGCTAACGCTGACCATTCTTGCCACATACATAGACAGCTGTGGAGGCAATCACAGGCCTGTAGGGGCACTGCTGGAGCATTTGCAAGCAAGGGGGTCAATCCTGACTTGACTTTTCTTGTCACTGACACATGTATTATGGTAATGTCAGGCAGAGGAATTCCACACAAGAGGCTGCTTAAAGGACACAGGCTTTACCAGGGACAGCAGACCCTGGAGCAACAGAAGGGATTTCTCTAGGGCACTACAGCTCTGCTATTGAGAGTGTACTCCACACAATATGCACTTGCTCCAAAACCCTACTCCAGGAACAATAATTATTTCATACAAAGCAAAACAAATTCATCAGGAGATAGAAAGGTAGTGATTAGGGTGCAATTCTGACAATGGATATTTTCACAGATTAAGGATGCATTCTTTCGCTCCTGTAAGTAGGAGCTGGAGAAGCCCTCTTTACTTTGCTGTGCATAGACACTCAGAGCCAGAGAGGTCAGGCACCCAAATGTTTGAGAAGTATCAAAGGCCTGAGGGATACCTCTTCACATTTTCTTATGACTCATATGAGTCCTGGTATGTTGGCTTGTTATGATCTGCATCTTGGGTCCAAAAAGATGTATCTGCCCAACACAACTTAGTTACATAGCACAGATGGGGAAGCAGGCTGGTACTGCTTCAGCTAAGTCAGGTCAAATCCTTCTCCCTCCTTTCTACCTCCCACCTCTCCACCAAAAATTAACCCTTATTCCACCAGTAAGAGTGATGTTGTTATCTGTAATTAATGTTCTCTGAGTAACCCAAGAGAGCTGCACTTCAATGTAAGATTTCTGTTTAGCTCTACCATGGATGTACAGGGTATGTCACTCTACTCAAATCACCTTGAATTCTGGACCTAGCTGCTGTGCAGCTGCTGCTCTTCTTGTGTGTTACTGGATGTTAATAGCTGTCTATACATGAGTTTATGTTGCCTAGCAGACAAGGAGGCACAGAGGTTGAATGTGACTGGTTAACTGATGGATATGTTTTTCTCCATTACCTTCTAACGAGATATTTAAACCAAAATCCACATGTGCCTTCTGAAAAAAACATAAGAAATGTTTATTTTGGTCAGGCTGTTTTGGTGTTGCCTGATTTTCTGCTCATTGACTTGAGTCGAGTGGGTTTTGGATCAGCTCCTGGTCGATCCAGTCCATGCACATGCCTGAGCATTACACATCACCCATTTGTTGCTGACAAAGTGCTCACCCTCAGTTTCCACAGAGCAACGGCTGTAAGGGGCACCTCTGGAAAACCTGCTGTTGCCTTCAAAAGAGGCGGGATTTTGCTACCAACGTTATTCCACTGCTGTACAAAAGGATGCTGCAGGACTCAGTCTAGACAGTGACCTTCTGGAAGTAGGTGTCTTGTAGAGAAGGTTCTGCGTATTGCTAATTACGTTGACATGGTTCTTTTAGATCTCATCCTCCCCTCTGGCAGGGTTTGTGTCTACCCAGCTGAGGTGCCTAAACTTTACTGAACAGGCTGGAGAAAGCTCTGGATGATTTAAAGATCACCGATGCCTCTGCGGGCTCCAGGGAAGCTAAGCACTTACTGTAGGAGGACAGCTAAAGGCACCTAAAATTTAGGCATGAGCGGGGTGCATGCACACAGGATGGAATACATCCACTCCATAATCTCTAGGTTGCTCTTCACTTTCAGCAGAGACATCAGAAAGTATATCCAAATGATGAACTCTCTGGCTAGAAAGCTGTTGCTACAGTATATGTTTGTCAGCCTTAGGGTGCCTGGAGCACTGGAGCTCATCTGCATTATGGTAATTTGGAACAAGAAACCAACAGTAACAGTTGGCATATATTCAAAGATTTTCTATTTGTAACTTAGGCTTTTTCCAAGTTATGAATTATTACCATGAACACTATTTTGTTTGAGTGTGAGAGGGAATATGAATTCCTGAGTGCTCTGCCAGCAGAGTTCACATCAGTTCTACTTTCAGCAATGTCTGTTAATGCAGCAACAAGGGAAACAGCATAAGTACTGTGAGGAAAGATAATCTCTGTGATTTAGCCAAACTGGATATTAATGAATTAACCTACAGTAAGCATTTGCAGCTGCTTTTATGCTAATTGTCACTTAACATACTTCTGTGTGGAGGGTGAGGACGAAGCCTGTACAGATGGCAGAAACACATCAGTCCAGCCTATCAGAGTAGAAAATCTAGCCATTAATGCTTTATCAGTTCTTACCAACTTTATTCTCACTTCACTGAATCTTAGAAATGTTAAAAGTGTGTAAAGCCTCAGCATAGCTGAATGTCACAGATACGGTACAGATAATATTTTTGGATAAGCATATATAAAAGAGAATTACCTGTCACAACAACCCAGGTTTTTCATGCTCAGTCTTGGCTAGGCTAAGATTTTCTCTTCATTTTTATGTAACTTGCCAAATGCATGCAGGTACCAAAGCAGGAGGATGGAATTTGCTGAATTGTTAAATCTCTAGATTCTTCTGGCTTCTTCTTTTGGGCAAATTTGTGTTATCCTTTGTTTTTCTGTCTTTTTGGAATTAACCAAGAACATGCTCACACTTTGCTATGGGACTGCTGTGAGCACACCTTATTTCAGGTGCTAAGCACTGTGTATGTCTCCCGAAACAGGCGTGTCTGTGTGTTGGTGGGTGTACACACACAACATGCCTCCAGGAAACACATGGTGGGAACCATCAGTTCATACAGCCTCAGCCACAGAGCTGGGAGTTATCTGCTAGTTTCTTCCTAATCTCACACAACTTTTTCCTAACCTTTCTAAATACAAGCAAAAGACACGTGTCCAGATTTCTAAAATTTAAAAATAAATTTCAAATGAACTCTTGTAGGATTTCCCTGTTGAAAAGTGGGTGGCCAGAAAGGAGCTCTCTCCTCTGAGCTGGAATTTCGGTGAATCACTCAACCTAACCAGGTCACATTTCCCTTTCTGGGTAACAGGGATAAATAATATTTATTGTGATGAAGTAGTATAACTTCAGCCACTATGAGTTTTTAAAAACTTCAATTTCCTTGTGGGGGAAGTACAACAGAAATGCAAATGTTATCCATGAGAAAGACAATGTTGGCAGCTGCAGTAAAACCATTGCAAATGACAGACTCAAGAGCCAGTCCAAAGAAGACACAGTGCAATAAGAAATAACAGCTAATTGGGACTCTGAAGATGGGCATTTGGATAACAGAGTACACAGATCATTAGATTTCTTTCCCACCGACTAATCTGCTAGTATTTCCTTATATCCTGTATTGGGTTTGCATGGCAAGGTTTTGGTGATGGGGGGGTGGGCTGGATACAGGGGAGACTTCTGTGAGAAGCTGCTAAAAGCCTCCCCTGTGTCCAATGGAGATGTGCCAGACATCTCCAGCATGGATGTGCTGCTGGCCAAGGCTAAGCACATCAATGAGGGTGGTAGCACCAATGGGATAACAGATTTAAGGAGGAGGAAAGTTTCTGCACAAAAGAAACTGCAGTTAGAGACAGAATTGAGAACATGGACGAGAAGCAGCTTTGTAGAAGCCAAGGTCAGTGAAGAAAGAGTGAGGAGGTGCTCCAGGTGCTGGAGCACAGGTTCCCCTACAGCCTGTGGTAAAGACCATGATGAGGCAGGCTGTCTCCCTGCAGCCCATGGAGGTTCATGGTGGAGCAGATATCTACCTGGGGAACCCATGAAGGATGCTCAAAGGAGGCTGTGACCTCGTGGGATGCCTGCACTGCAGCAGGCTCCCAGCTGGACCTGTGGACCCATGGAGGGAGGAGCACAGGCTGGAGCAGGTTTGCTGGCAGGACTTATTACCCCACAGGGGACCCACACTGAAGCAGTGTGATCCTGAAGGACTGCACCCTGTGAAAAGGACCCATACTGGAGTGGTTCATGAGGTACTGAAGCCCATGGGAAGTACTCACACTGGAGGAGTTTGTGAAAGACCATTTCCCCTGGGAGGGACCCCGTGCTGGAGCAAGGGAAGAGGGTGAGCCCCTGGGAAGGCAGGAGTGTCAGAGACAAGGTGTGACAAACCATTCTTCATTCCCCTTGCACTGGTGGTGGGGAGGAAGTGGAGAATTAGGGAGTAAAGCTGAAACTGGGAAGAAGGGATGGGCTGGGGAAGGTGCTTTTAATAATTGCTTGTACTTCTCATTGTCCAATTCTGTTTTTATTGGTAACCATTTAAATTAATTTCCCTGAGTTGAGTCTGTTTTGCCCATGATGGTAACTGGTGAGTGATCTCTCCCTGCCTTTATCTCTACCCACAAGTCCTTTGTTGTATTTTCTATCCTGTGTGCAGCTGAGGAGGAGAGTGGGTGGGCACTTGGTGTCCAGCCAGGGTCAACTCACCACACATTTGAATAAATTTTTTCCCAAATTTCCTTTGAGTTTGACTAACAGTAAAGTCTATACCTCATTCCAACTGTGTTTTATTTGATATCTTATTCCAGCACCTCAACAGGAATCCTCATGGATACAGGTCTCGGAGGTCTCTTCTGTGACGTTAGGAAAAGTGTAAAAAAGTGTGTCTGACAGTGACCCTAACTTTTGGCACCAATGAAGAAAATGTTTCTGCATGGGTTCAGCTGTTCTTTGGTTTGATTGCCATCAGCTGGTCAGTACCAAGTCTGGCTTCTGCCCAGCTGCAAATATATGCTCATTTTGTTGAGCAGGATGAATGAGGAGATAAAGAGATGGAGGTACTGTGATGTGGGAGGGCAGATGGGGCAAATGGAAGTGGAGTCAGAGACCATTGGAGTAAAGAGCAGGGGAAAATTTTAAGGATGTGGGATCAAGTTCGTAATTCACAGGAAAGTGTGTTTCATAAATCTGCAGAATAAGCTGTTTTATTCAAGTGTTAAAAGAAGGAAATACCAGCTATGACCAAAGCTGGTCAAATACTGTGGCCTATGATGCCACTGCAAAGCTCTCAGCTCAGCTGGTGTGTTTGTCATGCTTGTGCCTCTGCCTGTGTTTGCACAGCCCTCTCTATTATGGCTCTTTTGTGCTTCCTTCTCTCATTACTGTATTCATTATTTTCTGACAGAACCTCATCCCCTTTGCCTTTTATTACTTCCTTAGTGCTGGTACTCGCAGCAATATCAAACCAATGCCAGCAATTAAGTGACACCACTGCATGTTTCTTCACAACATTGTCTTCCGCCCGACGACCTTTCCCTGCCGAAGAGCCACACTGTTTTAAAAGCAGACATCTCCCAGCCTTGTCTCTCTGGATGTCTTTTCCCTGATGCAGTGGGTGACTAGACCCTTTCAACATCCTAGCTACCAGCTCAGGGCATTTTTCGTCTTCAGTCACAGCCCTGCAATTTGCAAACAGGGCTCTGTGTTGGCTGACAGGTCAGGAAGCTGGCAAAATAATTCCTTTGGTTGTGATCATTTTATGTGGAGAGAAGGATAGGAGCATGTATTTTTAATATGCAAGACAACATCAACAACCATGAGAGGTGTCAGGGGAGAGGAGTAATATTTTGTTTTGCAGAACAATTCAATCTCACCTTTCAATAGAGCTGCTAAGTTTTTTACTGTAACTAAATGTAATTAAATGCTGCTGATCTGCACCATGATTTGTAAACTGGAGTCCACTGAAAAGCACTGACCAGGAGCTAAACAAGTACATATCATTCCCCTACCCACAATGCAGGCCAAAAAGACCCATGGCTGTATGGTTTTTGAAACATTATTTGGTGTTAGTTTGGCAGGATTTACGTAGCTTATTAGTGTGCAATGGCCACAAAATACACCATTGCCTATGAAAGATAAATGATAACAAGCGTTCTTGCAGAATTTTCTGGCAATCTGGATCTGGCCATGCAACTAGGCCAACTCTTTTCTGGCTTTCCAAACAAAGCCACTCTTTTGCCCTTTCAGTCTTTCTCATTTACATAATGAAATGGCCATAAAAAAATAATACTTTTTTGTTCTTCCCAGGCCACCAAAAGACCTGACATTTTGATGATCACTCTTCAGTTTGGTTCTCCACATTATGCCATAGCTGAGTGCTGCCTGCTGAGGCTCTGCACTGTCCCAGCCTGCTACTGGTCCCTTGCTCAGTCTGCTCTTTTTCATAGCCATTGTCAAGCCCCCCATCCAATATAGCCAGAAAATGAGTTGGTACTTACTTGTATTGCTGTGTCCTGTAGATCCCTGTTGTGACTCCTACAGTAATAACAGAAAAAAAGGTAAGGTGTGTTATTTTACAGCAATTTTTAGCTGCAATACTTGCTTGGACATCACCTTAACAATACGAAGAGCATTGATGATTATTCATTTGGTTTCAAAGTAATTTTCAATTACAAGAATAAATTCAGTATTTCTTAGGAAATCCATTAATTCTAAGGCTTGTAAACTTATTTCACAACAACCTTTTAATGGTGCAATTCCTTGTATAGCTATTACGACCCTCCTGCTCACTATTCATTTATTGATCTGCCAAAACTCCTCTATTATATTCTACAAGTTCAGATGAGAAGACAGAAGGAAAACCAATATTGTTTCATGGACCATTGGATTCCTGAGGTAGTAGCACAGCTGGTCTTTCCTTTTCTCATGTTGACATTGACAGTATCAGAGAATGGAAATACAGACTAGTTCTGGGTCCCTGAGATTACAGGGTCAACTTTGCACAACAATGGCAATATCTGTGAATACAGTACAATTAATCAGATCATTTTTTCCTCACGTGCAAATGTTCACTCACTGTGTTTTACTCACAGAATTTGTTTGCACTCATCAAAATAAAAAGAAGCCTATAAATAAAACAGAATGCAAATATAAACTATAACAAAAAGATATTCAAATTAAGGGAAAAAAGAACTCTTTGCTATGGATGATGGCAGGGAAAGCATCCTATATATAACTGCTTCTAAATAACCCAGACACACAGGCAGGAATGCCACCTTGCATACAAGCTGCAGATATAACTGTAGCTAAGACTGCTCAGAGAGGCCAGGCACTCACAGGAACAGGTGGTCATTTTCATGGAGGAATTGGTGCTGGACCAGATCCCTGGTCCCCAGAGGCTGAGCCATGTGCCAACCACATAGATTATCAAGAAAGGAACTGCAAGTCCCCAGAAAGCTCAAGGATGCTTCAACTTGGCCTGGCTGAGATTTGTGCTGCTGAGTCCCCCAAGAGCATCCCTCAGGGGTTCAGGTCCCAAGAGTTTCTTGGCCTCTCCAACCAGACACCGGCTGGACTGCAGGCTCTGGGGGCTTCAGGGCTCAGTTGATCAAAATCCCTCAATCTGCACAATTTGTTCTGGAGTCAAGGCTCTCCAGACTGCTTGGCTTTGATCTGTAATTTCAATAGTATAATGCACATCTGCAACTCACTTCCAACCTACACACCTCTAATGTGAGACATCAAATTTTTGGGCAAGTCCTAAGAGTTCCTACCTTCCGCTACAATATGAAAAGATCTGTACCATGTTTCACACATCGAGAGTAATTTCTCAATAATGTGAAACTGTGTACTTTTGACAAATTGAATTAGTTTTTTGTGAATGTTTCTGACGAAGAAAAATTAAATCCTGGGTTTTTTCAGGTGACTGAATGTAATCTTAAAAAGCCAAGATCAGTTTGCAGCAGTGAGGTAGTGGTATGAACACTTGAATTTAAATGCTATTCTAGTAGCCAGCCACACTCCCAATAAAAGCAGACTATTAAAGTATGTTCAGTTTCCAGAATGGTGCATTTATGTACCTAGAGAAGTTTAAGGGAATACAGTAATTTTGAGAGAAATATCCTCATGTTTTTAAAAGTGTTCGAAACTTCTAAACAAGGATTTTGCTTATGTTTTTACATTTTAATTAACCTCAGGAAGCATGCACCCTCTTCTTTAACTTACTAGCACAACTTACTTCTGCCATTGGTTATGCATAGTCTAAAATTTAACATCAGCAAAACATATGAGCTGTGCATATTTTCACTTTTCCTTTCAACTGATTCTTTAAAATTTGTTTGTTCTCAACAAATTAGTCTTAATGATAAAGGCTAATACAAATATGTCACAGAGAAATACAAAATGCTCCCACTGAGGTAGGAAAAAAGTATGGCTTTATGTAACTTTTAAAAAAAAGCTGAAGTCTTAATTTCCAAAGATTATTGTTCAGTGCATTTGCTCCAGCTTGTTAAAATCAACAAGAAAGGAAAAAGTTAATGAATTGAGCAAGTAAAGAACAACATCACCATGATAACTTATCTTCTGCTGAGAATAAACACCCAATAGCTTTGTGACAAGGCACCAGTTCTCCTGGAGTGGATAAATTAATTCTCAAATAACAAAATGATGGCTGATGCCATAATATCACATATACATAACCAGAAATAAAACACCTGATCAAACTCTCAAGGCATTAAATCACAGTAAAAATGAAGAAAGAGAGCAAAGCAGGCAGCAGAATTAACAGCATTTTTTCCTTCACAAGAGAATGAATGCCTGAACATGAAAGCTCATTTGCACAAGCATCAAGTGAGCTCTTATTTACAAATTTAATTATTCATTTAAAGTTTATTTATTAAGATGCTTTCAATAAAATTACAATCATGAAATGCCTGATCATTTGTAAAAAACAAAGTGTGGCAGAGATAGGAGAAAGGAAAGCACACACAGCCTGTCACATCACACACTGATTCAATTATCCTTAAGCTTTGAAAAACAAGAAATAAAGAGACTGTCATTGCCCCTTCCTAGTAAATTCAAGAGTACAAATTAATTCCAGAGACAAAGAAAATTCAAAGTTAAGGATGAGAAGTAACTTCATGCCCTCCATTACATAAAGGACAGTTCCCTAATGGTGCTCTTCCAGCAGTGCTGTACTTGGAAAGCTACTAGGCACTGCCACACGTGTCAAACCTGACCCAGACTCTCCTTCCATTCTTGTGAATCAATGCAGACCGTTCACGTTCATGAGGTCTGATTTCATATAGCAGTGCAGGATATGCACAAACATCCACCCCATTAAATCAGCATATAGTTATAATGACAGATACATGCACATGTGCAGTTTCAAATGTGCAATTCTGTTATATTTGTGATATATAAATCTCAGTTATTCAGCTTTTATTATTAGACTGATTTCAAAACCAGTCCAGCTACAGTTGCTGTGGCCTTTGCAACTTTAATAGCCTAATTAATAAATTTCAAGTGTCAAGCTGTCAGATCGCTAATTACTTGAGTTGCAGGTTAAAAGCAAGTGTGGCACGTATGCAGACTAATGATGCTGACACTCAGTTTTTATGGACAGAAAAGTAATTATGATTTGCATCCTTGCAACAGAGTAGGAGTCCTACAAGCTTCTCTTTTTCCCATTCCCAAAATGATGAGTATTTTTATGCTTGGGAACAGTCTCCTGCTAAAAGGCATCGCAGCCTACTTGCTCCTCTTGCTGCAAGAGTCATTGCAAATGAATTGCACTGATCTCTCAGTATTGGCGCTAAGATTGAAAAGGAATTCATGTTACCATGCATGGCTTGGAGCTAAGAGATGAAGTCGATGCCCCAAATTTAGCCTTTCAGTCTCTTTGTTGGCCTTAGTCACTACTTAACTGACAGTCCCATTTATCTGAATAATGTGCAATCCACAATTCTTGGGTGTGGTCCTCAGGTTTTAGTAAACTGGGACAGCTATGTAGTTTACCTATGGGAAAGCTTCTTAGGAGCTATAGAGACTTGCCCTATGAAATCCAATAAAGATTTTACACCACGCTTTGTGAAAACCAACAGCTCGCTTATGAGGGTTTCAAAAACATGTTTGAAAAATTAGGAGGAAACCATTCTTTGCATTTTGGAGCCTGAAAATCAGATGTCTTCTACAATGTGTGACTACAGATTCAGATTAGGCCACAGAATAGGATTTAATTATTTTAAAATAGAAGTGATAGCTAAAATTAACATAATCTATGGCCAGTAAGAGAGGATTGTTCCAGGACTCTGGTGAGTTTTTTAAGGTACTTATTCCCCATCTCACACAAAGCACTATAATTTCTGACCATGCAGACCACCCAGGCCACAATACAGTTGTGATGTTATTCTATGTACAAAAGTATGCTCATATATTGCTAGATGAAATCTTGTAAATCCTAAGCTCAAAAAAAAATGGCAATTCTATTTTCGTAAGAGAAAAGGAAACCACCCTGAAAAGGATCTTTAAAAATGAATGGTAGATTTCTGAAATGGCTCTGCAATTCTAACTAATAGAAAATTTCCCCCAGAGATGGATGAACAGGCAGAAAGAATATGAGAAAGTCAATATCAACCATTAGTCACATATCTTTGCCTTCTTGTCTGTGGTTCTCCTATTCCTGTATTTATCACAATGCATTTAGTTGAGAGGAAGTGCATTCACGATGGCCAAACAGACACACTGACAGGTGCATACCTTGCCCACACACATCTGCACACATGCCACACAAGCACACTGAGTGGTGATAATTGTGGCAGAAACTGCAGAGTTGCAAGCACCACTTCACTTTGTCACCCCTACTGGGCACTTCACCTGCTTGTAAGCTGCTGATCCATCTCTTTCCTACTGGACTTACTCTAACTTTACAAGCCTCTAGCCCGCCTACCATCTTTAATCATCTGTCTGCCTTCAGTGAGCAAATAGTGAGTTATTTCCTTCTTTTTTATTCATAATGTGCCAGAGATATTTTGGTTTACACCCCTGGTACTTCAAAATCATGACAATCTCATCCACGGAAAAGCTGTTTTACTGTAGGCAAATGAAGTTTTCTTGGCTTTGTGGTTATAATTATTCCCTGAACTAAATTTTGCAGAATGGACTTAAAGGTTGCCAAACGAGCTTGCCTTAACAGGAGAAAGACTATAAACAGCATCAATACCATCTTTCAAGCTTGAACACTTCATGGAATATGCGTGTGACATCTAAACAGTGTATAGTGAGACAATGTGAAATTTACTGGCTCCTGCACAGGATAGCTGATTTCATTCCCTACTGACTTACCATGTATACATAATGTGGTTTCCCCAAGCTCGTGCTGAAGAGCTTTATCATGCCACAGTATGTATCCTCTCTGGGATACATACACAATAGCAGAGCTGGTTTTAAGGGACCAGTGGCTTTGGTCCCTTGGGGGATCAAATACTTCCCTGGAAAATGCTTTTCTGGCCCTTCTGGGCCAGACACCGAGCTATCTGTCTCTCTAGCAAAGCTGCCCCTTGAAGCCAGGTTGGTGGCAGGAGATTTATGCCCAATCCTCAGCATCTGGCTAGAGAGGCCAGTGTAATAGTAAAGGTCACCTCAAGACCACAAAGGTTTCAACAAAAATTTCAGCTAGTGAAGCCAAATGACACAGGAGCAATGGATGCAAGGAGGAGCTTCCTGACTCTGCAGCTGTATGTGCCCTAAGGTCTCAGGAGCCTCAGCAGGCGCCCGCAGAAAGCACCACATCTGGACATCCCACCAGAGACACCCATGGTTTTGGCTTGCAGTGAGGAACCTGTGACCCACACATCAGCATCAGTTCTGCTGCCAAGAGATACACCTTGCTGAGGCTGTAAACAGGGAAAAGGCAGGGGATACTGGCACATACATTGGAGAAGATCATCAGCACAACATCAACCTCAGCACAGAAACCTAATACACTTAGTTAGGGCTTGTGTAGGACATACTGTGAGGGGCAGGAGGAATGGCTCTACATGATGTCTTACCTTGTTTGGGAAGGGAAACTTGCTTTGCTCTGCCTTTCCTGGTGTATGAATAGCTGACAGCGGTGGAGGCCATGAATGGGTCATCTCCTGAAAAACAGTATAATTCAGCAAACTGTGTTTAGAAAGTCAACAGGAGACAATGAGATCATATCAGTAGCAAGAGTGCCTGGGTAGTGGAATATTTAAGTTACTGTAGCTTCTAGGAAATGCCCAGTTTTCATATAATCTAGACACTACATGAGCTACAATGATTTTTACAGACTCTTGAGAGCAGTTATTAAGCACCATTTCATTTTCCTGAATAGATAATGCATCTCAAGTGCAAGAAGTTTGATTTTTCTGACAATCTGCAAACACATTTTAATCACACAACGTATTCTGGCTGGTGAGACTAACATGAAGCATGGGAATAGAAATTTCAGTTCATGACCAAGTAATGGGGTACACACTATGTGCTCATCACAAAATAGATTTCATAGACAAGGTCAAAATGATAAATGCTTAGCACTTGTTCAACAGTTAATTTCTAAAATTGCCTTTATCATTGTAAAGGAGCAGAGTAAGTTTCCATTTCCAACGTATTTGTGCCTTTCAGGACACAGACACATGGCAAGCACTAAACAAGGTGTACTGCACTCCATTGTTGTCTCCTCCCTGTGTTGTCTTGATGGACATTTTTTAATACCTAAGAGACAGGTCAGCTTGACCTAACTTGCATGCAGTCATCTTTGACACAGCTTCGGGTAGCAGGCAGACACATGTTCAACACTGTTATCATTCAAGCCTGAATCAGTTGGTCTCCAAAGCAAGGGTGCTTTTGGGAAGGTGTAAATTAAACACTTCAGAAAAGAAGTTTGTTAAAAGAGAAGCTCATATTCCCCCTCTACTGCGGGATGTTAAGAGATGAGCATGTTTCTTTGACATGTTCAGCACCAACAGTCGTAATATCTGGTACACAGTAACTTAACAGAATTAATATGACAAGTAGTGCCAGGCACGACAGCCCTGAATAGCTGGCCCTTAAGTTTGAAGAGCTGAGGAGCAAATAGCATCCTAACTAAGCAGGGGGCTTGCTGACAATATCAAGAGTTTGCCTGGCAGATGCTTTGCTGGGTTTTGCTGCCCTTAGCTGACTGTGGAATTGTTTCTCAGTGATGATATTCCAAGGAGTCATGCAGAGATCCACAATCAGTCCTAAAATAATACTGGAGCTATATTTCCATGACTCATTCCTTTTTTAAAAGAAAATGTTCTTGTTGGGAAAAAAGTGCATGTGAGTCTCTTGTCCATCCTTCCTCAGTGCTGATGGAACTGCTTCCTGACCCGGCACAGACTGAGCTGTGGCATTTTTTACATAGTGGAAAGTCTCTGGATGTTTTGCCAATGAACGGATCAGTCCTTTCAACACGGTTTATTAGTAATAAATGTCACCTTTAAAGCACTTTTGATAAACAGTTTATTTCCTAATAAAAACTGCATTCTTTTATTTTATTTGAGGCTAAAAAGTTAGATGATTTATTATACTTCTGTAATCTATATGCATGCCTCTAATCAGAGCATCATCTGGTTTGCAGTCTTTGCTTTTCGGTTCTTTGAGGCAGATCATTCATCTTATGACTTCCTTATCTGATAAGTGCCAGCAATAACAGTATATAGTAATTTTTAATATACAGTAACTTCCTAAAACTCAGGCAACAAAACCCACAGGCAGTCAGATTGCTATTTTCTACAAGTATCTAGCACATGTGCTATTGTTTGCAAAAGATTAAGGAATTACGTATTGAGAAATATTCCAACAATAAAAGTTTATGTCAATAAATTGACAAAAAGGAGATTCGCAATGTGGACATTTAACCTTAAGTCTGTGATTAAAAAAGTATCATTTTCATAACTGCTTTTCTCTGCTTTTCCCTTACAGGGACCCTTTAGTTACTTTGTAGAAAATATGACGATGTGTATGTAGATTCAAGGTGTTTCCATAGGTAAAACCCCGTTCCCAACCAACCAAAGTGTTTTTCTCTACAAGTCGAGGTGCTGAGCCCAACAGAATGCATAGGAATGACTGCGTGTCCCTTTCTTCTGAAGGGCAACACTTCACACGATCTCTGTCAGCTGAAGAATGGGGGCAGCTAGACTGGGAACACCTGGTGGCTTTGACCTAGAGTTATCCTACTTGTGAAATATTCTATTCAGTACTTATGATTTCCATTTGCTCAAGAAGCAGTTCTTCCAGGTGACACGGCTGGTGACCCCCACTGTCACCTTCAGGGAAACATCTTCTGAGAAGTCTGCTATATGCCATGCAGGAGCCAATCTGCTACGGGAGCAGCGCTCCTTCCTCCCACCCTGCCTGCCCGACTCTGACAACGATGCCTTCATCCAGGGAAAGGGCCAGAGGGCTGATTAAAAATAAGCGTGACCTTTTTTTTTTGACATGTCAAAATCTTTCATTTCTTCTTTTCCCCAACATTATTTCTCACCTACACTTCAATGAAAAATAACCTTAATGGTCCTCTTTCCTTTATTTTTTTTTTCTCTAGCTAGCGTCTCTTTTCCTTTTTTACTTAGCGTTGTGGTATATAATAATGCTTTCTACACAATTTAAATTTGATGTAGCCCTTTCTGACACAAAGATTTAGTAAGACCACTAATATCTGTCAGGGTTAATAATTGCCATTATCATGAATATCTGAATGCAAATTTACTAGAATAATACACTGAGTTGTGATGATATGGTGTATTTATCACCACCCTTTGGAATTCAGACAACTATAAAATTAAATTGAATTAGGAAAAAATAATCAGAAAACTACCATGGAAATTATCCCAAACTACAGGTTGTCATTGCTGAGGAGTGGTAAGATTTAAACACAGTAAAATATTTTTTAAAAAGGGAAACATTAAACTATGTGCACAGTCTCCTTCTGGCTGCCAAGAATAGAATATCAAAAATCAGGAGAAAGGATTTATGTGTCCAGCAAGTGTCAACATCTTGCACGGTCAAGCAGAAACAAATCCAGAATATGTTCCTGTGCCCCAAATCTTGGGATTTTAGACTCTATCTGAAGATATTTGAGACAGATTAAAAATGCTAGTGGTGACATATGATTATATTAAGATCGGGTTTTTTAGTATACAGTGATAAATGTTTGAAAATGGAAGCCCAAACAGCAACTATTTAACTAACTAAACAGGAAGGACTCAACTTTTATTGTTAAAATTAACTTTCATGCACAGCTTCTCTTCTCTTCTCAAGTAACTTGCCTGTCTTTGGAGTTTGGGATTGACAGTATTGGCATAAGGTACCCACTAGACTGAAAACTGTTTCAACGGACTGATGAAAATTTAAATGTACTCAGAACCTTCAGATTGGTGTTAGAACACTGATTGACACAGAAGATTTCTGAAATCAGAAAAAGAGCAGGGTCTTTTTAAACACAAATCAAACAAAAATAAGTTAGAAACACCTGGCACCAGAAAATGTTCTAGCCACTACAAGAAGAAGGTCTAATTTAAAACCCATTTAGATCCTTCTTCAAACTTGATTATATTGAGCTTAATGTCCTGACCAACATTAACTAAAGAGAGTACTGAGAAGACATTTGGGGTGCAGAAGTGGGATAAACAAAGACTTCTGGATCGCAGAAGCATTCCCTGACTAGACTGCTTGAAAATATGGATGAGCATGTGTGCCCAACTGCAGGATAGCTTCTTTGAGATGACAGTGACTGTCCTCCTCGTACTGCAGCGAGATGCACAAGTCCAAGGGGCAGCTCTGAGGCCTCCTCTTTGTTTTTTAACACACATTTCTCCTTGTGAGGGTTGCAGTGATGTTGTTTAGCACAAACATCATTGTGGTGGTGGTGGTGATGGTTGATGGGATGTTTCATTCACATGCATACTGTAACTCTACAATTCTTCAACTCTACTCATCTCCACTTGCAGTAAATCAGTTTTCACTAGTCATGCATAAATGTCCAGTTTTACAAGCTATAAAGATCCAAGCCTAGTTAATCTTATTCAACATGCCAACTTGGCTTTTGTTACTGAAGGGAAAACCTTCAAATAAAGAAATCTATAGTATTGCGTATCCTTGCTTCAAATTCAGTTTCTGCAGCAAAAATTAAGTAACCAGACATTTCTTGTGGATTAATGACTGCTTGGCAGTGTTTTGTTTGGGGCTTTTAACCCTAGCTTGTAGGTAATTTTTCAGAAAAAGTACCATTCAGAGGTAAATAATAGTACTCACTCTAGACTTAAGGCAATTCTATTTATCTAGTGCTATGAATCTTGCTGTGTGGCACATGATACCAGGAATGGTTGAACTGATTCAAAAAATTGTAATTAATAACAGGTAGGGAGATGGGTATCATCTAGATTTAAAGTCTAGCTGCATGTATAATCTTGCTGTTCATTCACTGCCAAAAGCAGAACTTATCATTGGGTCATTAAGAAAATTGACTATTTAATCCTCCTCTCTGCTTGTGCTCACCTAGCCAATTTTTGATTAATAATATTTTGTCTCTCCACACATGATGATTTAAGAAATATTTGTAGCATCTCATAAAGGACCCTGTCAAATACCTTCTGAAAATTATTTTAGCTGACTCAACTTCATCCACTGCTCTACTGACATGTCACACGAATTATAGGAGATTCGTGAGACACAATTTTCCTTTGCAAATATTCTGCTGGTTAGCTCAGGGGAGTGGAGAGGATCTGTCTTTGTAGTTACCTATACTGAAATGCAGATTTCAGGGAAGCATTAAATATATTTATTCAGCTGAAAGTCAGGGCAACGCAAAGCTAATGCAGAGCTTTCCAAGACTCTTTAGCAAGTGATCACAGGACACAGTTTGAGAACCTCGAATCCAGTTACTCTCCTGTCTTCATNTTTTTTTTTTTTTTTTAACACAGGAGACTCTTTAACTGCTGTCAGTTGTCAGATATCCCTTTCAGTTCAGTGAAGCTACATAACCACTAGCTGACAACATGGGTATGATTTTAGTGTCAAACATCCAGAGCAAAAAGTCTGACATTGAAACTTTTGGAGAGTAAGTTGAAGCTTGACACCATTTCACTATGGTAAGGTTCCTATCACCTGAAAAGCCAATTTTCTTTTTTTAAAAAATTGGATCCTGTAGTATCTGCTTTTGCTGCAACTTTTCTAACGCAAACCTCAACTGGACACCTATAAAATGGAAAGATAAAACTGTTTCCTCTTGTTTCTTTATGATGTCACTTATCCATACTTAGAACATTTTTTCTTCTTCCTCATAAGCTCTGTAGTTTCCTTGGAGCAATGGATAATTCTCTGCTTTCCATTTGAGCAACTTTTGTCATTACCTTTTTGACAGCATGCTATTCAGAACCGTCACCACCCAACAAAGTATCTTACCATTTTCCAGCTTCCATAGTTTCCTGGTTTACTTCCTTTCTGTCTACTATTTGTGCAGGTTTTAATTTATAGTTAATGTTTATGTCAGGTGCGATGCAAATGCTTTCCAAACTTGAGATAAGTGACATGTGGTATCACCCACTCGCTAAGTGAAGGAGGAAATAAGAGAACAACTATGAGCATCCTGTCATGGGGCTGAAATTGTAGTAAGGACACTGAGCTGGGTACCAGTTCAGCACTGAACCTCAGTCAACAGTTTGTTGGTTTGCCCCAGTCCTGCTAAAATGATTTCAAGGAGTCATTTTTTTCATAGCAATCTGCTGCAAACACATTATACCACATTTCCTCTTTGGCACCATCCCAAGACTCTTCAAATGCCCCGCTGCTTTCTGTAATATGAATTTCTTTCAATAGGTTTCATTGGTATAACATCCAAAATTGTCTGACAATCCCGGGGAGAGTGCTCATCAAGGAATTTTTTTGTTCTAAACAAAGAAATAAAGGCAACTGCATAGCTTGTGACTGTGCTGTTTGTGTGCTTGGTTCTTCAGACATGCACAGATGGTCATCAGCAGAAACTGCTTGATAGAAACAGGACTGTGTGTGTGTGCACGCGCATGCCTGTGAGCAGGGAAGGAAGAAAGAAAAAAAAATTAATTAGGCCCATGGAAGGGGAGAAGGTAAGAGATTTTGCAGACTGCAGCATTGAAGAATGTGTTCAGCATTCAATCTTCAGATATTTGGTATCTACAGAACTAAACCATTTCAAATCATGAACATTTGCAACGTGATCTGTGGATCAAGTCACTCAGAAATCAGAAACATCAGTGCAATAAGTTTCTGTTTGGAATATATTACATCTGCATTAGTGGAACCATCCTGCAAATAACCTGCAACACTTAGTCAAGGTTCAGAAATCTAGGACAGATAAATGGAAAAGAAGGCTACAGCGGCTTGCTTATCAAACTGACTTATATAGGTCCTTCACTGTACACCTATAATTATTTACCACAAAATCTTGCAAATTTTTATTCAGTTTTTTGGGGACTAAATGAGCCTTCAAGTTTAGAAGAAACTATGGATATCCAAAAGAAAAGTAGTTTGATCTTAAAGCCACGCCATTTCTCTTATTGGGAAAGGAAGAAGGTACCCCCTTACAGGTAAACCAGAGAACAGCATTTAGAGGATTTCCTTGAAATCTTTTAAATAATCTTCCCTTAAATGAAAACAGAAGGACAAAAAATACCTGTTCTCAGCTAGGAAGCTACGCTTTTAGGTGCAAGCATTGAGCCATATGATACAGCAAACTGTCTGAAAACCAGCCTTGTCCAGGCAAGCTGAGATGATGTGGTTAATCAAGGTACAGTCTTTATTAGTGCATTAACCTCCTGCACCCAAGGACTGTGGATTCTAATTCCTGAATTGCCATGCAAGACTGATGCAGCTAGTTTTCTAGTCTCAGTTGGCAGCAAGCTAACAGAAGTAGCTAATGAAGATGAATAGTTGCCTCTTGGGAGTGGGGGGAGGAGAAAGAGGAAAGGAAAAGACCTAGGATACTTCAAGGTCCAGGTCTCTGCATGATTTCAGATAATAATGAAAAAGTGTACACAGCCGACATTTTCGAGGAGTGTAACAAGCATGTTAATTCTATTAACAAAGCAATGGTAGTGGCCTCAGGCTTGCTCTGGAAACATTTCAAGAAGTTAAAACAAAGACTATTGAAAAAAAAAAAAAAAGCTAGGTCACTGGTCAGGGTCTTGCTCTGGTTTTGATGGATGACTATATTAATATGGACAAAAGAGCAGAGGAAAAAATGCCCAAAGCTGAAAAGCAGGCACATTTACTAAAGAACACATCTGCAGTTTGGAGAAGATAAAAACACCATCACAGTAAATATTTATCAGTACTGAAGTATCTTTTCCACAAATGCATGTAGTTTTCTGATATAAACATCCCTTGAATCCAGACCAAAATACACTGCTAAATGCAAGGAGGTCATTGAAGCAATTTTTGTGGGGGAAAAAATCTAATAAGAAACCAGACAAATTTGTCAAGTTTCTTATTTTATGGAAGTCTGGAAGCTTTCTGCTAGGTACCTTAGTGGTCCTGGATCAAACCCTGGACAGAAGCTAAAATAGCAGGTCACTGGTTTGGTCACAGCACCAAGCCTGACAGAGTTCAAGAAGCTTTTGGACAATTCTCTTGGGCACATGGTGAGGCTCTTGGGGATGGTCCTGTGCAGGACTCGATGATCCTGATGGTTCCCCTCCAACTCAGTATATTCTGTGATTCTGTGAATTCTTTCTTAGTTTCAGTCTTTCATACTCCTGAAGTAATTTTAAGAGAACTAGAGGTACCATAAAGACTTGCTTGGTTCCTGGGAACCTGAGGTCTCGTAGAAAGAGCTCTTTTGTGCCTCCACAGCGGAGGTTCACCAATGGGTATGAATTGGTATTTTAGTTCAGCTTGCTCAGCCAACTGAGTGACTTTGTCGAGCTTCATGAACAGGGGTAACAGAGTGATGCCTGTGTGCTCTGTACACAAGTTAAGGGCAGACATTACATGAAGTAAATACCTTGTGCTTGGGGTTGAAGTTTAAGGTGCTATCAGAGTGCCTTTTGGCTAACACACCTGTAAAGGCTGCCAACTCTAACAAGAAGCAAGGAAGCTTCTGTTCTGTGCTACTACAACAAACTCGGTCAATGTGAAAAGGTGGTAGAGAGGGTCAGAAAGAAAAAAGTCAGAATTAAAGTGTTAGAGGTTAAAATGCTGTCAACTGTAGCTCTATATAGTACAGCTCCAAGAGGTTTTGCACTTGTGACTTCTTAATGAAATTAGATTAAATGTGCTCCATTTACAAGTGAAAACCACACCAGTCTGGGATCTCAGACTGCAGAGTTTAGCATCAAGGCAGGGACTCTCCTTCCCTTTTTCCTGCTACACAGAGAGGTTCTGCAAGGCAAAGCAGTCTGTAAATCCTGCCCGGAACCTTGCATGGATGTAGCTGACTGCAATTAGCAAACAATTTTGTTTATGATGCTCTGACAACTTGGGGAATCTGTTCATATGCAAGTCATTTATTCTGAATGAGATTAAGAAATCAGTTTAGCACTGTGTGCTTCAGTGCATGTGAATTCAACCATCTGTTCTCAAGGTTGCATTGTGTGTCTCCTAGATCTGAATTGACAGGAAGATGTTAAATCTTGATGGCTTGTATTCTAGAAGCAGCACAGTGGGACAATATGATGGCTGAAGCCAACAGCTACCAGTTCAGCTAAGGGTACAGAAGTGTACAGAACTGAACAGACAGATTCATGTCCAGAAATTGAGAATGCAATATATAGATGTCAGATGGGGACACTGGATCCAGAAAGGAGTTAGGGATCATCAGAGAACAAGAAACTGAAAACAATCTCCCAACATCTCATGCTCTTGTCCAAGGAGCAAAATTCATCAGGCTGCATTTGAAACTGGGTAAGCAAGTAGCACATTAAAACTGGTGAAGCCAATGCTGGAATAGCTTGTGTCTTTGAACACGTTTCTTCAAAAATGCTGGAAGCTCTGAGAAGGTGAAAAAAAGGAACAAAAAAAAGATCACAGGTGTTTACAGAGATCATCTCTGTTAGACCAAGTGCTACTATGCTTGATTTGCATAAGCATCTTCGGGGAAAAAAAAGTCATCCTAACATGACTTCTAGAACACTTATTTGTAGCCAACTGTCAAGTGTCCCAAGGTAAAGGCAGAACCTCTACTCAACACCTTCAACAGGATTCTCAAGAGATGACTGAAAAAATCAAGGTTGTTCATGCTTAACAGAGTTAATGTATACAAAATTTCCAAATGGGTCTCAATGGAAACTGTTGTCAGTTTAGAATAATAGAAAAAAATGAAAATCACTAATCTCATTAGTGATACAACATACATACTTCTTGTATCATGGGCCAATGGATAGAAGAACAAAAAGGCAAAGTGAAGTTAGGAAAAAAGAACAACTTCTCATAAGCTGGTGGTTCACTGCTCAGATGCAGTGCTATGGAAATGCCTGTCTTTGTCTTTTCAAGTCATAAGCGAGCAAAAGGATGATTTTCTGAATTATATGCTTCAGACAAATACAAGATAATGGGCTCAAGACAGGGGAGAGTGGCTGCAGTTATCTGGCTTGTCACCCAGGTCAGAACACTAGTCAGTCTCGGTGATAAAATACACCATTCAGACTCGCACCTAAAATGTACCTAAGTGGGATTTTCTTGTTCTGTATTTTGGAGCTTCTTTTTCAGTCCATCAAAATCCTTAGCATTTACGGCTCTCATACATGCTTTGTCAGTCAAGAAAACATGTGCATGCTAGGTACTGACCAGAAAAGGGTGGATTGCAAGAAAGGGATGTCCCACTGAGTTTTAGAAAACATAGAAACAGAAGTTTTTTCTTTCTTTACATATCAGTAATCTATGGCCTATAGTTTCCCCTGCTACTTTTGAGTGTACAAGCTTTAGATGCACCCCAACTAACCTTGGGGATTTAACTGAGGGATCAACACAATGGAGGCGTCTTCCCAACCCTCTCGCTATGGTCAGCAGAAAGACAGACTTTAGCATGGGACACATCAGTGGACCTAAGATCTGGAGCATCCTCTGGAAAGTGGGGAGAGGGAGGAGGCTGGAGGGCAGTGTATTAAAACGTGAGGCTTGCCAGCAGCACAGTGCCTCTGGAGTCCTTGTGAGGGCATTATGCAGTGACAGGGAGCCTGGCCTGCCTCTGCTCACCACGCTGCTCTCAGAAGCCAGTGCCAGGAGCATGGAACAACACCGTTTCTCCCTGCTGCACAAGGGGTGGCCTTTGGGATGCTGCCAAAGGCAGGCAGAGCTCCTTGTTTCTTGCTTCTGATGTTCCTAGGCAATCTGGCATTTCTCCTTAAAAGTCATTTTAAATTGTGCTCCTCTCTAGCTGCAAACACACCCATGGAGCAGTGAAGCTCCGTGACTGTAGCTCCACAATTTACACTTGTCTAGTGTTTATATTAAGTGCGTTCTTCAAAGCTGTCGTTGTCTCAAGCTCTGTCTGCTTTAAGCCCTGAAAAGTATTTAGTGCTTATTATTTCCATTTTTGTTTGCAAGGTAGTTTGCAAACCTGAATTAGGCATCCCAGGCACCCCTGTAATCGCATTAAGTACCATAATATTATTATGAGTTGAAACATAAAACTGGAACTGAGGTTGAAATAATCTTGGGTCAGAAAATCCCTTAAGAAAAGCCCTGCCTTGGCACAAATGGCACAAAGGGTGACAATGCCAATCAGTGACTCCACTTAACAAAAACAGTACAAGGTATGAAAAGATACACTGAAGCCTTAACTCTACTCTGAAAGCACTGGCATCATCCATTATACTATTCATTTCATTAAAAAGCAGGGTAACACTAGTATCTTATTCATTACTGTAGGCACAGTCTGCATAAAAAAATTGCATCAATTTAGAAAAACAAACAAACAAGGATTTTAAACCACTTTAACTGAAATCAAATACATTTAGATTTATCTAATTAAATTAATGGAAAGTAAAATAAAGACATCTATGAAACCGTTTGTAAGTACAGTGGTTATGAAACAACTAAACCTGAACTGCTGAAGCCCCCATGCGCACAGAAAGCCTACATGAAGTAGTGTATCACCCTTCCTCACCATTTCTAGGTATTCTCCACCAATGTTATACCTGACTCTCAGTGCAAACCCAGCTTAGTTTTACAGCTAGGATGATATGAAAAACGATGCTAACAAAAGTTTTTACAACTCTCTAAAAAATTCCTCAATGTTTGCCAGCAAACAGCAGGTGATTATGAAATTATAGGCTGCATCATGACAAAGGTATGCAAGGAAGTAAGATGGTTAGAAACGCTTGTTTATTTTTGAGCTCTTAACTACACGATTTACTCATCCACTTTACAACCAAATTAACATTCTTTTGCTGACATTTCAAAAAATGAGAATGTATATATTTTCTTTTTTTTAACCTTACAGAAATAATAGGGAGAAATTAAAGTAATACATTAAGAAAAAAGGAACAAGACATACCATTACCACTATTTAATTATGCTACCTATTAACTCTCTTAGCATTGGAAATTTAAAATAGTAGAAGTCACAAAAGGTGGTATTGTGGCAGCAAACATCAATTTCTTTTGATTTCTCTTCATGAGAAACATCAAACTGCAATTCATTGAAATGAGAAGGTTCAGATAATGCCCATGTAGCAATTAATACCCACTTAAGCCTTCAATGACTTTTCTACCCAAGCCAGGTTTTCGCACCTGGTAATTGAAGCTAGTCCTTTAGGTCAGTTCTTTTTCACTTTGAAAGACTTTCTTGGTAAAACAAAGTAGTGGATGTATTTTTCAAAGCTTTAGCACACAAAGAAAACCAACAGAAAAAAGATCACAACATGAAGCTTTTTTCCCTACCAGCAATAAAAATATGAACAGGAAAGACCCTCAAAATGAAATGGAGACAGTTGGAGATTACTACATTGGTAGAAGAGTACTGTAATGAGCATTTTGGGAGCCTGGAATTAAACCTGGAATTAATCTGCATGGGCAAGGCAACTGCATCTGAAGGGAGTATGTGGAGAGAAGAAATGGTGATCTAGATATGATTCAACTAATCCAACTCTGCATTCAGAATATCAGACATAAAAAATACCAGTGGTATGAAACCAGTTCACTCTCCTCAGTGATGAATTACATCAACCAAAGGGAACTCATGTTACAGCAAGGCAAAGCAGAGCAGCCCACCGGGGGTTTGCCAACTGTTCTGCAAATAGGAACACTCATAATACCTGTGCACCAGACAGACAGAAGTTCTAAGATGGAGCATGTTATAAAGTGAGATGAGAAAAGATAAAAACTGTACTTTCAAATTAATCCTTTAACGCCAACTAGTAGTAAAGCAGTAAAGCTTTTAGTAGAGTCTGTTTGGTTTTATTGATAGATTCAATGTGTTGAATCTCTATCCATATTTTTACCTCAGTGCCTAGATTCACATCACCATTGGTTTGTGATGGTTAATCTCATTAGTGCAGCTATTTGTATTGATATACCCAATAAGGTTGCTAACACTACCTTAGCTAAGTATTATTTATTGTATCTGTATATACAACAGTATTAACACAGTCAAGCATCAGCATCGGCACTTGAGGGCACCATTAAATTCACCCAGTGTTCAGTGAGAGATTTAATGATGGATTTAATAGTATTAAATGGGAAAAAATGCCTTTGGCCTTTACATTCTCGTTTAAAAACATATAAAAGAGTAGTAATTCAGGCAGTTATACTTATTTCAAAGATTTTCCTTTAAATCATGCTCAGCAATACGAGAACAGCTATACTTTGGCTGTTATTGTATCTTGACCAAAGACAGAGGCCCCATGCCTATCAGAATCACCAAACTGTTGGCAAATGCAGCTCAAGTTCCTATGACAAATATGTGAGTTTACTGCTAAAACAACAAAGACTGGTGAAAAATTAGCACAATGATGTTGCCTGTGATCTACACTACAGAGAACCGTGTTAGCAATGAATGTAAACAGAGCTGTGAAATAACTGGACATCAGGTTTTAAGCTGGTTTTTTTCAGGAAATATAAACAGGTTGGAGTTTGGGAAGGAGGGGGGGGTGTGTGTGCAGCAGTGTGCCTGCTGAACCTTTTCATAGCCTTTATCGTCATTTAGCTTGCTTTTTTTCCCATCTGCAGATGTCTGTTACTGAATCACAGAATTGCTTAAGTTGGGAAAGCCCTCTGAAATCAGCCAGTCCAACTGTTAACTCAGCACTACCAAGTACACTACTACACCATGTTCTTTAGCACCATATCTACGTGTCTTTTAAATACCTCTAGGAATGGTGACTCAACCACTTCCCTAGCCAGTCTTTTCAATGGATCTACTGAAGTTGTCTAGCCCATCAACAAGAGAATTTCACTCAAGAAAGGCATGAGAATGTTTTGTTTTTTTTTCTCTTTGAAACAACTGCATCCTTTAGGTCAAAGAATTAGGGCTCAGTATGAAGAAGAAACTTTCTTTACAGACTAAGCCCAGCTAACTCCATTCCCCTATATTCAGTTTGAAACCACCAATGGAAGGAATAAAAATGCTGGAAGACAGAAATGCTCTCCCTATTAGCATTACTAGTGACCAGAGGGTCACCAAAGCACCTTTGAGTTCTTCTTAAGCTTGGAAACTGTGGGACTTATGTGCAGGCTCTCAGTGACTCCATATGTAGAACTGAATTTATATCACCATGAATGAACAACTGTTCAGCCAAAGGCTTTTTTTAAAACATATTTTCAGTGTCTGTCACAAAAAGAATTGTACAGTTATACTAGCAATATGAATACTGACAATTAAAAGATGACAGTAAAACCATAATATTTGAATTGAAACCAAATTTAAGAAGTTTTTTTAGCAATTTTGACATTAAAAAGAATATGGATCAAATCAAAATTATACTTCCACACATGTGGGTAATAACATTTAAAACTAGATCCTTAGCAGCAAATCGTGCAATAAGCAACAACATCAAAAAAAAAGCCCAAATGACTGCTTATCAGGAAACATTCACATTTTCCTCTGAAATTTCCCTGCTTGTGAATGGTTCTACTGATGCAGATATTGGGACATTTTGAACAAACTCACTGTGTAGCATCTCTCAGGATAATACACCTAGTTTAAAGCATGAGTTATGCAACAGAGACAAAGAAAGGGACAGACCATTCTCATTTCTTCACACATCCAGACATGCTGGATTGCATATTGCAGAGTATCATATAAATGTGGATGTGTTTGATTCCACAGTGCTTTCCAAAACAAGGGTAAAATATTGCTGACATTCAGCCACATCACTGGTGGGAAAGAGCCATACAGGGTACACAGTTCACTGCACAACAGAAAGGGGATGGGGAGTAGGCTAAAGGAAATATTATCCAACGATGAGAAGAAATCCCATTTCTTATCAGAAAAGCCCCCAGGTCTCTGATGTCATTTCAGAACATGGGTTTTTGGCTATTATAGCTAACCTCCTCGTACAATGAAACACATCCTTCTCAGTTTATCTTTTTCAGAAAAATGAACCAATACAGAAAACCAGATTCTTGTTCATGCCATTAGAGCCAGGACTCCAGCATCCACGTTCACACTCTCCTTTTGGTGTAGGAGACATTGGGTGGTCTTAGTTCATACATCTGTAAGTGTGGTGCGTATGTAATAAGCATATTTGGCACATTTATTTCGGATAATGAGAAAGCAAATTGTAAAAATTAAAAAAATATTATCTTAAAGGTAAGGTTTGTTGAGAAAGTGCCAGTACAGGTACTACAGAGCTGTCTTCTCTTGCAATCAAGAATGTTATTTATTTTATTTTGTTGTCATCTCTAGCAGCAGAAAATCCAGTATTAGACATTCCTGAAATGACTTTGCAGCACTTTGCCATCTTCGGACAAGATACTTGCGAAGGGTCTTTCAGAGGCTCTAAGCTTTACTTCTGTCTGTGGGTGCTCAGAGACAACTTGTGTTAAAGTCAATGGAAGCTGAATGCCCATAAATAATAAGAAAAAGTAATTTTACTAGTGGCAGTAAGGATTTCAAAATGCCATGAGTAAGTAAAATCCCTCCCTCAAGCTGGTTGCTAAAATGATATACTTTTAAAAGATTGAAAAGGTTTATGTAGAATTTGCTCTGTTGGTTAAATAATACTTACACAGGTTTTTGCATGCCGATTATGTATCAATTATTGTATAATTGCATCATTACTTTAATTAGATTAAACTGCATAATTGGGATGCCTAATTACAGATTGAGGAGAAAAGAGGTAACTTACCTGACATTAACTGTGGTTCTAAGAAGAGGGTTTTCCACAGATTTTGCTCCAGAGGCAAGTTTCTGGTGCAGGAGATACCGGCTTTCTCTACAGGGGCAAGACCTGAGGTAGCCCCAGGTGCACCACCCCTATCCAGACCTTTTCAGGAGCATCATCAGTAAGGTTGTGATGGGGAGGGCATTTGCCACTTGGTACCTCACCACCGAGGTATGTCAGAGCACTGGGCTTCAAGTCAGCAGTGAGGGAACATGGGTCATGGAGTCTGTTTTTGTGAAAAATCACAGTTTGTGTCAAGGAAGCTGCCCCTTTCCTCCAAGTGCCAGTCCACAGAGACCACATTCTTGGTTCACAAATAAGCTGCATTTTAACTACAAACGTGGGATGAGAAATGTTACCCCAAGAACAACGGGGGGACAACTTGATCAGCACTCTGATTTGCCACCTGGAACTGGGGACTTGAAGAAGTAAATGAGTAAACAGAGAAGCAGGTCTGCGTACTTCAGCAAGCAGAGACGAGTGGCTCTGGAAGATACCCATGTGAAATAGTACTACAGTACAAAATGTACCTGGACAGGTCTGCATAGGAATAAATTGGCTTTTAATGCTTTCGGACTGGACACCTGAGCCATTTTGAAGGATCACCTAAATGTGTCAATCCCATTCATGTTAAATGACTTCTCATCACCTTACTTTGTTATGACTCGACTGAGATTTTGGGGAACAAAACAAGTAGAAGGCTAAACTGATGGAGCTGGAGATGGATGTGAGACCTACAGAAGTCTCTAAAACTATCTACAGGTTGTGACATAATCTAAACACAACATTTCCAATGTTGAGCTTATATTCTGTCTGGTCTTTATTGAAAGCTCTCAGAAGAGTGAATGTTATAGGGTGGTAAAATGACTATAATTTTTTCCCCTTCAGATATACAGGTTTAACTGATTCACTTATGTACCTTCACAAGACATAGCAAGAGGTTGAGAGGAACTCCGTCCTGAAGTTGGAATGGTCTGGTACGGTGGGGACACCTGTGTGGGAGAAATGCTTCTTGACAAGGGAAGCTACAGCTATATAATTTTTGGCAAAGGGATCCAAGATTTGGGAAGCCTCAGAATCTTTTGAATTTAGGAAACAATTTCAGATGGGACTGAACTTTGTCCTTCAAGGGATGAGGCAGTGGATGAGCAAATGATCAGGTCTTGGGTCTCTTCCCCATGGAAAAGGCTCCTTTCAGATTGCTGCAAACCATGTTGGAACGCCAAAAGGAAGGGTCCCTCCCAGCTAGGAATACAAGGTCTCTGCATCTTATCTCATTTCACGTTGTGAAACTGCGCAATAATTGTGAATGGGAGCGGCAAACAGTTATTTTCCAGAGTTTTGGTCTGGACTCTCTCAGCAAGATGCCCCACACAGACCCTGGAAGAGCAGTTCCTTCCTCAAAGTGCTGGCAGTCCAAATAAATTAGACGAAACTCAAGACGGATGTAGACAAAGAAAGCGGTACCAGAAAACACTGACTTAATTTTCACTAGCAAAATGAACTCACTAAGATTATGTAACAGTATTTTGACAGCCCAGCTGCTAGTAGGCATATTTGCTATTTTCATTATTTTTCCTAGAAGTATCACAGGACATTTAAGAAATGGGCTTATTGAAGGCATCATCCACCTCTGTATCCTAAGCAAGAGAAGACAAGCAAGGAGGGCAAGACCAGCAAGGTCCAAGAAATGCCATGTTTGACAATATAGGAAAATGGACAATATAGAAAAACTATCCCATGGTTGAGGATGGAGACTGGCTCAGCATTTCTTCTGTTTGGGTTTATTATTTTTTCTCTGGTAACTCCAACTGAAATGAAAGTGAAAAGACCAAAAACATTATGACATGAGCTGGTGAGACCCTGCTGTTGGGCTCCAACAACAAAGCTGAGAGATGTATACTGACTGAGCTGCTGGGAAGCAATCCAGTCCATACAATTCTTACATTCAGCTTTGTGGAGGGTTCTGCACTTGGCACTAAGATGTTTTGAACAATGTTGGCCAAAAAAACTTGGATTATCAGGTGTTGGCTGGTACCAGGTATCAAATTTGGCTCCGGTCCTGGGAGACTAAGTTTCACAGAAAGGCAACAGACAGGACTGGCAGATTCATCACAGTTGAGAAACAAAATTGTCCCGACCCTGCTCATCTGAGTTTTCTAAGAATTACAAGTGTCCAGAGAGTCAGTGGGGAAGTAGAGAATTTACTGAAGTAAACCATCATGGTTTTTTTAACGAAGTGCATAGTAAATACAAGTTGGTAACATGTCTCTTACAGGTCACGGTTATTTTTAAATCTACAAATCCCTGTAGGGCACTGAAAAGCTGAGTTGATGGGGTAGGGCATTTTACATACCATGCCAACTGGTGGCAGTCAGAAATATGCATCGTCTTGAAAGACGTGTCTACTTGACAATACGGAAAAAAACCCCTTGTTTCTCCATGACCCAAATAAAGCATTTCATGGCTGTAACAGTACAGGACTAGGTTGCATGTCATCACCTGATCCGTCCTGGAGATGGGGCAGTGTGCAGCTTCATGCCTGCCAGTGAATTCCAGAGGGAGATTACCACTTCAGCTCTTGAGCTGACCACCTGCACATGAGCATGAGGGCAGGTACGGTGGTAGCTGGAAGGGGATGCAATCCTGCTGCACATCTAGCCTGCTGATCAGCCAGGATAGCCTTTCTGAAGCAATGGGAACCAATGGATCTACAGTGCTGTTGGAAACCAGTGCTGAATTTTTTATAAACTAGTGAAATAATGAACCACATAGGTATGAGGCATGATGTGTGGGTTGGAGGTTCACCTTTTGTTTTGCTCTGGAGTCCCTTCTGTTTTGTTCTGGAGTTGTCAGGTGAGAAGTAACAGTTTTTTCAGCGCTCACAGGTGTGCTCTTGTTTTCCTGTGACACTGTCTTGGTTAATTATTTAGTCTGAATGTGGGTTAAGAGAGAATTCTCTGCCTTCTGCACAGATAAAAAACAGGTGACTAACTGAGCCAACTCAGCTACCTATGTTAGAAATTTCCCAGGAATGAAACAATCATCCATTTGAGCTGACTCTAAGTGATAACAGAGTTCATTGTCCATGAGGGAATGCAATTGCCTTTGCAGGGGTTTCTATGTGGACCAAAGGAGCTAGTAAGAGATCAACTGGTAAAAATGTTCAAATAAAATATGATTTTATGTATAAACACATACTAAAAGTGATCCTGATTCCCCACACTCCTTTCTTCTCAGAAATGGAAGGAAGGTTCCTCTGGACACTGGCAACACTTCTTCAACTACAGTGAGTTGCATCCATTTTAACAATGTGATCTCAAATTGATCAGAGATGGGGGAAGAAAGGAATTAAGACCAAGTTGGTCAGGTTGGGTATTCATCACTCACTTTTATCAGGGTCAGCCAGTGGTGCAGAGCAGTGGAATTGTTAGTGGGAAAACAATGCCCATGTTTTTACTAATTATGTTGGAGGAATAGAGCTAAAGCTGTTCTATGATTCAAGGGCCCCAATATTGAAGGCAAATTCTGTGGTTAGAAGCAATGGAAGAATAGTGTGAGGCTACCCTACACCTTGTCTTGCAATTTACAGGGAAGGAGGCAGCGTGGAAATGGGAGTCCCTGGGGTAAAAACTGTGGGTAGGCAGTTGTTCTAGAGTGAACAGGTAACTACCAGCTTTAAAACGGTGTCAAAATTATTTGCAGATATTTTTAGGAAAGTACATTGATTGATTGTGAAGTTAAAAATTTTGCCCTTTGCAATTTCTTTTCTTTCATTTGCAATTTCATCTATTAAACTTTCACAGAATTGTAAAATCAGACTCATTATAAATTAATTATTTGCACACTTCCCTTAAAAAAGTGGGCTTTAGATTGCAACAAAGTCTTATATCTGTTTTTAACTCTTCTACAGCTTAAAAAAAAAGAATTAACTTCTTTAATGTTTTTTTCATTCCTCCTCTCTGTAGCACATGCCTTTAGAAATAACTTCCCTGATACCACACGCCAAATTATATCTTCCAAGGGAGATGTTAGACAAAATCCCATTGACTTACTGGTTGTTGCTGTGTGGGCGTGTACCAAGGAACAGCATTTATAAAGGCATTTAGCATGCCAGCTTTTATCCAAAACAGCTTAATTAAAACCTGATATTATAATAGTACCATTTGCCCCAAAATGAACAGTAGCTATACTGACTGCCAGCGCATTAAGTCTGGTTAATGAAAGGAATTATAACATACTAGTAACAAAGGTATGAGGGATGAGGACAATAAAGAGCCATTTGCTGCACACCGAGGTCTGTGGAAGGCCTTGGTTCCCCCTTGCCTGGTGCTGGCAACCCCTCCACGTGCCACGGATCCACGTGAGCCTGCGGAAGCATCTGGGGGGACACGTGCCAGAGCCACCCCTGTGCCTGGGGAGCACATACGGCCCTGGCAGACAGCTCTCCAAATCAAAGAAGCTTGGGAGGAGTGGTAATGAAGGGAATAAACGCTGGCACTCAGAAAAAAAAAATGTTATTTTGTTGTGCGGAAGATATTTGTGAGTGATACTGGCTGCTATTACCAACTGCGTTTTTCTGAAATAGATTTGCCTTTTCCAGGCGAGAATGAAGTGAGGTGATGAAGTCAGCTCAGTCCTGTAAAGCCTCAAATCTTCCACAGCCTAACCCAAGCTGAGGCAGAACTGTCCCCAGATCTGGAAATGCTAATATAGTAGGAGTTTGCAACAGCACTATGCTGAAGCAGGAACCGCAGATTATGTTGAAGAGAGGAAGAAATGTGTTTGAAAGTGAATTTTGTAAGCTCCCCAGAGCATCCTAGGTAGACCCTGCATTTTGTTGTTGCTGCTTTTTAAGTCTAACTGTCATGGGCCGTTTCTTAAATATATCACCACTCAAATTACTTCTCTGATTTTGAATCCCAAGTGAATGGAAACACATGGCTCCCGGCATGAAAACAAATTGCGATGACGAGGGATACTGAAGATTAGCACTAATGTACATGCTTCAACCCCAAATTCAGTTAATAAAAGATCTATTATATTTCTCCAAAACTTAACAGATGAAACCTCAATCAAGAGATATCCAAGGAAGCAGGATAGGATCAATAACAGAGCTAATTTTGCAGAATTAAGGAGCAACATGAAGATTTTTAACGAGGAAGCAGACACCTTTGCAATAACTGCACTATGATATGTTGCCTAGCAACAAGATATAAAAATGATGTATAATGCCAGTAACTTCTTTCACATATGAAAACAGCACCCTACCAAGACAGCTTCATAATGTACTCTTACAAACTAAAAATCCATAGAGACCATTAAAGCCTCCATCTTCTGTAATATACTCTGTTAAACAATCATGTGTTTTTGTTAATGCAGTAAAACACTGAATTTATTTAATGATTACCCAATGATACATCAGAAGCAGCAAGCAAGAACATTTCTATTTTAAGCCTGCAGAATCCATCCCAAGATATCACACTCTGACGGAGAACAAATGTGGGGAGCCAGACGCATGGAAAGTCTGGGAGGGAGATGCACTTATGGGGGGCGAATTAAAATCACCTGCTGCCTGATAAAAAACCCAGCATTACTGAAATGCACCAGAATGCATTTATTGCTTCTTTCTTCTGTGGCTTGTAGCTTAACACAATATTGCTCACAGAGTACCTCCTGCTTCCCAGCGCTGGAATGAGAGAGGCAAGCAGAGTGGCAGGGTGTGCCAAAAAATGAGTTGTTACTCAATAATGTCTGCTAATAGCAGTACTGCGAGGATGGTTTGACAGGACAGGGGGAATGAGGGGACTGTCAGAGGGCAAGGTGCTGGGTGCTGGCGGGGCCATCAGCAGCCTCGGGGGTGGCAGGAGCAGCTGGCACTGGCAGCCCCAGCCCCAAGCGGAAACAAGAGGTAGCGCTCGCCAGCCCAATTACAAAAGATGGTCCACAGCCAAAACGCAAGCCCGGCAGCCAGAGGGCTGTGCCAAGACACCAGGTCCTCATCTCTAGGAGGGCTAGTGAGGGGCAGAGTGAGTGAGGATGTGACCCGTGCCCTGAGGACACCGTCACTTTCCTTCTGAGGCATCGCACCCAACAAAGCGGCGAGAAGAACAGCCTTAGGATTCATGGCAAGTAAAACCAGACCAGAATAACGCAAAGTTTAGGTATTGTGTTACAAGGCTTGCTGAGGAGTTATCTCAGACATGGATAGGAGTAGCTGGCATCTGGCTTATGGGGCAGTGTTGCCCAGTTCAGCATTATAGACACAGGAAAAATGAGACTTTGCTTATCAGCTGTGAGTGGGTACTTCTCTCAGGTTATCACCTTGTATTGTTCCTGAGTACTCATGGGGACAGGCTAGCTGTGAAACTGCCCTGCAACTCAGTAGCATCATGGATCCTGTGGGAGAAGGTCCACTGGTCCACCCCTCCTCGAGGTCTCTTTACATCCCTTCTCAGTCCCTGTCGAGTCTTCTGGCCTTTCCTTATTTTGAAAGTGATGTGCTGAATATTTCCAAACTCTGGAATATTTCCAAACCTGCAGATTAACTGAGATACATGTTATATATGTCTGGAAATGAAGCAGAGGAACACGGCACTTAATCCTTTACTGATCTAATGCCTTGAATTTTAATCTTTGCTCTGCCGCTGACTTGCTTTTTTACCTTGAGCAAACCACAACAGCTTTCTGTACCTCAGCCCACCCATCTGTTCAAACATATCTGGCGATGGGACCCTCTCCAGCTGACCTGCATTTTATGGGATTGCTGTGAGTCTGCATTAACATGTGATGACATACTAGAACACTATGTAAAATGAAAACAATAACCACGTTATTGCACAAAATAAGCATAAACCATTCTTGCACTGAACTTTTCAAAGTATGAGATATATGTAATGGTTCGTATATTCCACAAACTCAGCAATGCTAACCACAACCAAAATCCAGATCACAGGGATTTCAGTGCTGGGATTGTGGTGAATTATAGGATCCCAGGATTTGTTAGGTGCAGACTACAGAGATCAAGCAATGAAGCCTAGGTTCTGGGTAAGCAGGGAGAGAGTAACCCAGAGAGAGGGGAGCAGAAGCAGGCATAATCCTGACCTACTGCCAGGATAATTTGTGCTGCAAGCCTTTGAGGGTGAAGTGTTGAGAAAAATTATAAAGTCCCATTCTTCATCTAGTCCTGGGGACCTGCAAAAGTCCAGAGTCAGGAGACAAAAATGATCAAAGAGAAGCTTGTGTGGTTTCCTTCAGTCTTAGTGAAGGCCAACTTTTGAGCTCCAGCAGAGAATTTCACTGTAAAAGGTCTTATTCTAGGCAGTTATGGAGATTAAAGGTAACTGGAAAGATGGAGACATTGGCAAGATATAGAAAAATATATAAATATGTAAATGCATAAAGGGAAGTCAAGTGTGACTCCCTTTCCTAATTGCCTAACACGATTCCCACTAGATGCATAAATTACAGCTCCTATTAACAGCACTATGAATAATAATCAGTTTACTTTCTGGCTTGTATCTAAATATACTTTCTATATGATTTCATCTTTTATTCAGCTGTTTAAAAGCAGAACATCTAATTACAGTTCCTATTAGTCTACATTAATTTTTTTTTTTTGCCACAGAGCATGTGTGATGACTGATTTTCTAAAAACAGACAGAATTTCTTAGCATATGGAAAAATCATGTTATTATTAATACATTCCCACATGACTCTACATTTCAATTCCCTTAATTATTTAGTCATTGCTGATTATGTCTTTTCACAATTCATTATCCCATTTCCTGCAACGTGGGCATTTTATTCATTAAGTGTCAAAACGAAGGGCCTGACCTCCAGGAAGATAATCAGGAAATAAGTGGCAGACATAAAAGGTCTGGGTTTCCCTTAAGTGCTCACTTATTTCGGTCACTGTGCCATGTTTTTAGCAAGCGGCGTTGTTGGTAATTGCAGAAGGATGCAGGGCTGCCAGACTGTGGGAGCTCTGTTATCCCCCACACGTGCCACTCGTGTCAGCTGATGGATTCTGCTGTGCAGTGACAGCAGCGGGGCAATGCGGTGTCACTCACTGTGCAACAGCACAGACCAACGCTGCCTTTCCAATGTTTGGTGGCAGAGGGGCTGGTTGGTGCTCCGCTACCCGGAGCAACCTGAAGAGTGGAGACTTTGCAAGCTATTGCTGGCCTCAAGTGGCTGCTGCTTCTCAGGAGACTTTTGGACCATGCTGAGTTTTCGGGGGAAACACTGCCCACTCCCTCCTGTTGAAGCTGGACCTCTGGTGAGGCAGAAGAACTCTGGCCAGCAGCCCAAGAGGCACAGCGAATGGTCGCATTTCCAGTTCAGGGGGTTAGACCATGGGGCTGGAGAGGGATAGTGTCAGTGTTTCAGGTCAGGCTTTCACCGGATTAAAAACAGGTCTATGCTGCACCCAGAAGCAGAAGCACATGTTCCTGGACTTCTGCACAAGCCCAGCCTCAGTCACTGATGAGTATACTGGTGTCTTAAAAGCCGAACACTGATGGTAAAGCAGCAAGCAGCGCTCCTCAGCTTCCTGGCTGCTGAGCCTACCCATTCAAAGCTGACAGAGCTCAGCAGACAGGTGTCCCTTGTAGGTTTTGAAAGGCAACACCACAACCTGTGAGGAACAGGGATGTGGCATCAGCACTGATTTTTTCCCTCTGCCATAGATTTTTGTCAAATTCTGTCACATCAAAAATAGCATCATAACACAGCCAAATAACAATTATTCAGTACACACTCACACTCGGCAACAATTACAACAAGAATGTGAAGATGATTTAATTAGCTGTTGATAATGCCTGGCAGTTTTGCAAAATTGTGGCTAAATATTTGCAGTATTTATAATATATAATACATACATATGGATATCCCCATATGTGTGCATAAATATATATAAACGGCATATACCATGTTTTATTGATGGGGTTTCCATGAGCAAAAATTAATTTGAAAAGCTTAATTTGAAAAGCTTTAATCAACATCACATTAATAGACAGCAGTTTCTTAAATAGCCTCATAGCTAGACAAATACTTTGCCTAATGCCATTTCATTTTCTGCCAGCTGCATGTGATTTGCTTTTGATCTGGCACGCGCTTCGTTATACATTATTAACGAGCCAAACAGCGTGCCCCTGGAGTTAGCATCCTGCCCCTGCTTATTTTTTAACAAATTTCCTCTTTTATTTCGTCCCACAGTGATTAATAGTTTCAGCTAACGGCGGCACTGTTTATGATCTGAGTCAGTAACTTCAGACCATCTTAATCTCCTGTTAGGCAGGTTTTAATTTGCTTACAAGTTTTTATTTATAGCACAGTATGCTTTCCATTTCATACAACAAAAACAAAACCTGCAAATAGCACTCACTTTCTTATTTTAATGTTTCTAATGAACTTTTATGGGAGAGGAAAGCCCAAGCAACCATGAAACAGAAACTAAAAAGGCAGCTGATAAATACTTATTTTTCAAAACTGTCTTGGTTTTTATCCAGTTGTCTGGAGAGAACTTGTTGCCTTCCAATGTCTCTCTGCAGCCAGATCATTTCTGGTCTGGGTTATTCTGTACCCTATGGTTGTCTGCAACAGTGCTTTTAGATGACTTGCTCATTAAACCAGAGTCCTCTGGGGCTTCTGAGGTCCTTACTTGCAGAATCCTTATTTGTGGCATGGTTGGCAGAGAAGAAGCTTTGATTCTTTTGTTAATATTACAAATATTTCCAGCTAACTTTAAGAGCTATGCTGAAATGGATGACCTCTTTTCTATGTTGTTACAGCAGTTCAAAAGACTCTTCTATTAAGCCAAGTGCTGGGTCATTATTGTTTTTTATTGTGCTGTAGTTTTGTCTAATATCAGAGGGAAATGATTTGAGGCAAGAGATAAAACACCAAATGGATTTAGTTATCAAAAACTTTATAGTATCTTAGCTTGCTGCAGGAGTAGTCTGAATAGATTTTTTTGAGGATTTTTATTTTTGGCTAAGCAAAATTTGTATACCCATTAAAATGCTCTCTATCACATGGGCAGTGCCAAGGACTATAGGCTGGAGATCTAACTCCGCGTAACAAATATTGAGTGAGGCAGAGACAATCTGCCCAGGCAGGATGACACAGAATTGAGGTCAAAGGGTCAGAATCTGCTGAGCCACTTTCCCAGAGCACTCCCTTTCCATAGTCACTCTATGGAATTCTGCATTCCTAATGCCTACAGATTTTCTCTTTTTATTCCCTTTTGCTCCATAATGCATTAAACATCACCCTTTTCTACGTGGGAGAAATATGGGGTAATATCTAAACTTTTGCACAGGGGATGCCACAGCAGTGAAGGCCACACAATCAGTTTAGGTGATTTGCAGTTGATTACACAGCGAGGGAGATCACTGCTCTGGGGAGTGAGGAGATTGGCATCCTTCTGGTCCCCTGAGATGTAGAAGAGATCCACCCGCTTCCTTCCACTGGTCACTTCTCCAGTACTGTGTTTGCTTTTGTCTTTCTTGCATGCATTTTTAACTTATTCACCTGTTCCTATTCCTGAAGTCACACTGAGCATCCCACTATGGCTCCTGAACTTGTGTCTCTCATTGCTGTGATTTGGATGTCAATGGCTCACTCTGACAGATATTTTTTCGTGTTCTTTATCTGTTCTCAAAGACAGATTATCAATGTGGACTCTATGTCTGTGTCCTCCAATTATCTTTTAAGCATTGCTAACCAAACCATTGGTGGGTCAGTCCTCACCTCATGGTACTATTACCTGTTTCTGTCTTTTTTCTTGTTGAAAAATGTTCTATTCGTCATTTCTCAAAACAAATTTTAATCCCTCTCAGCTTTATTTAAAAAAAAAATTGTCAATTTCAGCAAAGAGACTTGGATCCCTCTGTAGACAGTGAGCAGAGAGGCATCTTCAAAGGATAGTATTTCCCATCCTTTCTTCTGTGACTATGTAGAGAGATTAAATTCCTAACTTAGATTAGATACCTATCTTCAGATAACTATAAGGTGAGATAAACTCCATCTCAACTCATCAAGTAGCATCCACACAGTAAAAAATATTTTATATGCTCTCATTTATTCTAGACTTCGGTAAACCTGTATAATATGACATGTCATGCTTAGAACAATGAATATGTTAGCAACTTCACTTCTAGAAATCCATTAGTAAACTATAAGCTTGTGTAGAACCAGAGAGATGCATAATAAATGTTATAAGAACAGCTTTAGGCACTGCATATTAATAGCTGTGGTAGGATTGACTTGCAGAGCCTTGGTCCTATGATCAGCAACAAGATAATTAGTAAAATTATCCTGCAAATTCATTATCTTGATTCCTTCCACTTGTGCATTTTATCCATTACATATCAAAATGAGGAACCTTGCCTCCAGACAGATAATCAGAATGTGTTAGACACAAAAGGTCTGAACTTTCTTTAAATCTGTTTTGGAAGGTGTGACCTTAAACAGTCTCCATGATGGCAAGGAATTTACAGTCATTATTCCAAACAGAAGAAACACTGTGATTTTGCAGAGAAGGGCAGTTGTGCATTTTATAGGTTTTCTAACACCTTACTTCTATTTTGAGATAAATGACATAAACATCAGATAGTTCAGAAATGTAACAACTTCTTTCTGGCTTAGTCTGAATTCACCTGCATAGTTGTGCATTGCTCCCCATGCTCCTTGTCCTCCCACTACTCAGAACCATGAATCAGCTGAGCTACACTGGGATTCCCTTCAACCCCTGCATCCATGGAATCTGAGGCTGAAACTAGGGTGCAGGGAAGTTGTGTGGACCAATTTACGTAGGTCTGTTGTCCTGATGTACAAACAGGACACAGCCACACATGTTACATCGAAAGTACCTCTTGGCTACCAGCAGTTTACATGGAGTCAGAGGTACCAACAGTGCTCTCTTATACAAAACATCTCATTTTGCAGATCTCTGCAACATGTTTTACATTTTGGATCTGCCAGGAGGTTCCTGTATCCCTCCTGCTTGGAACTAATGCACAGCATTCAGCTGTCAGTGCTGAAACTGTTTGCAAGGGATGCTCAAACTGGGTATCTCTGACACTAAACTTGGCACTGGGTGCCTGCTCCTTCAAGGCTCTCACAGGGGTCAGCAAGCAGGCAGCGGCATGACTTGTTGCACAGCAGAAAAACAGTGCAGTGCTTGGATGGATTGACACTGCAGCCATCTGGATTCAGAAACAGCAACAGAGCAGTGGAGAAACGAGTGGATGGGAGCCGGAGCAGAATGGCTGGGGTGGGTGTGTGTGTATGATCACACACATTTTCCCTTTTGCCTCTTCTGCCTGCTTCAGCACTTGATTCCCCTATCTTTGTCTCACAGAACACTCCATCTTCATATACTTTAACACACTTTAAGTTGTAGGACTCTTAATGTGCTTTTATTTTTTTATATGAACTCTGTAAAAATGCAGCTGCTGAGCCAACAATGCTTTAAAATCCTTGGTTTGTATTTTAAAAACACTTTTCACTTGTAATACTTACATTCTATCATTGCTGCAGCAAAACTCATGCATAGGAGGAGACATGGCCTAAAAAATTTAGTAAGAGTGGTATCTTCAGTGAAAAAAATGAGGACACTTTTTTTGAAATGGATCATAAGATTATGCCAACACTGTAACTAGGTACATCTTGCTAGCCACAAATCCAGCATTGCTCCTAGGGGTACTTTGTCTACCAATGTGATGGCTCTCAGCCGAAACACAGGCACGTGAACAGACAGAATAAGATGCAATCATGGATCAGCATGTGTTGAGCTTGCTAGTACTCATCTACACTATTTCACTGGTGTGACTTTTGAATTATCATTTGCCCAGTGAAGTGTGTGAGAAAGGACACTGACACCAAAGACCCCAAGTCTGTGTGCTGAGAAATCCCTCCACCTGTCCATCCAAGCTGTGCGGTTTCTGCTGGCAAAGAGGAGTACAGAGAGGAGTGAAAAAACAGGCTGGTTCTGGTTTGGTTTCTTTTAAATCAGAACTCACTGAAATTACAAAAATCCAACCCAAACTAAGCCAAAACAAGAAAAAAGAAAAAAATCCTTGAAAGCATAGATAACAAGATATGGAAAGGTACATACACCACAAAAAATAACTGATAAGGAACATCTTTAACAGAGGGGAATGTTTGATGCCTATGTATAATTTATGAACTCCTTATGGCTGTTTTTACTGTGTAATGCTTTATACTCCATGTGCTAAGAAGGAAAAGAAGTTAAGGTCTGTCCATGAAAAGGTTTGATAGCTAAAGATTATCAGCACCAGAATAGATCTTACCCAAGGAAAACAAAAGGTTCAAGGCCATACTTTTTTCCCTTCCTCTCCAGAGGGGTCTAGGTTTGGATAGTGGAAAATCCCAGACAAGAGAAAAAAGACACCAGATACTAATCCTGAGTCTTAAAAAAAATCAGAGAGCCTAAAAGACTCCTGTGAGACTCCAAGGAACCAGAGACAAAGGCAGCTTGTTTAGGAGAAGAGAGCCCGGGGGCAGCTTTCTGAGAAGAGAGACACTAGGGAGGATGAAAGATGCTCCTGCCTGGGAGGGAAGGGAGAGGGAAAGCCAGGCTGAGCCTGGAAGACAGGGTGGAAATGTCATCTTCAGATGCAAGGGAGCTGAGGAGTGACAGCAAAAAAATGGGGAAATTTGGATGAGGAAATGTGTGCAGCTCTTTCATTGCTTTGTCTAAAGATACACACTGCTTCTCCAGCTAACAGAGAAAAGCCCCAGACACCTATTTTTCTGGAAAGACTGCAGAACCTGCAGTGGTCACAGAGCCTGGACAATGTGATGCATATAGCAAATTTGGGTAGCCTGCTTAGGTTAAGGGAAGCCAGCACTCCTGTCGTCCCTGTGTGATGGGCCCACAGATAGCAGGATGAGGACTGCCCATCTGCTTGGGAAAAGTCTGAAGTGACTGAAATGAAAAATCGAGCTCATGCCCCTGTTCCCAGGAAAAAAATTTTCTTCAAGCATCACCTTTCTTATACTGTGAGGCTACTGCAGCTTCGAGCTTCTCCATCTGACGAACACAAGAGAGAACCAGCTGCCACGGCAGCAACTATATTTAGCAGCCTATTCTGCTCTTGATGCATATATACCTGGTACCTATTGACTATAATGAGAATTATTCTGACAAACCACAAGGAGAATAGGCCTTTTAGGATTCAGTTCATATTAACAAAATGTCTAAGGAAAATTACCCTCTTTTTGTCCATGCTGAATTATTCCATATTTTCATTAATACTCATTAAGTTTTTAAGGGTTGGCATTTTTAACAAAAAATAGTTTTCAGTGACAGAAAAAAGCCACCCAGACAAATGTAGAAAATGTTTACTCAGAGTTTAATAGGCATAATTTTCTCTTTTGGTGCTCAATTCAACATCAGGATCTGAAGTCAACAAAGGTTGGATCAGGGTCTGCAATTTTTTTAATTGGGCTCTTCTCATTTACACTAGAGTATGTTGAAAATGCAGCACTATAATGAACCATTACATATGCGTACATGCAATACCAGGAAAATTAATAATGTCTTGAAATTGCTTGGTATTTATTCAGCATTCATGAGTAAATAACAAATAAATTGATAATATTAAAAAAAATGTTGAAAACCCACACTACTGGAGAGAAACTTTTTTGCTGCATGAAGCCCACTTTCTCTCCCACTGAGTTATTGTCATCGCTCTGAATAACTTTTTCCCCCTGCCAGAGTGAAGTGACAGGCTTGCAATTTCTATATAAAATTGCATATTTTTTAACTGAAGTTTGTATGTAAACGCTTTTATGTCTGAGTGGCTTTAAGAACAGTCAATATTCTTGCAAAAACATCTTTTTCATTAAATAAACTCTGTTGGCAAAAATTAGATTTTCAGAAATTGTCAGAAATGTGCTGGTTTATCACCATCTTCATTATAATCTGCACAATGGTATTATTTGGACAACTGATCAGAATTCCATCGTTTAAGGCAGCATTAATAATTTGTGCATAACATAATTGTGTCATTTCCAAGTACCTCACTTCTGAAGCACACCTGATAGCATTTTACTTCCCAAGCTACTAAACCCAAAATAACTCTAAGAACAACACAATGTACCATACACAGTGAATGGCATTTAGCACTAATCATAAAGGACAGATGCTATGGCATTTTGGTTGGTGAAAACTTGATCAGCATTCAGCCAGTCTCTCCTAAAGTATCCTATTAACAGCACCACAGACAAATGGCCGTGTACGTTCTTGAGCTTCCTTCAAAAACAAATTTCAACTTTCACATTTTCAAAGAAAAAACCCAACCCAGTATGTCCCAAGAGCGGCAAACTACAGTGGCAAAAAGATGCCAAAATATACAGAATTAAAAATGCTACAGATATTCAATCACTTTTTTTTTTTTTTTGCAGTGTGGTTAGTACTGTATTCTCCAAAGTGTTTGAGTTTTTGTACATGACAGGAGGAAGCCCAGTGTGCTGTACAGAAAATCAGACTGCATCTCTCCTAAAAAGGACAGACTCACATACCTGAGTGCTGGCCCACGACTGTGCATATCATTAAATCACTGACACCAGTATGGTTTTGACTGGGGCCAGTGCTTCCAGGGAAAATCTCTGTGTGTCTGGGGTCTCTCCCAACCCGCTCCATGAGTGAAGCCACTGCTTCATGGCTGTAAGAGAGTTTAGGTCTTTGGGCACAAGCCATGTAACACTGATTGGCCTCAGGCTAAGAGAAAAGTTATTAGTCCACTTTGCTTACTAGTATAGATATTGCAATGGAATATTCTTGAAAGCAATTTAATTTCCTTTTATTATACTCCTCTTTCCTCCCACAATTTCCTTAAAGTCTTTCTGCCGAGTGAAGTTAACTGCTAACTCATGTGTTGTTCCTAAATATGATTAAGTAAGATTAACAAAAGAGTATTTGTCTCAGCCCATAGATGAGGAAAGCTGACTCTCTCAGACATAAACAGAATGCTCACATGTCCTGGGTCAGATCAAAATGTGACAGTGGTGGAAGAGTTTCCACTGATCGTCTTCAGCTGTGGAAAATCAGGCACCACAAAGAATTTCCTAGCTATAAAAGAATACTGAAAATACTAGTGTAGGAGACAGGAAAAGGTGCATGGCTGAAGTACATGTGCTATGTTGGTCACTGAAATGCACATCTTGAGCTAATGCAGGTTTTCAAAGACATGAATTACAGTGGGGATGGCAACAGATTTGTCCCTCCTCTACTCTACAGCTATACCAGGAAACGTGGCAAAGAAAATGGGAACATTAACTTGAGTGGAACGTATCATCTAACAGTATCTACTTGCATTCTCTGATCAGGTTGGTTCCTTAATGCCTATTTAACCAAGGAGGAAAATATTGTCATCATAGGGTATACTGAAGCACACTGCTGTCATCTCAAGTTACAGCTCCTTTGTGGATTCAATTCTTTTTGAGTGAATATTACCAAAGGGGTAGAAAGTAGGTTGTCCTCTAAAGGTGGCAGCTGAAGGCATCAAACCCCAGGTTCAAAGTAGTGTGGATACCTGTTATTGCCCAAATTTTATTCTTATTTCCTTAGGACAGATCCTTTCTGGTATTATTATGATATTAATTCCATTGGCCTCAGAGGAGCAGTAGCAGGGATATACAACATGAGGATCTATCTGGCCCTTTGCCATTAATAACAAGGAATCATTTCTCTGTATTGGAACAAGATTATGATTGTGCCTTTTTTTCCAGCTTTGTAAAACACTCTACACAGAGGGAAAAATTAGTAAGTATTTTACTGTATTATATTTCATTGCAGAGAGGCTGGATAATTCTTTCTGGATTCTCTCTTGCTTTGTCAAATAACAGGGTGTATACACTCACTACAAAACAGCAATTTTGAAAATTAATTCCAGCACATTAGCACTATAGTGTTTCATCGGGTCTCTTGGACTGACCTGCCTTTCCCTAACACAAAGCATTTGCACACCAGCTACTTGAGTTCTAAAAAGGATACAGGTCTCTTTCCTCTCCGCCCTATTCAATTCAAAACAGATCAGACTTTGTTGCAGTTGAAAATGTCAGTGCCACAGCACATGGATGGCTAATGCCACAGAACATGCCTCCATGTCCTGCATAGGAACCCGGAAGACTGAAAGACAACCTTTGAGTGGCATTAGTTTCTAATTCTCAGTCCCACATAAGAGTTTCTAACTTGATCTCCCATTTCCACTAAACTATTTATAGTTTTTGCCTTTTTAAGGTGGTATTTTTTCATTGATACCAAGATTTATTATGTTCAAGTTTTAAATACTTCAAACCTCAGACTCCTCCGAGATAATACTTTCAACAAAAACAATGATAGCAGCAAAATCCAGGTATGACAATTCAGGGGTCAGCTGATGTACAACTGATTTATGGTTGGTTGATACTACCACTGTTAGTGTAGCATTTTAGTGCCATTTTACACCGTGTTTTGTACCTCAGACTCTGTGTGTTAAGGCCCAGGGAAGCAATATTTATGTGTCTGGGTTTAATGTGTTGGCTGTGAAGGTTTATTGACAGTTGAAAACCACCATGTGCGAAATCAAAAGCATGTACCATTCATAGTGCCCAAACCAGGAGCAGTTATTGTTTGGATGAGCTGACTTAAGTAACAGATCATTTGGAGAGGGACTCTCATGATCTGACAAAGCCCAACAAGGGACAAAACCTGTCAAAAGTAAGCAATCTCTTCCCAGCATTCTGAATGGAGAAAGAGATAACAGAGAGACCCTGGCTTCAGCAGACACACAGAAACAGTCCAAGGCACCACATACAGATGGTGTGTCCTGAAACCTTCCATGGTGTGAGGAGTCAAGGACATGGTAGTGTACACATGTATGGCTCCTCTGTAGTCGCTGCAGCTTACATGGACAAAGCTGAAATATCTGTAGCTCTGATACTGCTGCTAATTTTTCTCTAGCAGCACAGGGTACTGTATGGAATGCTAATTCTCGCTGAGAAGCTGGAGAAGCTCCAGACAGAGCTTGCTGAAGCTCTGTGGTGCTGCCATCCACACCACCAGCTGTACCCAGGCTGGCTGGAGGAAAGCTGACATAGGTACAGTGACTGCAGTAGAAAAGGTACTGTACAAATGAGCTGGATGAATGGTGTGGTAAGGTCAGTGTTAATAGGTGAGTATTGGAGTGTGAATTAAATGGCTCAAACTATGTCTTAATGTTTCTGCGATTTAATACCTTGAGTAAAATGATAGATTTTTCCAAGACTCTCGGGTATGCATGATTTTTCATTTATTCAAGTAAGAAAGACAAAAAGAATAACACTGAAGAAATGCAATGAACAGTATACACCAGCTAAATAATGCTTTAATTGCTCTGAAATTTAGGATACTAAAAGCAAAGCCGTGCTGTGAAAGTTCTCCTGCAAGACTGCAATGAAAAAAGGTGGTATTTTATGAATCTGATACATTTTTAATATGATTCTGACACTTTGGAGTACTTCTGTACTCAATGAGACTAATCTGGGGCTGCTTCTAATTCTCCATACTTTCTCCCTCCCACAGTGTCTCTTGTTTGCCTGAAGTTGGTGTGTTCCTCCTTAACCTTTTCCAGGAGTTTCCTACCCATTTCAGTCACAACAGCCAATCTGAATTTCCCCATGAAGGCGCAGCCTTCTCACCTCCCTCCCCAAGGTGCCCAGTAATTTCTTTCCAGCAGTGAGACTGTAATGAAACGCTCTGCTGGTGCAGAGGCAGTTACTGCACCAGTGCTGAGCAGTGAAATGGGTCTCATTCCACATGTAGGGTTTTCCCTCGCTTTGGAAAGCAAGAGGAGTGTTCAGAAATATATTGCTGATTACCGTATTTGTGTTCTGCAATTCTTCACATGTCCAACTCCACCAGGAGCTTAACTGCAGCCAGTAGGAACTTACAGTCATTAACATTTACAAGGCAGCAGTTCACAGTTGTTGAACTAACAACCTACCTCTAAGAAAGTGATTTTTCTCTCCTCTAAGTATTGACACGTGCTCCACTGACTGGGATGCTTATTCACAGTGACAGTGTGTTTGGTAGCATTTCATGTTTTCACAGGACTTGTCTTGTGCAGACAGTTTGTAATTTACCTCTGCTCTTATTTTAATTCAATCAGCTGAAGGAGTGCAGCTGATCTCACAGCACATATGGCTGCTCAGGTTTGAAAAAAGGCCCTGAATATTTGACAGGTCAATCCTTAATGCTTTCTGCTAAAGAATTAGCAAGACTGCTAATGAGCCAAGGGATCCCAAGTGGGTAAGGGAAAAAATACAGAATTGGATTCTGTTTTTCTTTTAATTTTGCTCAAGTAAGAAGTACTGTATTTTACATACTCTGATTAGATACACAAGATAGAGAGAGTCAAGTAAATCACTCACCAAAGCCATCACAGTTAAAACATCATGTTTCCATTAAGTGAATGTCCTGGGGCCATAAGGAGTCACATTTGCTAGGTGATTTGCAAAAGGGTATCTGTGGGTACTCATCCCTGGACAGGAGGTTCATGGCACCAAGGAGAGTTGTCCTTTGCTGGGACGGATTTTCACAGCTAGAGTTCCTGTCCTTTCACTGCCTCCCCAACTGCTTTTCCTGTCTTCCCTGAAAGAAACTTATCTGTCCTCTACCCCATACCCCATCCTGTCTGCCCACTGCTCCATGCCATTCCAAAGGAAGTGGCTTCTTTTGTGTTAAATGGCTGTGCTTGTTTTTTTCCCAGCCATTTCTCTGCATTCCAGCCATTTCTCTGCATTCCTGTTGCTCCATCAGGTTACCACTGTCTTCTCATCCTGCAGCCAAACACTGTTTGCAGGCCAAACGCTCAAACTATGTCAGTCTCTCCCCAGTTCAATGACACCTCTCATGTCAACGCAAAAAATCCAGGGAATTCACAAGGAACATCTTCAATAATTAAAAGCTCAGCTTGCCTGTGGGTTTCTTTACAACAAAGCTGCTGCAATTCTAGGAAATCACAGCTAAGACTGCAAGAGTAGCAGGATCAATCTCCAACCACTTACCTTACAAATCAAGAGCTGCCTGCACTCGACACACTCCCTTAACTGCTTAGATCCATAGCAAATATACTCAGAGGGCATCTGAAGTTGGTTGCAGCAGTTAACTTAGCAGAGAGGCAGGACTCTTGTGGCTTCCATTTTCTGAAGGTATTTCAGCAAAATAAATGCTTAGTCCAAACCCCACCATTCATAACATAATACACAGTTCCACACACTAATACAGTCAAATAGAAATCAGCCGAAATTACTATCACAGAATCACAGAATGGTTTGGTTGGAAGCAACCTTAAAAGACCTTTTGGTTCCAACCTTCCCTGCCATGGGCAGAGACACCTTCCACTTCATCAGGTTGCTCAGAGTTCCATTCAGCCTGGTCTTGAATACTTCCAGAAATGGGGCATCCACAGCTTCTCTGATGCTCTGGGCAATCTGGGCTTCACCACCCTGACAATCAAGATTTTTTTCCTAATATCTAATCTAAACCTACTCTCTTTTAGTTTGAATCTATTCCCCCTTGTCCTATCACTGCATGGTCTTGTAAAAAGTCCCTCTCCATCCTGTAGGCTCTCTTCAGGCACTGGAAGGCTGCAATTAAGTAATTCCTAAGCTGTCTTTTTCCAGGCTGAACAACCCCAACACTCTCAGCCCTTCCTCATAGGAGAGGTGCTCCATCTCTCTACTTCTCTTGGTGGCCCTCCTCTGGACCTGCTCCAACAAGTGGATGTTCTTTCTGTGCTGGGGATCCCAGAACTGATCTAATCTTGCTTAGCAAACCTGTGTTTTAGCAAAGAAGTGAATGGGCTGGTTTTGGCGATGTCTCAGGAACTCACAAAGCAACTGCTCCACACACAGTGGAATAAAGGATGTTTGTGTAGTATTGACTTTTATTTTCCACTTCGAAGTTTTCTATCATGTCTAACAATGCAAAAGCTTACAAGAAATTGCCTTTTACATCTACTAGCAAGTAATAAGGCTTTTATCTCATGTTTCAACATTACATCTGTAACTTGGTCTCAGTGGAGTTATTTACATTAGTCTTAGTGGAGTTATTTACATTGAAGGTTCTCTTGGAAGTTTCTCTGTCCTTGATGTGCGTGCCTGCAGATGGGCAGAGAAGTCACTGCACTTTGAAGAAGCTGATATAAATTAGTGCATGGGGTTAGATGAGGTTCAGGATTCCTGCAGTGATTATAAACTCAGCAGGAGACCTCAAAACAGCTCTAATCTTGACAGCGTTACTGTCCTGTTAATCAACCTCCTTCAGGACTGGAAGTGGGTCTGCATCTAGTTCTTGGGGGCTTTCTCTAGAAGCTGCAGTTTTGTGCAGAAGGATCTGTCAGTTTACAAGTCTACAGAGCTTTGATACATTTGTTAAAGCAACATCAAAAAAAGGCTAGACTTCAGTCGTGGCACCCTGCGTTGCACCACATAGCAAAAAGACCATAAATTCTTGTCACAGTTAGTGAAAAATAAGATTTGATGATTTCAAAGACATGCCTAAACTGATTTTGCAGCCCAGGTCCAGATGTTACCTCCAGCCATGGCCACATCCTGAAAATAGAGGGTGACAAGATCTGTGCACAAACCACCACTTGTCTCTTCCCACCTGCTGGGGGAAGGGAAGACAGAGAAGTAGATGGAGAAGACCTGGGCTACACTTTTTACTGCCCTTGATCTTGACTGAGGAAACATGGACAAGCCATGCAAGTATCTGTTCCTTGGGAAGGTCACAGCCTGACTTGTGAAAGAACACACTGCCTAGAAAGAGAGGATGTTTCCTGCTTTGTGTTGTGCTAGGGACAGGTAAAACTGAGTGGAATGTTCCCTAAAAAGATAAATTTTAAGCATCTTCTTTTTGCTAATGCTCCATACAATAGGAGTGGTCTTTCCTATAATAAATGCATTTCAGCATGGCAGCTATCTTTTCTGCAGGGAACATAAATATTGCACCTCCTGTGGCTTTTCCTTGTCTGTCTTTGGGCACGTGTATAGCAACTTCCTATGTTCTATCCGAAAAGAAGCTAAGTTTCATCTTTACTATATGAACAACACCTCCAACAAAAACATGGAAATGGCTTTTATTATAAACAGTCTGTTTCAGAAAAGCGGAAAATGTGTGTTACAACCTCATGGTTCTGTTCAGGATAAAACGAGGGCATGGAGAGGGCTGGAAAAGTCTGGATGCCAGTAATTTACAAAGTGAGTAGCAAAGGCAGATTATTACTGTTGCTGCTTTCACCAATTAGCATGAAACAACCACTGCTGATCTGGATGGGTACTGTGAAGGTACCTAAGCACTGCTTTTGCACCACACAGCAATTTCCTGACACAGAAAACCCACTTTTCAGTACAAAAGAGAGCAGATAGATATATCCCATCTGAGAGAGTACAAAGAACAAGTGGGGCAAAAATGTTCAAGCATGAGAAACATAGGTACAGCCCTGACCTCACCACTGGTTTTCCACCATGCTTGGGAAAAAGGAGGCCCTTAAGAAAGGATCAGAAGGTAGCTATGGAGCTGACTAGGAAAGTCTTCAAGGTTTTTCCCAGATCTGATGGGAAGCATGGGAGGAAGCAATTGATGTAAAACTTAGCAACATTTTGATAGGAGCTGGCATCACTGGGTAAGCTAAAGCAGGATCTAATATGTCAGCATGGACTGGTAGACTTGAGATCTTAAAATCACAGACAAACTGCTGTACTTGATGTGACAGAGAAGGAGATGACAGTGGTGAGATGTAAAGACAAATGTCTCTGGGCAAGATGATAAGCTATGAAAATGATCTGCACAGCAGCATGAATGGAGGTGGGTAACTGCACTTGTCAAAAACAAGGAAAGGATGCTGCAGCAATCAAAGTGTGTAATGAAAATCCTGGACCTGAGACTCATACCCTGGTGAATAGAGAGCTTCAGCTAGCAATGCCATAGAGTAACAGCCTGCAAGATTTGCGTGTAGTCTTTGATGCAGACACATGAGGGAAGTTCAGAATAGAAAGTGATACCCAGGTTGCAGACTTGGAGGATGAGCAGATTGGAGAGGTTGCCCATCATCAAGACAGACAAAACTATTTCTTCAGTAACATTCCAAAGAGAAAAAAAGAGAGCAGCAGCTGTGTTCAGTGATTTGGACATGCACCTTACCATCTCTAGTCATACAGTGCATTTTTCTTCTCAGCTGGGGTCCCTTGCATATCCATCTTCCTCTGTGTGGAAGGAATTGTGTCTCCTCAACATTTTTCCCTAATTACATGAGCCAAATTGCAGAACCTAAGGGAGGATGACCAGATTCTCTGACTTTTCATTTTAAAAGCCTTGCACAAAAAAAGGGGTGTCTGTGCCTCACATCACATAATGAATTCATGGTATCTGCTACTAATCTGTGACAAACTAGCAGGACTGTGGCTAAGACTTGTGGAGTATGTGTTTCAGTCTTACAAAAGCCTATTTTATAAATGTTAGCTAAGTAAAAACCGTGCCAGTGAAGTCATAAGCAATATATCATCATCACCCTTCAATAAACTCTTTGTGCAGTTAAAGAATTAAAAGCTGCATGTTAAGGGAGAATGGAGAAATGCCTTTAGAAACAACAGGCTTAATGTACTACTAATCTCTAAACCAAATATTTATAGCCCTGTAATTTATAAACCATCAGAAATATTTGGGTAGTTGATAGAAGTGGAAGCCACACAGTAACAGGGAGGTTTTATCATTCTGTCTACCTTGCTTTGTGCTTCAATCACTATTAGATCATATTTATAGGCATTGTGAATTATTATCATTTTTGTGAACAAGAATCAAAAAATCCCTCCATGAGTTAAAATATATGGAAAAGTTTCCCTGTTTATAAATTTGTCTGCCACAGAAAATAATCAATATTGAAGCTGATTCAAGCCAGGACATGTCTGGATGTGTATTAATATGCTTCATGAAAATAAACTAGAAATTACTAAGATAAAAGAAATAATAATGAAATACGGAAATAACCACGGGTTTTGCACATTGTCATTATATAATGGACATAATGAACATAATGACATTACATAATTAAATCCAGGTGGAAAATGACCTTCCTAGACCTCACTTCAAAATTAAGATTTTTGACAGTCATGATTAATGAAAACATGCACTTTGCATGGTTTGTAAACCTGAAACATCATTGTACATTTCAGTTTATAATTTATCCCATTATCTGCTTCTCCATGCATGAAGGTCAGCTGTACTGGCATAAAGTAGCAGTGAAATCTGCAGGCTCTGAAAGGTTGTTCTCACAGATTTTTCAATTATTTTTCATGAGGAAATAATTTTGCCTACTTTTCCTTGGAAAGATAACAATCTATAAGAGCACCATTTTAAGAGCAGTAATTGCAATATTCTTCTTAGTCTCTTGGGGGTTTTTAGAGTAAACAAAACGGGACTGGAAAAATATAGTTTTTAAGGATTCCTACCCGCAATATTTCTTCAATGCAGCTGTTATCTCCTGTTCCACTGTCCTGTAAATAAAATGAGAAAACAGTTTGTTTATGTTTTTAAAAGAAATACCAAATAGGTCTGAGGACATGGATGTCATATGAAATATATTCCACTCTCTGTTACAGCTTCACAATGAGGCCAAGTCTTTCCAGCATCTGAAATGTTGCACAGTTTTAAAATTCTCCAATTATTCCCCATCAGCACCACAGGAAGATGCAATACTTGCAGTTTACATATGACTGCAATATATTTTATAAATTCACAGGATTTTGTTTACACCACTTCTGGGTGCAGTTCCTGCACTTTTGGCTCTACTGTATATGAATAAGCAGAAGCAAAGCAATTACTGCATGTATAATGACCCGATCTGTGCATTTATTCATGTTAAATAAATAACATCTTTCCATACCCTTTGTGGAGGAAAAACTTTGCAGTGACACCACTTATGTGAAGCCTGACTATGTACATATAGGGTAGAGGCACCTATACTGTTGAGGGGAGACCTGCAGACACTGCAGCACAGGCAGCAACACTGAGCTTGGGCACAGCAGTCCTGAGAAGCTCCAGTTTCCTGAAGTGCCAACCTTAAACCCACCCGTACATTGTGGGACTGAGGGTGCAGAAGAATTCGACTCTCCCAAATAGTATGGCTCGCTCCAGAGCTGGTCGGCAGAGAGGAACTCAGAGATTTGGCAGAGCAGCTATCCTCCCACAGAAGGATATCCTGCCACAGCTGGCACCTCACCTACATGCTCAGCTTGGGTGTTCATTAGGCCCCAAACTTTTGCCAGCAAGGACAAGGCAGCAGGAAACACCAGCCTCCCATATTTGGGCCCCACCCGCCCTCCTGCTTGCCCTTGGTCCCCAGTTTGCTTGTGCTGCCCAACACAACTGTGAAGAGAGGGCACACCTTCGATGGAGGTACTGATGCTGAAAGGGTACCTGTCTCCTGCAGCTCTACACAAGATACAGAGTGCTACTGCATCATGCAAGTTTTCCAGAGATTTACTTCACCACATTAAGCTACCTGACAATTCCCCAAAGAAAGGTTTCTTTCTTTTGCAGAACAGAACTAACTTAGGAAGCAGGAGACTGGGGCTTGAGGTCTGCCCATGTCAGAAGAGGGGATAGAAAAAAATCCAGTCTGATTAGTTACTGTCCCCAAAGAACGAGCAGAGAGGTGAGTTTAGTCTTCTCATTTTCAAAAAACACCTGGATGTTCTGAATTTTCAGGTGCCCATCTGGAGATGCATCAAAGCAATCTGATTTTCCAAACTGCTGAGCTCTTCTCATCTGGAAATCAGACTTCCCTACCACATATGTATTTATGCACCCAAAAAGTCACCAGGGACTTTCAAAAATGGATACTTCTGTGCCTACCAGAGACAAGTGATCCCACTAGTCAGTTTGCGCAAATCCTGCTCCTGGACACCTTCACCACCACTCCCCAGCCTGAGCTGAGGGACTGAGGAGGTCTGGATCCACAGCTGCTTGCAGCCAGCCCATCAGCTGCAACCAAAGTCAGGAGAACAACAGCCCTGCATATGCAGGGGAACAATTTATGTTTTGTAATTTTTTGGTGGCTGTTACTTCACCCTGATTCCTAGAAAGTCATGAGTACTTTATTGTCTGCACTCCTGCTAAATCTTTGCTGAATATGGTCCTCGATTGTTAAACAAATGAATCGCTTTAACTCTTTTTGGTGCAGCACAAAATCATTAGCTTTACAGTTCACCATGAATTACAGTGCTGATTTCAAAGGCAGGGACTGAGCATGCAATAAAGTCAGCCTTTGGACAATTACTCATATCTGATGTATGGATGCTGAAGAGAAGCTGCAGCCCAGAGCACATTGCCCTGTTCCGACCTCAGTCCTGTCCCTGAGGAGCCGCACAGCCCCATGTGTGACCTTCCCGCCACTGGAGCAGGGGTACAAGTCTTCACATTACCACTGAACCTAACAAGATGGAAAGAAACACAAAGATCTCTGGATATTTAATAATTTTAAAATTCATATTAGGTAACTGCTATCTCTCTCTTCTCTTTCTTCCCTTTCCTTCCCCAAATCGCAGTCCATTCACTTGTTATCCCACTAACAACAAAAGCAGAGTGTGAAGCCCTCATCATGAACACCTTGTTTATAGAGCAACAAATTTACTGCTCGGCCTTAAGTTCTCTATTCTAGTCCATTGTCATCCTACAGAAGGAGGGATTAGATGACCTACCATCTTATGTTGCATTGAACATACAATAAAATTATGATCTCTGTTTCAGTGCAAGGACAAAACTACTTAAGGTAAACTTGGCAGCATGCTACTTCAGACTAGGTTTACAGACAAGCTTCTGTTACAAAATTAAGTAACTCTCCTAGAAGTGTACTTAAATAAGTCTTCAGATACTCATCAGCAAGAAATTTTGCTTTCCATTACTGCAGAACTAAAACTTGAGTATTCTTCCTAGCCTATAATCTCTCTGGGTGTGAAGTAAAAAAACTTTTCACAGCTCTCCCTCAATATCATCACACAGACTTTCATAAGATGAAAAATGAGCTGGAAACACAACCAACGACAAGATAAGCAAAACTGAAATAATATTTAGGAAAAAACTCCCTAAATTTCTATATTTTCCTCCTTGTTCTTCATCTTTTGAGTGCCAAATAATTTTTTTTTATTATATTTTTGCTTTGAACACTTGTAAGGATCTTAACATTACTGTTGGTATCAAACCTTCTAGAAAAAGGGTGAGGCAGTTGAGACAGCATGCTCTACACATAGCAAGCAACTTTAATTTCATATGGCCTGGGGCCATTGTTGACTTTTTTTTTTTGGTCATGATATCATATAACGCAATGCAGAATGTTATTGTGGGACCTAAGGTATATCTGAAAAGTGTCTGCAGATGTTGGCATGGGAAAGACTCCCCATTCTCACTTTAAACGCTCCTCTCTGCCACACCTCTACTCACATTACAGAGGAAGACACGCTGCCCAGGGGTCTGGCAACCTGAATTAAACATCATGGCCATAGTTTAATTAAAAAAATAAATAAACAACCACCAGCAAATGTTTCTTGAAATCTGAATTAAAAGAAGAGATGGCATTAACTGCAGGGAGAAAAGAGCACAGAGCACTTGATGCGCTGTTTGCTCCAGAGGACTTGCCTGATGCGCATGCTGTGGCATCGGTGCTGGCTGTGTGACACAGCACCTGTGCAAGCCTGATGCTGGCAATGCTGGCAGGCTGTGCAAGGCAGCCCCTCCATCCCCTCAGCAGCCGCAGTACACTTCTGCAATACATGTTTTAATTACTTTAAAAAAATTACTATTAAAACAAGACAAAGATTTTGATGCTGCTGTTGCCAACTAAGCTGAGGAGCTGCTCCCCCTGTATTTACTCTGACACTGATGAACCCGGCTCATTTGTCTCCCCTTGTGCTTTGTGATCTGTCATAACAAACTTGCCTCAGCGAACCTCCAGTGGACCATCAGTGAAATACTGGCAAGTCTTGGGGAGCTGCCAGGGGAAGTGAGCTCCAGCCTCTTCCCCCTCCAACGCTGTGCCCATCACCTTGGTCCCTCAGTCAGTGTGGCCTGAAGGATGCCAAACACCTGCACCCATGGGCGGCTGGTGACAGGCTGGATGCAGGAGCTGCCACTGAGGATGATGGCAGTGGCTGCTGAAGAATAGCCGGGAGCATCATGCTGCTGGTAACTCGAGCAGCTAATTACCATGCAAAGCACAGAGAACTGTAAGAAACAAGGCTGTCTAAAGGCTACATTGAATTCTTGGGAAACAGAATGTCATTTCAAAAAAAAAGCTACCTCTGTACAAATTTTATTTCAGAGCATTACTTCTTCCCTTACCAAGAGCTTTCACATGGAAATATATAAAGAAACTCTGAAAGGAATTGCCTATCTTGTGATACTTTTCCTTCCTTTCAAATCTTTATGTTAAGGAAAGAAAGAAAAATCTTCTGCAAGTATCTATTTCCATTTTAGCCTAAGAGATTTTTATGATGCAAGTTTTTGGTGTTGTTATTATTTGGACTGTACTAGGGGTTTTCACAAAGTCTCCAGAAGTTATTGGATTCTTGTCTCCAGTATCAAGTAGGCACGATTATAGTCTCCAGAAGGCTGAGGCATTTCCTCATCCTCTTCCACTCAGTGGGAACCAGGCTGGCTGTGTTGGTGCTTACACACCTGTCATCTGCAACCAGCAGCATGACAGTGGCCACCACACGTCTGCGTTTTGGGTGCCACCTCTGCCTCCACAGCAGCTCTTGGCCCTGCGTTGCACAGCCATGGCACAGCACTGCTCAGTGCAGGGCTGTGGGACTTCCCCTGGGCCTAAAGTGAAGATTCAGGCAGTGAATGTTGGCAAACAATAACCTAAATCCATGACAAAACAAAAAAAGGAAAAAGGGGGAAAAAAAGCCCACATTGATGGACCTTGATCTGAAAGCGTATTAGCGATGGTTCTTTGCCAGGCAGGACACACAAACACATGCACATATGTATATATAACATTTTCTGCACAATCATTTTGCTAGAAAGGAATTTCCAATATGAAGAAATAAGTAAACTCCTTATCCATCTACTTATTCACAGGTGCATCTTCTCCCTGTTGGGTGTAGACAACCATTATGCTCACCACAGTTTCCCTTCGATCATTACTCTAAAGAGATCTTAGCAACTTCAAGTTGTGGAATAAAACGCTGGAATTTAACAGTTTTGTTCATGAGATCAGAGATGTGACTTGTGGGGGTTCTGCAGAAATATAGTCAGGCTATGTAAAGGAATTTTTTGGAAGGTGCCATATGCAGATGCACAGGAAGAGTTTTTAAGACATTCAGAGCTTAACTTGTTGATTTCCTTACATGTGCTATATCCTCCAAAATGTTCTTTACGGAGTGGTAACGGTGAACACGCACAGTTCAGCACAAAGTCCTGAACCTCAGGAAAGGTTAAGGCTGAGGTTACAGCTGGTTAAAAGAATAGACCTCAGCCTGGTCCAAATCTTACCTTTCTGCCCCTCATGAAATGCACACTTTTTGTAACATGTTTTCATTCTGAATCAGGGGGTGGAGAGGCAGGCACCTAGATGAAGATTTTATCCCACTGGCTATGTTCCCATTCAAAATGCAATTGTGTCACAGTACTACCTTAAAAATAAAATTTTAAGAAACATTGTTCAGTACAGCTGAGAAATCAAAGTTTGATCAGATCAAAATACTTTAATGACAAATTTTAAGAAATGCAAATATAATCTGAAGTCACAGAATAAGATACGGCCTAAATCAAGAAGACATTAAATCAAAATATCAAAATGTTCCTGTCCAGATTTGGTAGTTTTTCACTTTAACAAAAAATTCTCTTCAAAGAGAATGAAAATGGATTTGATTAAAATCAATATAGATACAGACTTTTTCAGTTCTGATAACCTGGAACATCCCATAGGAAAAGGACTGAGTAGGAAAAACCTCTGAGCAGAACAGAATTAAAAATGGTATTTATCCTTTTTTTCCCCCATCCCTTTAACAAGAATGGCGTTTTCATTTTGATGAGTGATATCAGACCTACCAGCAATGTTTCCATCTGCTTTAAGAGGGCTGGACTTCAGGGAGCCATGGCATACTGCAGTCACCCTCATTTCACCAGCTGGCTTTAGTGATGCCTGTGCCTCATCTCTCCCTGAGGATGCAGGCAAGCAGGGCTCAGTTGTGTAGGGTTACACCAAGGAAAGAGACATGAAGGGACTGCTCAGGAAGCTTGATTTTCTGTTGTTCCTCATATTTGAAAGCTTTACTCTGCACTTGTGCTATGCCTTACTACTAACTGGAGTGCCAGTGGTCATGATCTGTTGATACAGTAGTTTTCTCCTGCACTTTGTGTTGCTGTGAGTAGAAGCTCTTTCAGTTTTACTACGAGGAACTGCCGACACTTTAGACACAGAGAAGTGCAGGAGGGAGATGAGAAAGAATAGCTGAATTCTCCTCAAGGTCTGTGTCAGAAAGTGCTGCAGTAATTAAAGTTATTAAACCCATCTAATTTACAGCGACTGTTAATAAACTGTTACCTTTAATAAACCTATCTCTTTTGAAATGTAGCCTTCATATTTATTAAGGGGATTATTTTTCCTACCATGAGGCCTTACAACACTGTTCTTGGTTTAAAAGGGAAGAGGAGTAAATTCAACAAAGACTTTATTTCAAGAAAAAAATAATAAAGAGCAATTTATGAAAATCATCTAGCTTTGCTTTGATGAAGCATCTGGCTGTATTAACTGCGAGCATCACTGCAACTGGAATGTCATGATGCCCCAGTCTTGTACCAGGAAGATGAAAATGTTCTGGCTAATCAAAGAAGATCAATCCAAAGTATCTGTAGATAGAGAGAAAAGGCAAATGATGCAACAGACTTGCTGTGCCTACTAGAAAAGAGACACTAGTCAGATAAGAACACGTTTTGCTCTTGATGAATGACACTCCCTCAGCACAGCATGCTCAGCAGCTCCCCCATAGCCAAGGCTGGACAGCAGCTTTCATAAAGCAAAGAAGTTTATAAAGGAGAGGAGTTCATAAAGCCATAATCCAGAGTGCCATAAGCCTTAGGCTGTGCTGTCCCTATATGCAGACCTGAAGTTCAGGTTGGTGTTTAGCTGAAGATGGATTTACTGTGGATATATAAGTAAAGGCATTCACCATATTTTTTTTTAAAAGTACTAGGGAAATATGTTATAAAGAGTGTAACTTCTCCAATGCATGCCTGTGTCCTGTCCCAGACCCTGAAGCACCTCCTGGCCATGTAGCAACTGACCTCAACTAAGTGTGGAAAACCCAGGGTCACTAAGTGAAGTGATGCTGAAGGGCACTTCGGTCTGGATGGCTGCTGGGAGCTTCACTAGAGCGTAGGCAACTACAGTCCAGTTTGGAGGGGATTTAGACGAGCTGGGTTCACCCATGTTGTTGAGAGGTCATTTCCAAACTGATGAGATGGTCTGAGTCCAAGCCTCACTGTCCACACCACAAAAATGTCAAGAGAATTAAAGGCCAACAACTTTTCTTAATCCTTCCCACTCTCTCCATACCTCTAAGCACCATCGAACAATCAATGACTGGAGCTGCACCAGTAACATTTCACCTAATAAAAGATGCTTGGAAGCCTCAAATGAAACCTACTGGCAGATCAGTGGAGTGATTTTACAGGCTTTTACATTGTATTAATAAAAATAAAATTCCAAACATGCCAGAATTACACCGTGACCCAGAACAATAATAAGGAGCTGTAATGAAGAAGAAATGCATTGTTCTATTAATAAAATATAAAGGTTTTATTGTTATTGGGAAGGATTGATTGTATCGAATCAATACCATGTCACAGCATATTAACGTTTTTCTTCACTAATGAAAAAACAGGCTCTGATGTGATTACACTCTCTTACTACCCATTTCAAAAATATAATGGGTTAGTAATAATGAAGATTGCGACTTGCACTCTTACTCCCTGCTATGTTCTTGATCCTTAGCACAAGAAGTGCTAAGTAAGTGATCTGTGCTTTCAGTAAAGTCAACAGCAGCTGAAGGTAACTGACATATATAAAACATTCTCAACAACCCTGTGAATGGACTCCACAACCCCGTCTTGCCACCCAAAAATTGGAAAAAGCCAATACAATTTCTTCAGCACTGTACGCATGCTCTGAACACATCAAGTGACTGCTGCTTGACACAGTGGTGTATTTGTGGAAAACTTTCCACTATGGATACCAGAGTATTTTGGTTTTGCTGCAGGAAAGGCTTTTTAGTGGAGGTACTGGCTTCCCTCAGCCCATGCAGTTCTCCAACAACCCACCCAAGGACCCTGCCCCTGGGACCTGCAGATATCAGCTTTGCTTCCCATTAGATGCCTGTCCTCCTTGCTGCACAGATGGCCAATCAACTGGAATGTCATGTCCTTAGTGATGTGGACATTTGTTCACTAGGACCTGGACTGAGACCAATCAATTCCATTTAATATATTGTCTGTGTTTGTTTGGGGGGAATATATAACATCTGTATAGCTGCAACAGTTAGAAAAACAAGTATTATGGAATTGTGAATTTTAACATGAATTTAGCATCAGCTAGTATAATACTTCAATAAATTAAATAGATTATTTTGCTAAGAGATCCTTTAAAAGTGTTAATTAACAATAAATCAATAAAAACTATTCAACATAAAAATCAATTACATTCCTGTTTACATTATTTAACTACAAACATTTCTGGTTTGTGTGCTTGTAATTAGCAAGCTATAAAAGATGCCATAAATAGGCACATAATGAGAGGAACTGTTTATAAATGATAATTGGTATCTGTTCCCACTGAGCTAAAGGGTATGTGATTACAAACTGTTGTGCAGAAAGGGTTAAACTTCTTCCAGACAGAAGGTTTTAACAGTACACAACTCTGTAGAAATCTCTCCCACAAAAGGCTCCTGATGGAGAAAACCCCTGTACATGAACATTGCTGGAAGGAGTAAGATCTACCAGGTGTTCCTTAAAGCCTATTTGCATCCCTTAGAAATAGCTCATGGGGAAGAAAAATCTACCCTTTGGGCAGTGATGGAGAGAATAAGAAATGGAACCTGGAATGAGGAATTCAATATTAATAAAACATTACCGTACAAAAAAACATCTCTACAAAGTCTAAAGGGAAGATACTAACATTGAAATGCTATTGAAAATCTGGGTGACCATCTTGTTAACAAAGCTGAGGACAGGACAAAGGGGTGCTTTCTGTCACAGTGGGTAACAAAGATGTTACTCTACCCCACACCTCATTCAAAGGATAGGGCCAAAGACTTTCACAGAGGGTTGAAAGAGGATTACAGGCTCTTCAAGTGGCAGCCAAGAGCCCAAAACACTGAGCAGCAGCCTGTATCTCCAGAAGGTAACACTGGATTATTTCTCAAAAGAGGCTACTACACAGAGATGAAAAAAATTTCCTGGGGAGAATCAAACTCTCATTAACCCCTATTGCTGAAAGAGACCTTATCAATTTTAGAGACTGTGACCTGATCTAAGGTTAACAAATAAAAAAATCCATGACCTGAAGACCAGAGTAATATTTGGTTTTCTGCTAGTCTAAGGATGTCACCAGCATCTAACACTTTTGCCAGTGTCTCCTGCTCAGCAAAATAAATCTTAATCTTTCATTAAAACTGCTTTCCTGAGGGCAACAAGCATCAAGAACCTTGACAGGGCAGTTCTGAAGTACAGGCAGAGCAGAGAGCATCTGGCGATAAAGCCAGCAGAGTTAAATAATGCAAATACAGAGCTAAATCTTTTTGCTTTTCCTTTCTTTTCTGAGTTGTGACTTAAGAGCAAACTGATTTTGGCCTGAGACACTTATATTGCACTGCTTTCTCTGATTTGCACAAAATACAACTGCTTCACAGAACATAACAGAACATAGAACAGAATTAGGAGTTTGAAAAAAAGAGTCTATTATGTGTAAGGAAGAGAGCATCATATGGTTTTGACAGTGACAGCCCAGTCTCATTGCTAAGAATGGCAATTATGGCATGGAAAGGCATTGATGCCTCTGGTCAGCCCAGGTGGATTCTCTTAAAATCCACATGGAAGTTGATAAATAGCACACTTCTTCAGGCTGCAGTGAAAAATCTCTACAGTTTTACTCTGCTTTCAGCATTCCTGAAAGTCAAAACAAAAATCCAGCTATACTGTGGTCACTGACAGGCTGATGGAAACACACTCACTGCAGAGCTACTGACAACAGTACTCTCTAAAGGTATTGCAGTTAATAGGACACGTAAAGCTTCAAATAAAATGTCAGGGCTGAATGTCTTAGAGCTCAGACATATAAGCTCCTTCCATCGAAGAATGTACATGACACCACGTACACATTGAGGTATACCTATATATACCAAAGTACACATATGTATGCATGTGTGTATTGTACAGACCATACAAAAACACTCTGCAAAAGTTTCCTGAAAACTAACCAGTGTCCAATCTTATCAACAGTAGCCTTAATGTGGGAATCAATAAATTCACCAAATCTGTGAGGTTGCAGAATAGAGAAAAACCTTCTTTATTTTTCGTGTTTGGTCTTTCTCAAATCCCACAGAATTTTATTTTTTTTTTACCACTGCTCCACTGCAGGCCCAGGGAGCTAGGCAGGACCCAGGCACTGCTATGTTCCCTTACCTGCAGAGGTGAGGATACCTCCAAACCTGTAAAACCACCCATCCCAAGGAGTGGCAGCTTCCTATCAGTTGTCCCTGCTTTCCTGTGGGCTCTGTGACAGAACCCTACTGTTTGGGCAATCACAAAGACCAGCAGCAGAATAATAAAGGATGTCCCAGGCTTGGGGAAGGGTTGTAGGTAGCTCTCAGGTAGCAGTATGCTACTAGTTCACATTTTTTGATGGAAGCCACACTGGTCCTTCAGGCTTGAAGGACAAAAGTTTGGCTTAAAATGATCTTAATTGTTTATCTTTTGGATTTCACTTTTCTTTCCATATATTCTCAAGTTCTCCTCTTTTAAAGGGGATATTGCATCTGAACATCACAATGCTTTCTGATCTTCTTTTTGCCTGTTGCTGTTACAAGTAAGAGCGAAATACAGAAAGAAAATAGAAAGAAAAACTGGCCTCTGCTTTTCCAGATATTTTGTCTTTGAAAGACTTTGCTTGTCCTTCCAGTAGAGTACACATTCCCCATTTGCTGGCACTGAGCTCTCCCACACAGCTAATGGGTTATGAAACCCAGAAATACAAAACTGTACAGACCACAACTACTGGCCATGATACTGAGGGGCCATAACCACTTTTTACTGCTACATTTAACAGTTTTTGACACAGAAAATGAGCCACAAGTCACTCTATAGCAGTGCAGTGCCATAGGGGCATGACTGGTGTATAGACTGCAAAGCTTTGGCTGATGACTACACAGAACTGCTCTCCCAACAGCCCCAGTGCCAAAAAATTATTTTAAATCCTGCACGCACCAGCATGTGCACATGTAACACACAAGAGTCAGGAAAAATAAAAGAAGAAATGGACAATGATAGTAGAGTTTTATTTTTGGTGAGTTACAAACCCAAACTAGTACTAGATAGGTTTGTGAGTTTTCTCAGAAAGGTTGTGTTGATTTGGTTTGGTTTGATTTCCAAAACTTTCACTGGAAAGCTTCAAAAAGCCTCTTGGATTTCCATATTTATTTATCTGAATATGAGGGGATCCTCCATTTAAAACAAGTTATTTTATCTCTGGAGGAAGAAGTGTTCAATGTAACCCGATTTCATTTTAAATGAAAGCTAAATGGATAGAAAATCCCTAAAACTTCTCACAGATATTTCCATCTAGGTCAAGTACAACAAATCTGCATTTTTAAGCAGCAGAGCCAGCTCTTTGTCCCTGTTGAAATGGCAGATCTTGTGGCACTCTGAATTGTAACAACATATACAGAAAAAAGGAGTGTAACTGGAAAACCTTTGAGCTGAGAAGCCACACGCTTCTCTTTTGTTATGTGATCTTGATGAATTTATTTCTGTGGGTTTTATTCATGTTTCCAGGTGTTGAATCCTTTAAACTTGTTAGTATTTTCCCTTTTTATTGTTCTCCGCTGCCTTTCACTGTTTTATTTTATTCTTTTGTTCCTCGGTGTAACTGAAGGCAATGCAGTCCTGGGACTACTACCCTCAGTCTCTTTTATCTGGCAGTGGATATCAACAAAGAAGTTATTTGTTCTCAACACATTAAACCCTTCTGTGTAGCTTTTTACAAATTCTGTTATGCAACTTTGATAGGACCTGGAACGAGTTGTCAGGTACCGAAAGGCAGGGGAGCACAAAGACCTCTCCGAAAGCCAAGCTCTGAATGGTGTCATCTTGCTGTTTCACTTTCAAAGGTGGCTCACAGAGGTTTGCTGAATAGGAGTCGTTTGACAGCAGACATCTGAATTCGTATCGCAGACTCTAAGACACCTTTATAAGAACTTTGAATATCTTAGTTGAGTCCTGAGGATCAAAGCTTCCTATGTAATAAACCTATCATGGGTTACTCAGGGAGATTTTCAGCATTAGTAACAATGGCAGCTGATTTGTCTCACATAACAAGCTACCAGTAGAATGTAAGGGTTGTGATCAATACTTTAACTAGCGAGATAAAAAGCTATCTGAAACTCAGGAATTATATCAAGGTCTCATAATTTACTTTATAAACCATCTCCTATAATTTGAAGGCAAGCATGCATCAAGAGTTCCTTGAAATACATTAAATTTTGACTTTTCAAATCAGAATACTAGAATAGTAAGTAGAATTGGCAGCATAAATGAATATAATGCATAAAACACAAAAAGCTCTTGGCTGGCTTTTGTATATAGCATTAGAAACAGAGAAACACACATTATTTTACAGTGAACTGCATTAAATATAATTGTTATGAGTTTGAAATACTCCAAATTATTTGTTTTGGATGAGAGAAGATGCTCCGCATTTATGATATATGATACCACATTGTCATCAATTGTCATGTTTTGTTTATAGGACTGAATAATTTGTAATCATCAAGATTACTATGTTTAGTCTGCACTCTTTTTTCAGAGAGTGTTTATTAAACAGATGCAATCCTTGTATCTTTTATTTATTTGTTTGTTTATGAAGAGAATGATGAGTGGCTCATTCTCCTGAGAATTAACTATTTGGTGAAGGGTTTCGAGTTTCAGGTCCTGGTTGTTCTTGGAGAGGAGGGAACAGCAAATCTACTCTTGAGCTGTGATTTTTAATTGTGTGCCTGCACTGCCATGTAGAGACATCAGGCAATAACACTGGAGAAAAATGAAGATGCAAAGGCTATGCATATTTTACAGGCTTCCTTTAGCTCTCTGGCTCCCTTTCTCCAGCCATACTACCAGGATAATTTTCTGCATGTTTTGTCTGCAGGTGTCACTCCAAGTCACTTGTAGTCCAGTTAAAATATTAGGGCAGGTAGAGGATGAACGAGCACTCCAAAACATGGGTTGTCCTGTAACATTTGCAGCAACAGGTATTTTGTGAGACAAAGAATGAAATGTTCTTGGCAAATCCCCCTCTTTTTCATGATTCTTCTCCCAGAGAAAAAGAACTATGAAACAAGATACTCTAACGAGGGTTTCAGGCAAAGACTTTAACTGTTTCTGTGGCAAGGAAGGCACAGCCCTGACAGTCAGGAGCTGCTTGGTCACTGTTGCCTCTGCCAGAGGGCTGGTGGAAAAATCCCCACTAAAGAGCAGTCCCCGCCTAATTTATATTTCATATATATTTACACTACAAACACAACAGGATTTTAAATGTCTGCAGCTGGCAAATCAGTCAACAGCTATGGGCTGAATGCCTGTAACAGTTTATGGGGACCGTGGAGACACAGCAGCCCATTTGCAGAGCTCACCCACGCTGGTCTCAGCTCTGTAGGGTGGCAGCTGCCCCTTACTCACTATCCAAGATACCTTGTTGACAGCACCTGTATATAAACTAAAGATACAATGCAATTACTCCTTCCTGGAAAACAATTGCAAAACCCAACCACTGCCTTTTAGAAAGTGTGATATTAGTTCATTTGCCACCCAGAATACCTGTACCTCCAAGCTAAAGAAGAAAAAAATGAGCAAGAATTAGACATTTTCATTCTTATCTCCCCGTACTGATACTCGCTTGGAGGTTTCTGCTTGCATAGCAGCTGCTGAATTGCTACAGTTTACTGTCTGGCATATTAAAATAAACTAGCACTAATTTTGGCAATTTGCATAAACAGTTGATGGATCTCTACAGCAGAGGCAGAAGCTCTTCATCTGTGCCCACCTGTGCATCAGACCTCCCAGCCTGTGTAAGCACTAACCACAGCAGAGATTGCTATGTGAACATACCCGAAGTCAAACGCTGTGCCTCTTTAGGGTCCAGAGCTCCATCAAAGCTACCAACACAAAAGATGTGTCTTTGAAAGTGGCATAGTCTGCTATTTGATCAGATGAAAAAGATTAATTAAACCAACAAATTACAGACAGGCTTCTGATCCTCTTTGTGGTCTGCCGCTGGACTTGCTCTAACAGCTCCATGTCCTTCTTGTGTTGAGGACCGCAGAGCTGGACACAGCACTCCAGGAGGTGTCTCATGAGAGCAGAGTAAAAAAGGAGAATCACCTTCCTCACCTGCTGGTCAGGCTGCTTTTGATGCTGCCCAGGATACAGCTGGCTGTGAGTGCACATCACCAGCTCATGTTGACCTGCTCATCAACCAACACCCCCAGTCATTCTCCTCAGGGCTGCTCTCAGTCCATTCATCCTCAGACTGTTGTGCTTGGGACTGCCATGACTCAGGTGCAGGACCTTGCACTCAGCCTTGTTGAACGTCATGAGGTTCACACAGGCCCACTTCTGAAGCCTGTCAAGGTCCTTTTGGATGGCATCCCTTCCCTTCAGCATGTCGATGCCAGCACAGAGCTTGGTGTTGCCAGTGAACTTGCTGAGGGTACACTGAATCCCGCTATTCATGTCACCAACGATGTTAAATAGATGTCTTGACTGAAAATAGTCTGCAATAATCTGCATTTTTCATGCATGCACATTACTATGAAGGCTTGTATGGCACTTCACAATCTAAATACGTAGTGGTATTTATAACTTTAGATATAGAATGGGCAACACTATGTATTTTTAGGAAAGATAACAAAGAGTACCTTGCACAGCATGAGGGGTTGGAATCATTTCAGGTAGGCAGAACGTAATTCCCCCAGACATTACAGTACCAACTGAAAAAAGGAAAGTCCTAACAAACCCTAACCCCTCCCTTAAAAATGTACAATGGGTATTCTGAAATCAAACAGGCCTGCCCACAAGATCGCAGCTTTTCCAAATCAAGCCTGCAGACATCAAGCCAATTCTCAGGCTCAGTCCTTTGCAAGATGGGAGTCAGGGCACAGTACATGCTGGAGCTGTAATCCCAGGGCTTCTACTTACAGCAACAGAGTCCACGCACCAGGTGCCACAGAGTGGAGGTTTATAAGAACTTGGTAGGAGCCCCCCTAACAGCAGTCTGCCACTGATGTCCAGAAATACCTCTACCACACTGTGGGAGAAAATGTTTCTGTCTGCCCATCCATTACCTGGACACAGTCAGGTCACACCATTACAAAATGCTCTCATAATTTTTTCGCTCACATAATATGAAACAGCAAAAATCTGCAAAATATATTGGTGGCTAATGAGCAAGTTCTTCAGAAATCAAAGAGAGAGCTAAAGGTGGGATCTCATGGTCCAGATGATCAGCACCACTTTGTGCATGGAAAAATCAGTATGAAACTGTAGAATTAGATGTAAGAAAATACTTTTTTTCTGCACACTGATACTTGCATTGCTGTCAGCTGGACTTGCAAGGCATGGAGGATGGTTTTGGAAAGTGGAATAAAAACAAGATGAAACATTCCCACCTCCTATCACACTGAACAAACAAATCTGTATGTCATCTTCTTTTACAAGCTTTCACAGAAAGTTAACTGAGCAACAAGTGCGCTCCCCCAGCAAAGCAAATAAAATCTTCTTTCACCCTTAAAGTTGGATATCCCTGCGGCTGAGCAGATCTACTACAGGAAGAGTGGAAGAGGGAAAGTGAAATGATGGTTTGTGCTCAATAAAGGTCTAAAATCTAATGTTTGATATAAAAGCAGTGTGTCTCTTGAGACAAACCACAAAAATGCAATTATTATAATAGTGTACAATTTACCAAAATATTTTGACATTTTTCCAGAGATAGTCTGTTTTCTGGTATTTGCACACCTTTGACTCTAGAGGATAGGCAAGTGTAAGCACTGAAGAAGGCAAGACAGCAAGTAACTATTTACTGTTTAAGTAGTGGATGGGCTTGATGTTTGAATCATTAACATTCCTATTTCATTCTCATCCTTCCAGTGGAGGAAAGAGAAGACATGAAATAGAACGTTCTCAACTCATACAGGTTCCTAATTCATGGCATTAATGCCATAGATTTCTCCTCTTTGCTCTTTTGACTCACTGCTGTCTCCTGGCATGCCCAGGTCAGCCATGCTCAAGTCAGCTTACTTTGCTGAGGTGGTAAAGGTTACACAACTCAAATTGTTTTCCACTTCTAAGAGAAATGAATCCAAACTCAGCTAATTTGTACACAGCTGCAGGCAATATAAACATGGCTGGTTAGAATCCTTTATATAGTATAAGCCTTTGTACTCCATACTTCATGGAAGTTAATAAGTAGGTGTCAAACTCTGAATTAAAATTCCCTGAAGAGGACACAGCACAAAGGACAATAAAAATGATTTTTAAATAATCATAGGGATAAATAGCATCCACTTCTGACAAATGTAAGTGCTGGCATAAAATGTTATTAGGCTACAGAGATTTTCTTTTGTTCAGGAAGTATGTTTTATTCTCCAGCAGTGTCATTCATCATCCTAATGAGCCCTCAAAATGTAAATTAAATAGCAAAGACTGATTCATTCAAAAACATCTTTGTGCTGTGTGTTAAACCTTTTTTCTACTTTTATCCCTATATATTCGTTCATTCTTTCCTTGCAAAATAACCCCTCAGCCCTTGTATACTTTAATGGCCAAGTTCAAGCAAAGCATATTTTCAGTAAGCACTGTTTATTCATTGCTCCTTTTGGTACTGTAATTAAAAATAAAAAAAAAGGAAACAAAACAAAACTACAACACCTCATTTAAAAATGTTGTGCCCCTTAAATTATATTTGATCTGGAAAATCTCAGAAACCTGTGCATGCATATGCTTTTTGTTTTATTCAGTGCCACTTAGTACAGGGAAACCCTCAATGGAAAAGGATTAGTAGAAATTTCAAGCAGCTCCAATTTACTGAACTGAATACATTGACAATTAAGCAAACACTGTAATTTTTGTAATGGCAGCAAAAAAAAAATCCAGGGTCATGAGCTAAATTAGTTTAGACTTCTTGTTATCTGTTGATAAGGATATTACACATTCTTACCTGGAATGCAGAAAAGAGGTTTCATACTTGACCTGAATTTATGCATGAGCACACACTCAACAACAAGAGTGACAAGGAACAGGGCTCCTCTGGAGCCAATCCAAACAAAAATATAACAGGAATGGAAAAAAAACACAGTAAAAGCATATCTGGTTTTGGTATTATTGGTCTTCAGTTATCCTGTTGTCTGCCTCTTTCCTTCTCTTTCCTTTCCTCTAATGCTTCTGTAAATCATCTTCAACTTATTTTGGGTGTATATATGTTTCTGTGTGTACAAAATGAAGATGGAAATATTATAATAGAGAGAGCAAAGTTTGCCCGATGACAAGAATGCTGTTATTAAGCTGCATATGGAAGATTTAAAAGCCACAATCTTCAGAATAAATTGCATACAATCTCAGCATTCAGTGACATTATGCTTTTATGAGGTCAAAATGTTGGGAGTGAGACACCAGGGGTTACAATGAAACCATCCAGCTGTGAAAGAGGTAAGTACATGTATGGTGTCTTGCTGCCAGGGATCAAAAAAACTATGCTAGACCAATACTCCTTTTACTGAAAACCCAGGGAGAGATGAGTGATGCATGGGTGTAATTGAGTTAAGAGAGCTTAGAGACAGGGTTAAGTGTTACAACTTTTAGCTAGAATAGCTCTGATGGCAGGTGACCTTTTGAAGGGTTTCTTCCAAAAAACTTGAAATCATGATTTATGAAAGTTCAGTGAAGGCTCCATACTGCAACTGTTAAAGAGACCATACATGTAATTAGGTTAAACTCCACTAAGCAGAAAGAAGAATAAAAAAAGATCAGGATTATGGTATGAAATATTATCACTTAAGAAAATTAAGCATCATGAACCCTAGCTGAGAAAACTTAATAAACCATCTATCATTTATCTTTGAGTGCTGATTCAGAAATCAGACTGGCATTCACAACTGCAGTGATTGATTAAAATAAATGCACACAGAATAGCAGTTTATAAATGAAGACAGTAATTTACAAATTAAGTAAAGACTATGCACGCAGAGTAAGTTGCTGAAGCTGAAAATATATTTGAAGATACTTCAAATATACTCAGCTTGTAGGAAAGAGCTGCATGATGCAGAAGCCATCTGAGTTTATACTTTGCTCGACTGATCTTCAAACACAGAGGAGCTACTAGATGAAAAGCCTACCTTTCACATCCTTGTTAAATACAACATACAACACACCTAGGTGCACTACCTGTATTTTTACTAACCATCCTTTTCATGAACACTGATGTGTTTAAGTACCTCTTATTATCTACATTTTTTTATACTACATTCAAAACACAGATCCTTGGATCCTATATACTGTTGTAAATTAGTATTTCCAGTCAGCTGTCCAAAACCAAAGCACAAAGACTCCAGAAAAATCTTCCTGTTAGATGTTAGGACACCCAAGAAGTCAGAGAAGAGAAAATAAAAACTCTTTATTCTGACTCTCTGACAACCAGAAAACAGTGAATATCGTTATGGTATTAAAAGAATACTGTAGATTCACTATTTTAAAGCTCATCCACAATACCACAATTATAATGGCATACTTAGAAACAGGGTGTTGCAGCTTTTGTTCATTTTGGTTTGGGTTTTTTGGGGTGTGGTGCTTTTTGGTTTTGTTTTTGGTTGGTTGGTTTGTTTTTAATCAGTGTTCATGTGATTTTTAAAATGTGACATAAATAGCAACAAACAAGAAGTTAATGGAACTGATCTTCCCTTGAGTCTCCTCCTAGAGATCCTGGCCTTCTTCAGTATCACTGAAGCCTCAGCGCTTCCTGCAGTGCATGGAGAGGTTACCTGAAGTTTAGCCATCAGTGCTGTACAGAATTTACAACCTCTGCTCCTCCTTGGCACTTGTAGACATTTAAAGCATACCCCAAAATAAATGCTGTCATTTAGGACCCAGGTATAGTTCTGACAAAGAGTGGACTGCTATGCAGGATTTACTGTGCTGACAATGATGACAATGTTGACAACAATGATGGAAGTGAAATACATCAAAACACAAAGGAAGTAGCAGAATTAAGCTCATCTGTGGAAAATGTTCTTGTCTCCCCTGAGCACATGCATCCTGTTCCTTGGCTGGTTTCATTTGTTGCTGTTTGCTACATGGGACCTATTTGTAAGTCTGATTCCGGTAGTATTAGAAATGGCTCCTCTACTCGCTTGAGGGTTTTCTAGATTGTACAGACTCCAGAAATGACTACTGTAGAGGGAATTGGGCAGAAAAAAAGAGTGAGAAGAAAAAAATCCTTTATACAGTGCAGTTTGGCAGCTTTTGGTGCACCAGAAAACACAAACCTCCTCCTAATATCCTTGTAGAGAACAAAGGAGTTAGAAGGAAAACCCATCCAGAATGGGTGAAATGTGAATGCTGAAGCAGAAATAGATTTTGAGAATGAAGAAGGATGCAAACGGACATGTAATTTGTCAGACCCTTTTTTCTTTACTATACTTGACATTGTACTATCCTCATTTTTCCAACCTATACTGCATTTTTTTTTGAAACAAAATGGGTGCTCACAGAATTAAAAACAGGGATTCTGCTTCAAATAACACACATGTAGTTAATTCAGTGATAAATTACGTGTGATAATATATTCCTTGAAATATTTTTAATATGCTTTCTGCCCATACATGCAATTTTCACTGCATCTACACTTTATCAGAGATTTTCCATAAGTTGAGTAATTGTATGGGCACACATACGCACAGTCATGCTTGCAAGATATTGCAAATATGTATCTAATGAGTCTTAGTTCAGTCAAAAATATATGCTGCATTATTTGAGAAATAGTTCATGACCATATAATGAAACACCAAATCACAATGCATGGGAAGGAAATTAAGATTGTCATTAAGATTTGCCATTGCCAAAATTGAACTATCATTTTAGTTCTGAGAGCCTCATTTTCAAGTAATTTTGTTCAAACTAGAAAAGTAAGCAAGCAGAAGGCAAGAACCACGTTTTGACCCCAACAAACTTTGCCATTAAAATAGATGCAGGGAGCACTATGCATGGAGAGGAACAATATGTATCAGAGAACTGAATGGACTGGGTATTGGCTTGGATTTGCCAGCCTTTCTAGAGTTTACTTTTAATAAATAAACATCTCCAGTGGATGCTGCAGGCTAAGTGACTTCCTTGGAGATCCTTAATAAGGAAGGAGGGGTGACCTTGTGGGTCATTTCAGCAGACATGATCCATCACCCATGGTGACAGAGACAAGGGCAGGAGACACAGTGTCCCCACTGGAGCAGGGCATTCAGCTCACTGGGGACAAGGCTGTGGAAGAGGACAAGAACAGGCTTCTCTGTGGCTTTGAGAGGGAAAAGCAGAAATGTAACTTTGATCGGGTAGACAAGAAATGGGCTGACTTTGCCAGGTGCAAGGTGTTTTTTATGAGGGGGGTTCACAAGAGCAGAATGAGACCTTGTCATAAGCCAGGAAAAGAGAAACACCAAGCCAAGAAACTGGACCATTATAAAACATGGAACAAAAAGAAGCAGTGCCTGGGCTTGCTCTCAGGTGCACAGAATGAGATGAAGGGAGGAATCAGGTCTGTGCTGCAACACCTCCAGCTGAAGCACATCAGAAACCTTATTTTTTTTCCCTGGCTGACTTCCACTGCCTGACAGATTGCCCAGGTTTCTGCAAACTAGTTTCAAGATTCAATAAAAACCACAGTTTTGCCACAAAGCCATTAGCAAACTGAGTACCTAATATCTCCACTGCTGTTGAGCGGCAGGTCATTCATTGAGCAAATTCTTTTCTTCTAGACATGACAGTACATGTGGCAGAATCCGGCCCTTTTTGACACGGCACTGATAAAAGCAGAGGCATTTCTAACTTTGGCTGTGACCCAGTCCTACAGTCATGCTCATACGTTCATGCATTTCATTAAAGGTGATGCATGAAATCACTTAGTGTATTTGACTCTTTAAATACCTTGACAGAGAGGAAGGTAAATTAGGAGTTGTTTTCCATATAAGCAAGAGCTGTATCTGAGTATACACATCCATTTGTATTCAATTCACATGTATGCAATTAAGAGTAATTGTTTTAACAAATTTAATTATATGACTCTTGTACTAATATTTTGCATGAAAAACAGGCAAGAGAAAAAACAAAATGGCATTAACTAGACTACTGCCCAAAGGCTGTGAAAAGCAATCCATATGAGGGCTTTTTAAAATACAGGCAGCATTTTTGATAAAATTATGTGCTCGTTCAAGGGCCTCTTTTCTTCTTCAGCACACACAGTCAAGTCTTCTGGAATTCATGACCACTCAAAGGCTTTAATGAAAGCTGAGCACATTAGTCAGAATAACCTAATCTCTCTTGTCTTTGAAGATAAACTCAGCTTTTCTTGCTCATTCCCACATACACGGAAATGCAGAGATGCTAGGAGTGTCATCATCATGTAAGACACTTGCTATTAAATCTATTCTCAATACAAGGTTGACCTGAGGTATGTTTCCGAAATCTTTCTCTTTGTCTGCTCTAATCCATCAGAATCCTTTCAGGTAAAACTACCACATTTATACATCAGAACTGTATTTTTTTAAGTAAAGCTGTCACTTTTAAGGCATGCATCTTTTCAGGAAAATGTCAGCAGTGTTATTTTTGGGTGTCCTTCTGCCCAAGAGGCCAAGGGAGCCTGAACAATGAAGCAAACAAGACAGCTAATCAATAGCAGTCACAGCACTATTTTTTATCCTCCAACATCTTCATTTTCAACTCGGTACACATCATTACAACAGGAAAACAGGACAGTCAATCTCCATTAGGTTCAAGCACTGCATGAAAGAATTAATTTGGCTGCCTTAAAAATGATGATACAACTGTATGCCCTTAAACCTTTTAAATTTATTTTAAATTTACAGAAAATACTTGGATAGGCAGATTGGCTAGATACTAAGGCAGGGGCATACTGACTTGTTTTTTTCCTGTTGGCAACACGTATTTCTTCCAGCGATGATTTCACCAAGCATTGGAATACATCCTGCAAATTTTTTTAAGGCTTTGGTGTAAAGCAATTTCACAAGTACCTGTGTAACTAATCAGATTGAAGGTTCACGATGCCAATTTCTCAGAAGTATGTCAGTGGCACTGAGTCGTGTTGCTAGCTCTAAAAAATATCCTTTAGATTTGGGATTTTCAAGGAGCCCAGGGATTTAGTTGTCCATAAGCCATTCAAGTATGAGTGATGAGGTCCAAACTCCCTTTGGCTATTTTGACAAATCCATTTCAAGTAACTACTCATTTTCACATTTAATTTGAGTTCAAAGCAGTCAAAGTTATGATTCTCCCCCTCCTCCACACTGACTGCTTTCACTATCTGGCACTGAACACTGACCTTATGTCATTCACACGTGTATGCATATATGCATATGAATACACATGCAAACACATACAGGCAACACCAGTGAAAGGGACTGGCATATGGCAAGAACCTTTGCTGGTGCTTCAAACACATAGGCTGGCACTTGCCACAGAGGGAACAGGGTAGAAAGGAAAAGCACACCGAGATTTCTAAGCCTCCCTCCCTGTACGTCTGTTAACATCCTTTTATTTCCTACATTTAACAGAGAACGTGTATGCAGCCATTTGGTCCAGTACAACCTTTCTGCACCTGACATGCTACACTACAGGAGGAACATTCTTTATGCAGCCAGCACCAAAATAATTTTGTCCAGGGCTATTTCAAAGTAAAACTGGGTAGTCTCACAGTTACTAATTATGACGTGGTTCTGCTGGGTCAGGCATTCTGATTTAAAATTAAAGCAGAGAAATCCATGCATTTATAAATATCCACATGTTTCAAATATTCAGCCAATTTTGAATCTATTGGTAAATAGATTTTTCTTTTGTTTTGGGATATTTAAGCAATCAATGCTTAGTCTGTAGGCATGAACTGTGAGGAAGACGAATTAAGAAAAAATGTGAGAAATGTTCCTGTCAGAAAATTTATTCTAGACCTGCAATGCATGCAGTATTTTCTCATGGTACTTAATTTAAAAATTTCAAAATATACTTGATTTTCAGCAGATTTATAAGTATGACATTAGAGAGATAAGACAGGCAAGTAAGACAGAATTTACCAGTGCTTTGGAGGAGCAGCACACCAGGAAAGGTCCCTGGGAAAGAGTATTGCAACATTTAGAGTAAAGCTCCATCATGTAACAGCCATTTTGAACATTTTTCAGTCTATTTCCTCTCTTTTGTCCTCTGGCAAGTTTTTTCTTAATATTCGATTCAGCATAAAAATACTTGTAGGTTAGCCTCGTGTACTCTCCTGTTTATAGCTCCAGGACATTGCAACGACTGTCCCAATGTTTTTGAAACTTTTGGAAAGTTTTCTGCTCCCAGATCTTTCTTCCATAAGGCACTTATCTTCCAGCTATACAGCTTGAAATAGGCTTGTTTTGGGGTTTTTTTGGTTCCAGTATTATACACTCCCAATTACGCAAAGAAGTGATGGTCGTGATTAATCTGTGGTCTACATAAATTTTATGCAATCACTAACTTGAAAACCAACAGGTATTTTAGTTCTCCTCTGGATCAGAAATTTTACTTAAAACTTTTCTGGTTTTCATACAAATTCTGAATATGTATTTTAATTACACTGTCTTTTGAAGGAAAGTGATTTTCTGGTTTACACAGATGTAATGAAGCTATGGTATTCTTTTTCTCTGGGGAAAACTAATCTTTTGGCAGGTCTTAAGGAGGAGGAAATGTACAATGAGGTAATTCTCTCTGGATGATTTAATGATTATCAAGGGATGTAGCTAGAAAGGAATGAAAAAAAACATAGAAAAAGTTGGGGTTTTTTTTTAATATTAGCTGGGCTTGTTGAACGCTTTAACACCAGGGAACAGAAAACAGTGAAAAGTCCCTGGAGAGAGTTTTATTCACAGAAGAGCAATGCTTTACTGAGACTCACTGTGGTACCTACCAACCAATGGCCAAAGCTTGTGTGGAGTTTTCACACCTTTTAGTCTACCTCCTAAATAGGTACAGGGCCACTGAGCCTTTTCTTTTTTTGCTCTTAATAGGAGTGTTGAAGAGAAATACGCTTGCATCATGGAACCATAAACATGTATCACTAGTTCTTGCCGGTGGCAGATTCCGGTTCTGTATGAGTGATGCCAGTGAAAATTGGAACAGACTTGTTTGAGATAAGGGTTGAACAAAGTGACAGCTGAAGGAGTGACAATCAAGTTAAAGCACCTACTATCAGTTATTTTTTTGGTGAAGTTTGGTGAAGACTGTCCGAGATTTAAATCTAGGTGTGGCTTCAATAACATTAAGGTCATTCAAAAACGAGCACATTTATCCCAAGCAATAAACAGCAACTTTTCAAACTTCAGACTATGGCTTGTTTTTTGCCAGTTTCTAAAATTTTATTCAGGTCTCAAATATTCTGCTACTCGAAAGGTCATTCTTCTTCCAAGGTAATTTCCCTAAGGAGCTGTTTTATATAAACATCCAGATGCAGGCACTTTCTTTAGATGCATTTCAAATTTACATTCAATTCTTTCTACACAGGTGAGTAACATGGGTGATGTTCAGCACATGGCCAGGACACAAAACAGCAGGAAAGCTGAGTTGTTCACTTACCCCCTTCATTCCATTTATCCTCCTTATCTGCTTAGAATGGATACAGTCCCATGAAATATTCCAAACTATGTCGTGTTCATAAGACCATCTTTGACAAATCCTGGGACAACCACGCCACGACTTAGAGCACATACGCATGGTATGGTGGGGCTGGTACAGACCTAGGGTGAACCTGCACTTCATGACGACAGCTTTCCTGACCATCTCTGCCCCAAACATTCAGATTGGTTTAGTAATACCTGTCTTCCGAATTTTGATACAGTGAGCTCCTGTCAGTTTAGCACAAGAGAAAATGAGTTGTTCTCTGCTATACTCTGTCCAAACACTGTTTCAGTGAGATCCTCCAAACTAAAAACTCCACATTGCCCTAAGGAACTCTCTCAAATCTTACTTTTCTCATCCAGATTTTGTATTTTCAAAGCTTTCAGGGATAAGAGAGAAAATTTTCTTCCATACGTGTGCATAACTGCTGCTAATGCTTGCAGGAATTGAGTCCATTTATTGGATGAAATATGTAACCTGTTGTGTACTATTTTATTTTCTTTCAGGTCACTCGTCTCTTCCACACTTATATCAAAATAATTGGTAGCAATGCATGCCTCAGGAACATCTTAGCTGTCACACAAAGTGGATGTCAACAATATCGGTATAAAAAAAATTACAAGTTCTGCTCTTTCAAATGCAGAGATGGTATGAAAAAGAACACACAGTGAGTGCTATGCATCATTTAAAACCAGATACACTCTTCTGCCAAGATCTTCGTCACTGACAGTGTTAGATGTGTGGTTTTTTCCTTTTACCTTTTTATAAGGTTTAAACTTAAGGCTTTCTGGTTTTGCTTTTGGGTTTTCTTTTTTGAAACAAAGGTCACTTACTTAGCAACAGATAAATAAAAATTCAAGCATCCCCAGAAAAATCAATAAAGGTACTAAAAATCTAAGTTGATAATAAATTTTTGTTCCCCCTTCACATAGCTCAGGAATGTCAGTATTTACTGGAACCACTGTAATATCAGATATTTCAGAAGAGTATTGATTTTGCCACTGAAGTGTGACTAAAGGGATAAATAAACTGCTCTTGAGGTCAATCGATTCATTTATCTTTGCTGTTATTTTATTGAAAGTCAAAGCAGCATAAACTTTGATAAATAAATGTTATCATGAAGAAATACTATCCGTATGAAGATTTTGAGAACAATGGGGAAACATCTAGTCTGCCAGGATTGAGCTGAAAAATTAGGATTATATTTATGCTCTTTGAGTACTAACAATGAGGACAAAATACGACATTACTCCATTGATGCACACTGCACAGTTTACGATGTGGCTTGGTGAATTAGGATGAATGTTACTGTATGTAAAGCAGAATACTCCACAAGCTACAAAAGTCTCACATGATAGGAAAAGGAAAGGGAGAAGAACCTTCATTTTTGTATTTGCAATGAATCTGAATCACAGTTGTACTGATGCATTCTCCTATTAAAAATAAAAAATTAAAAATTTGGTAACAGCTGACATATTTAAGTTGGTAAGCAATGAGAATGCTTTGAAGTGACTTTGTGCAGCTTAAATTGCAAGCAGGATAACAGCCACTTCAAGAAGTCACAACGATACTATAACGACTACAGTGCTGAAGTTACGCAGTGCCTGCTATGATGTGATTATGATGTGAATTTAAGGTAGTAAGACAAATATGAGGTTTGTGTAAGACATAAGAAACTGCTATCACTGTGAGAAACTGTGAGTCTACTTTTATAAAGCTATATATGTAAATAAACAGAAAAAATGTAACAGCATGAAGATAGAATGACAGAGAAGGTGTATAACCCTTTTTTATATGATATCTAGGCAATAGGTGGGTGCTAGTCATCTGAATTAAAGTATTTAGAAACTAGACACCTCAACTCACAGCTACTCACTCTCTGCTCTGCTCACAGTCCATGGAATGAATCAAATACTTTCAGGAAGCAGTTCCTCTTCCAAGATCTCTGCCCAAGAGAGACCAGATGAATCAGCCTTTGGAGGCACCTGCTCTGGTCGTTTGACTATAAAAGGAGACTAGGCTAGTCTAGGACATGTAAATTTTAAACACTGCAAGTGAAATGAACTCTACACAATGTGTCAGTGATAAGAAAAGCATCCTAAATTCACCAAAGTGAGAGACCAGTAGGCAGTTCAACAAATGAAGCTGCCTTTTCTGTAGTCATCAAAATAAAAAAAAAATTTAAAAAATGTAAAAAATTGAAAAGAACAAAAAAATGAGGGATATACAGATGGTTTTAAACTTTTAGCAGTTTAAAATGTTTGCATGGTGTTGAATGAAGATATCATAGACAAGACTGGAAAAAAATCTCACCAAGTCTTTTTTTCTTAAGATCTGGATTAATGACTTTGCAGTGGGCTCCTAATAAACCCAGGGAAGAGCACGTGAATACACCACCACCTTTATAGTGGCAGTGGAAAAGCACAAGGTCAGTCAGAACAATCAAGGTCTCTTAAGCTGGGCTAGGGAAGGTTTAGGCTGAACATTAAGAAGAATTTCTTCACAGAAAGGGTGATTAGATATTGGAATGGACTGACCAGGGAGGGACTGGAGTCACTATCCCTGGAGGTGTTTAAGGAAAGACTGGACAGGGCACTTAGTGCCATATTCTAATAGACATGGTAGTGTTCAGTCACAGATTGGACTAGAGGATCTCAATCTAATTGATTCTGTGATTTCACCTCAGGCTACCAAAACATGCAAGGCAGTGCCCTCCTCTCCCAGTAGAGCAAGCTTTCCAAGAAGGGCTCCTTATCTAAGGTACTGCATTTCCAGGGGAGACACTGGGAGACAGGGACACGAAGAAACAGTGACAGGCAACTTTACAAAAACTTGACTGTGAATGGCCAAAGTGCTTTCTTATGCAAGAAAGAGGTTAGACACAGAGGCTTTGGAAAGTCTGAAGGACTACAAAAGCACAGCTAGCTAAATAAAAGGAAAAAAGAATTGTGTTAGGTTGTTAATGAAAAGAAACTGAAGGTGTGAAGAAAAGGAAAGCTTAACAAAAGTTGACAGAATTTTTGTAACAAGCAGGTTTCCTTCTGGTTTAGCATGTAAATTTCTATTGAAAGAAATACACTGGCACAGTTCAGGACTGTGCTTTTTAATCTCCATGAAACAAAATCTGATTTGGCATCTTAATTGGTATTTGAGAAGTACCACTGTACCTCAGTCTTGGAAGATAGCCCCTATGGCCTTCCTGGGTCCTTCCAGCCTTGCATTCTAAGGTCAAAATAAGGTAGCCCTTATGTATCCTACAGTTCTATGTAGGTATGCCATGGACAGGTCAGGGCAATGAGAGCTGACATACAAGTTTCTTCTGATGACATCAGGGCTCCCCACACCCACACAGCTCTTTAGCTGACAACCTAGAGTCACAGGTCATACACCATTTGTCTCAGAGACCCAAGAGAAGATGCTGGGCACTGTTCACCAGGGAACTCTATGTTTTATTTTTGTCTTTTATAAGTGAGGCTAAAAATTCTAACTTACTGTATAGGCTTTAGCAGTGACAGAGCCTTAATGAAAGCCACTGAAAGGAGCTACTGCTTGTGGCTACCAAGTGGGAAACTTCACTGGTGTACAGGCAACCTCTCCTCATAAAGCAGACATGACTGCCAGACAACACATGAATTCAGGCTGAAAACTCAGGAAGGGAAGATCATACCCTATTTCTCAATAATGAATATCAATTGGCTTTAGGATTCAACCCAGGCACTCATCAAGACCCTTCTTGGTGAAACATTCTTCAATAAAACTGTTCACTTGTCTGAATTTCACCTGATATAACTTCAACTTGCTGAATCAACCAGGGCTGTGTGCTAAAGAACTACAGCTACAGACAATCTTTACATATTCACCTTGTTTGAAGACTAACAAAGAGCAGCTTAACATTGATTGGAAACACCCACTAGGACTTTATTTCATTTACACTCACATGAAAGGAGACAGAAACATTGTGCACAGCATATGTGTGTTTTACCGGCTGTCCTGCCAGTAACAGCTGCCAAGTGATGATTTATTTGCTCCAGCAAGCCATTTATTTTCCAACAGTAACCAGAAACAAACAGCAGAGATACAACATTTCCCATGTACCAGCAACAATATTCATGTATGATATAAAAATATTTTTCAGAGAACAGAATATATATTCAGTATGAATCTATTTTAGTATGAATTTCTTTCTTTCCGCATATTTTTTACTGTCCAGTGGTTTATATATGACACAGGGTATGCTTCCTCTGGGCTGGGATGCTGTTTTGGCTTATGAACTGGACAACAATAAAATTCCTCCTCTTCTGTAACACTGTTCTGTGAAGATCCTACATATGTTTGGGGAAGATGGCAAATCAACCACACCTCTGAAAGGAAAAATCAGTCTCACAGGCACTATATGATATTACTTCACTGCTGTGCTTTGATATAAACCTGGCTTAACACCAACAGATTGTCAAAACACTGTTGTTGCAAAGCTTTGAAGCAGCAGCGTGTGTCTGAGCCGAAACACATAGGACAGGGAAGGCAACTGACTCAAAAGAGGACAGAAGTTCTCTTAGCAGGGGGACAAAAGAGTCACTGCTGGGCAGAGCTCTGCAGATGTGCCCTGGGATGGTGACGTGAGGAAAGGGCACAGGCAGGCTCCAGGGAGAGTGTCCTCTCCCAGTGATTGGAGGTGAACCTCCCTCCTCAGCAAGCCACATAGCAAGTCTGGGCTGACTCCCACAGAAGAGGGAGCAAGGACAGTGAAGCTGCCTTGCCTGGGTTGTTTTGACATATGCTATACCCATCAGTTATTTTTAAATCATGTTGTTTGACAAATCTGCTGAATTCATTCACAATTTCTGATTTGCGAGCTGACTTTCTCTGTTACTTCCAGGAATCTATGCAAATGGCAACATAATGTTTTCTGGTTTGCTCTATATTTAAAAATCTCTACAGGTCGTGACTCTTCTTATCTATCTTTTCTATTTGCTGGAAACAGTTTTTGACAGCAGTAAACAAACTAAATAATTAACTCATCCACTTACTTAGACTTTAAGTGATGCATTATTTAAGAGTCCAGGCATTAAATTCTCAATCCTAAAAACATGCCCTTGGGACCAGTTGCTTTGAAGTCATCTGCAAAGTTAGGCAGGTGTACAAATGCTTGAAGGATCAGATCCTTAAAAAGGTTACCTTCATTGTAATGGTGAGCAATAATCATAATGAATCTGTTTGGTATTCTATCATGTGTTACAATATAGCACCTGTTCAACTGCCATCAGACTAGTAATTGTATTTCAGTGTTTGTATTCTTTTCATTTGATAAATGAGTTTGTTTTATACATTTGCTTTATGCAGTGAAAGAATATTAAAGTAGACCTGGTTAACATGATGTTTGGAAGCATAAGGGAATTGTTCTTTGAGAGGTTTCAGTCCTGTCATTATGAAAGTATTATGAAAAGCTAAATGAACATATGGTTAAGCCAATTTAAATGCACTTCTAATGAACAAATGAACACACTTCACTGCATCAGTTAAAAACCAAAAATCCCCCAATCTTCCCTACTAGCATCATCTGTCTGTGTTACCATCATGAACACCATCTACGTTATTGGCTTGAATTTTTATATCCCAAATAGTAGAAAATCAATTAATTGGGAAGCCTGTTGAATAATACAAATTGTTTAACCAAATAATAAAAAGTAGATCATCAAGGATCTGGCCCAGGTTACCAGAAGAACAGCACAAGGCAGAATTTTGCTCTTGTATACACACACTGCAAAACCTATGGCAAGTGTCTGAGCTATTCAGAAAGGATGAAGTCTGTTCTTAGATCCACTCAACTGGCCACACAGAGGTAGGGCTTATTCTGGCTCCTTCTTTCTGTGGTATGAATCATGCTGGTTTTCTTTTAGTTAGCAGCAATGTAAAGGCTGCTTAACTTTTTCATAATACCTCCAGAACCTGAAGAGCTCTTTATTGCTCCTGGCTTCTCCCCTTCCCATTCAAAGAATCACAGTATCAGCACAAATTCAAGATAAAACTTAACTGCTACTGATTCAGTTTCCTGGAAAAAACAGCACATTAAGGAAGCAGCAGATGTTACTGTGCTGAATGACATCTTGTGTTAAAATGTGAATACTCGGGGCACTATTTCTTCCTGGTCCCAAGATGATTCTAGGAATTTCCTAAGGGGTCTTTAAAAAGCAATGAAATTCAGTGCCATGACTTCAAGGATTACAGTGCTTCCCACATGAACATTTGTGCAACAGACACACAACAAACTCTGATTGAACAAACCACACTTAAATATTTCAAGGGAAGAGTAAGAAGAAAAGCAAAACATCTCCCTCCTCAAAACCCAAACCAGTCCAAAAGAAGGGCAGCAAGTAAAAATCATTCTGAAATGCATACTTCTGGAGACAAAGTGTATACAAGAAATACTGCAAGAAATGAATAATCTAAAGCCTTCTTTGTTCAGCAAGGGCTGCAGTCCCTTATACCTGCAATCCTTGCTAAAGGGGAATTACCTTACTCCTGCAGAACGTCACTCGCAGGTGGTAAAGACTCCCTTACATTGAAACATCCACACTCTTATCATCCTGATTCACATGAATCACCAGAGAGAAACATGCACTGAGAATGTGTCACTCATCTGGTCTGTTTTAGCTGTCTGCCTTAAGTGAACTGAGACCGATGAGTCCCCATTTCTCTCCTGTGGCAGCAAGGAGTCTAGACAATTAGCTCAGGTGTTCACAGTGAAATCTGAATCCAGTCTTTATAAACCACAGTGGAAAAAGGGGAATGAGTTGGTTCTTTATGTGGAAAGATTTGGGCAATAACTTCAAAAACTTGAAAAAAATCAATGCCCAGCACCACATACGACAAGCTGGCTTACCAACTTACTCGACACTGTTAATCCAAACCCCACCAAATCTGTATGACACTGCAAGGCACTCACGTGTTAAATAATTATCATAAATAACTGTAGTTAAAAAAATGGCTACAAGTACACAAAACAGTATTAAAATACCAGTTTTAAGTGTATTTCTCAAGACTTTGATGGAAAAGAGGAGTTTACTTGATCCTTAATGATTTAGCTTTGAACACAGAGGGAAGAGGCTACAGAAGCCTAAAGAGAAGTTAGTTTTGGCCAACAAATGCAAAGCATATTTATGTAAAACAAGGCAAAAAAGATCTCCTGAATACCACAGGTTATCTGTCTTCTCTGGAACATTTGCACCCAAAGTCTTTGCAAGCTGCAAGCCTTCCCCCTCACCAGCCACACATGTTCCTGACCTCGCATTGGGTCTTTAGGTTCCACTTGTAAACCTAGAGCCTTCTAGACACAACTGTTTACAGGTGGCAACATTCAAACTAATAACCCGTACTGCTGTGGAGCTGGGGAACTCTGCCTCTCCTCTGTGTGTTCTGCTCTGTTTCAAAGATGGGCAGAGAATACAGGAAATAAACTTTATTGATTAATTTAAGTAATCCAAATAATTAACATCAGTTGGGCAGATGCCACTGAAAAGGTAGTATTTTGCTCAGGCATTTAAGCAGTTCAAAGCACACCCAGTTCTCTCCATGAACAGGAAGACTGGCAGTTCATGAACTATTCATTAACCAGGTCAGCTGAACACCTTTTCCAAGTGTGTACAATTCAGTTGGAGTTAACTGGATAATAATTACACCTTAACTATGTTTGCTGGCCTCAGATTTTATTTACTCTAGCATTCATAGAATAATAGAATAATTTAGTCTGGAGAAGAACTTTAAGATCATTGAGGCCAGCCGTTAACCCAGCACTGCCAAGTCCATCACTAAAGTATGTCCTCAGGTATCATATCTGTATGTTTTTTAAACACCTCCAAGCATGGAGACTCAACCACTTCCCTGGGCAGCCCATTCCAATATTTGACAACCCTTTGGGTGAAGAAATTTTTCCTAACATCCAATCTAAACCACTCCTGGCAGAACTTGAGGCCATTTCCTCTGATTCTGTCACTTGTTATTGGAAAGATGATGTCAACTCCCACCTAACCTTTCAGGATGTTGTAGAGATCAGTAGAGTCCCCCTAACCCTCCGTTTCTCCAAGCTAAACAACCCCAGCTCCTTCAGCTGCTCTTCACAGGACTTACTCGCTAGACTCTTCACCTCAGCCCATCAATCCAGCCTTGTCCAGATCCCTCTGCAGAGCCTTCCTGCCCTACAGCAGATCAACACTCCCACACAACCCAGTGCCTTGCATGTACTTCCTGAGAGTGCACTCAATCCCCTCATCCAGATCATAGATAATGATATTAAATAGGACTGACCTCAAAACTGAGCCATGGGGAACCCCAGTAGTGATTGGCTGCCAACCAGATGTACCATCCAGTAGGTGCTCCTTTACCTCTCTGCGTCTGGTCTCTTTTGCTGTCTTCGCCTTTTCTCTTCTGTACTCTCTTTTCACTTTCTTTTTTTCACATTTCAAAGTCCCCCAAAACAATCTTTCAGGTATAGGTCTAACCTCTACTTACTAAAATAAATGCTGAATCAGAAGTTTTCAGGGAATTTCGATTTAAGCTTTTCTACATTCTATGGAACAAGCAGAGCTATGCACTGACACCGTAGCAGAAATGCCAAAACCATGGTATTTATGCCTCTAGGAGCTATGATTCCATAATTCAGGTAACATTATACTGTGTTTTTATAATACAGTTTGTCTTCAGCAATGACAGTTATACAGTTTTGAATAATAATAGACATTTTTTAAAGACTATACTAATCTCTTATCTTCCCATTTGTTATTTCCTTGTCCTGCCTGTTACTGTAATATAATAGTCATGCATTATGGACATAAAAGACTCTATTCCATCATGAGATGTGCACTTCAGATAGATTACCTGCAACAACTTTGGGCAAACAAATTAAATAACACAAATATGTCCGGGTCCATTAACCCCCTGTGGCCTCCCCTTCAAAAGTAAGACTTTCCTTCTGAAACGTATGGGACCGATGGCCCCAGTGGCATACTGCCCTTTAGGGTATACCCCACCCAAACCAAAGGGGGCTGAGAGACTGAAGGAAATGCCCTGAAACTTCAACATGGGCCATATTTGAAGAGATGCCATTTGCCATCTTTCCTTCTTATATCACCAAGGCTTGAGTAAATAGGGGTGGCACTCTGAGGCACATGTTATTTCCAAGGGGCCTTGAAATGGACACCTCTATGGAAGACACACAGGCTCAGATGGCCAACAGTGATCCAAGCAAGTGGGACAGGTATGGATTTTAATAGTATTTGTGATCTGGGAACTGGAATAAAAGGACTTGGTGCAGGCCTCCTATATCACAGGCATTCATATGCTCATTCTGGGTCAATACAATTTACAGTTTGGCATATCGATCTTCCTGGACTCCATCATATAATGTACAATGAGACCCAGAAGTGAATCACTGGCTGGCGAGATGGACAGCGAACTGTTTACCAAGAGGAGTGGGTCCTTGCCTGCCAGATGCACAACCCCTCCTGCCATCAGCTCCATGTATGTCCACATCATCTCTGGTGCAAGCACCTTCTCCCCTGCCTACTCTGCACTCTGTAACCTCTGCCCTACCTACATCTCCCTGAATATGCTCCCTCTCACCTGACTGAAATGCCTAAATGATTACATTGTGGGCTACATGGCACAATCCTAATTCTTTGCGCTGTTTCCAGTCTTTCTTGTTTCTCCCCTGTATCATGGCTAATTAATTTTCTATTACAAACCAGCCACTTCTGAAGGATCTGTGGAGGTTCAGATTAAATGCAAGATTTCAGCCTCCTTCATGTGCCCTTGATAAAGATGATTTTATAGCCTTTATGTCAGACGTTTTGGGCACTAATTGTGCCTGTATTTTACTCAGGTAAATAAATTTGCAACAGTTTAGGTTGGGGGGTTTTTCCCTCTGTAAAGTAACATGTATCAACTGCTGGGATTTTATATTCTTTCTTACCTTTACAGGATGATATTAGATACAAAAAGGCTCATTACTGTGAAGTACACAAACCATGACAAAATACGACAACAAAAAAACCCCCCGCAAAACACATGACCTTCAGGAGAATGGTGCTCCCTTTCAGCCAGTGCCTCCATGGCAAGGATGCCTCGCTAAGGTTAGGGAACATGGTGCCAGCAGTCTGAAGAGCCACAATTGCAGATTAAAAACACCCAGTGGGGACAGAAACAGAGCCATGTGTCCTTAGGAAAGGAGTGATAGCTGGCAGAGGCTGAGAGCATCTGGCAGACACACGACATGGACTTGAAAACCTGTCAGACTAAGGAGAGACTGGAAAATGGGCTTTCTATTTTCCAGGTGAGCGCTCTCACTTCTGACCTGTCACTGAAGAGGGAGTGAGTGAAGGAGAAAGATGATAAAAGGGATCACCTCAGCCAGCTGTGCTTGGAATGAGCTTGCCAGGGTTCGTAGTTGCTCAAGCAAGTGAATTTCGAGTAACTAGGTGTACCTACCTGCAGCCCAGAGCTAGAGGCACAAACCTTGGGGAGGAGAACAACCCAAAAATACAGCTCCGTTACTATGATTTCCATATAACCAGCTTTGGTAGGGCTTCTGGGCCCTACTCCCAGACACAGGCCTCTCCACGCATTGTGCTAGCTAAATGTAATATATTGCTTTGACAAAACATGCTATAAAGTAACAGCTATCAGAAATGTAAAGTGCAATGAATAAAAAATGCTGTGTTCACCTTATTATAGACAAGTAAACTTTGATTAGTGGAAGTGATTAGTCTATAAAATTTAACTTGCCATAAAGTTAATACTTAACCTAACAACACAGTGTTACTAAATTTTCTGGGTGGGAACCACTATGACCCGTGGAAAAGTATTTCTCAGCAGAAGTGCAGATAAGTAGTTCTACCTTTAGCTAAAGTTTTATGGATTATGCCAAATACAGTTCATAAATATCACTTTATAATTTAGCACAGTATGAATTACTGGCAAAGAGTCACACCCTGGTCTTGCCATACCAAAATACACCAACAGTTGCTTCAGCAAGTTTTCAGATTTACAGTTATCTTAATAATCCTGTTAAAAATAAAGAACTTTTTTGTTTTTCAGGAACTGTTCAATGAGGCAAGTTTATAACAGACTGGAATTTTAACCTGTTAGAAACTAAGTCATACATAGAAATATACAACAATCAAAATCTGTCAAGAGGTCAGCTTTTTAGATATATAAGCAGAATGAATCTAAATGGGGTAGACTGACAGTACCAATTCAACTGATCTCTAGCAGTACTCTCTTGAAAGTCCTCACAGTGATATATTGCGATGCATTCAAGTTTCCTATTTTAACTACTTTCCTTAATTATACTGAGGTTACAGACATTTTCAGTGTTTTACACATATATATTATTCAGGGCAGTAGCATTTCCAAGTTATCTGTTGGAGACTTGAACTTCAGACTCCAGGGAGAACAGTGAGCACACCTTAACAATTTTAATTGGCCACGATATCACCAAGAGGTCAGCAGTAAAATCTGTATCCTAAAGTTTATGGCTGTCATTTTATAGATTTTGATTTAGGGTTAGTGCTCGCACGGCAATTAATGATCAAACTGTGATATTTAAACTACAGGTCCCTAATGCAGACGCTCTTTCGGAGCAATTGGAGACCGTGACAAAACCAAGCAGAAGGTCACAACTTGCTTTTCCACGCAGTCGTTGTCCTTTCCCTAAAGCCAGAGGCTGTAATCCTCACAGTGTTTGCACTGGATGTGTGCAAACACAGATCTCTTCTGTCCTTCATCCGCCTGTGGTGGTAAGGACCAGATGCATTGTGACCCAGGCCGGGTGTTGGAAAGGGGGAGAGAGAGGAGCTAACTAGGAAAACCTTCAAAAGGTTATGTTCATGATGATGAATGTTGTGCAAAGGGTCATAAATGCACTTTCACGGAAACCTGCAGATAGAAAGGACGTTAGTCAGAGCTTCTTGGGATAGTGCATTCCCCACCATCTAATACCCGTAATGGAACAGCGTTCTCATATTTCTCATGACACTGTTATCTTCTTAATGGGGATTAACAGCCTTTCGTGTTAGTTCCTGCCTAGATTTCTCATGAACTAACAACTCCACATCAGATACTATATTAGCCAATAATAAGAATAAATGACATACTGTGTAGTTTCTTGCCTGACAAGGGTGCTGCATTATCCCACCACACAAAGAGTACAAAGAAATTTCTGGGGTTTATTTATTGTTTTGGCTATTACATGAAAATATTACAGAAATAAAAACTCTGAAGAACTAGTATGGTGTGGTATTGCTCCAGTCATAATGTGCTAGTACACAATCAATTCTTATAAAAGCTTTTCTCTTTCAGAGTAGTTTAGTTGTCCAAAGGGAATAAATAATTTACTGCTTGTTCTATCTGGTACTTCTCTCCTATTATTTTAAAAAATTTATTCTACTTTGCATTTACCACGTAGATCATTCTTTGTTTACCATTTGACCATTTTAAATCTGTTACCTGTTTGAGCACATAGAGGATACCCTGAGTCAAGTGAGCTCACCAACAGGACACTGATGGCTTAAGAAGTGTTCAGGTGTACATTTTATTTTTCTTATCTATGAATCCAGTAATGGACTGCCTGGATTTATTTTGATGTAAATTTTCACAACTTTCACATTTTAAAATGAAAACCCCTACACACCTTACAGACATACAGAGGCATATATTTTTAAAATACAACAAGGCGAGGCTGGATGGGGCTTTGAGCAGCCTGGTCTAGTGAAAGGTGTCCCAGCCCATGGCAAGGGGTTGGAACTAGATTGTCTTTAAAGACCCTTCCAACCCAAATCATTCTATGATTCTGTAATTCTGCAGAATAACCAAATAAAAGTTGGTGATGTTCACAGCCAGCTAGAAACTACCCCAAAGTTGCCAGGGTTGTCAGGAGACTCTGCAGAGAAAGGCTGGAGCACCTTACCAACAACTGAAGCAACCATGTCTAAAAGAGGACTGCACATTGTGGGCCAGCAGAGACTAAGATTTTTTGGAGAGGAACAACTCAAGTACCTCCATTTTCAGTAGATGAGATTATGCTCTAGGCATTTAGCTAATGCTTCCATCTAGCAAATTTTTTCATATTTTCACAGATTAAGAACTCTCAGCATTTTTAAGAAAAAATACAGTGTTTCAATTGGAGACAGACCTTAAATTATCATTAAGAAAAAACCTCTGTCTTCCCAAATGTCTGCATCTTTAAAGTATTTGAGGAATAATCTTAAAAGGTTCAGAATGAGAATGAATGCATAAAATAGCACTTGCCTATATTAGTGGAGTCTTCAGCTGAGAAACCCACAATTTAATTTTTACTTTTAAATTGTCATTTTTAAATCAGTTTACTGGTGAGAGAGAAGCCCGTATTTACTAGCAGAATGAACAGTATTTAGAGGATTAGATTTCCAATTCAATTTTTTCAGTTTCACCTCCTCCTCCAACAAACATGTAGCAATGAATCTGACTTCTGAGAACAACTGCATGGCCTGTACAGCCCTTCCCTACAATGTTTTAATGACAATGTTGAAGTCACTCATTCACTGTCTCTGGCATCACACAGAGTTTCTGAACTGCACTGAAATCTCAGATGTCACAGTGTTTTAAAATAGCATGGTTATTTGATTGTTGGAGGAATCTACGCTAGTGCATCACTTTGAAATGGGCAAAAGATGCACTGAACTCTCTTCTAGATACGTTCTCTATGTTGGCCTTGCGCATAAAATGATTCCTTTCTGGTTTCTGCTCCAGTGATCACTGGTGACTCTCACGGTCATGGTAAGTGGTCTCTAGGTACATTCACAGTATGTTCATTGATGTATTTTTCAACTAAAAGTGTGATGAATACACAGTGACCTGTGAATGATTTTGAGGGCTGACACTCAACTGTTGACCCTTAAAACTCTGAAATAACTACATAAAATATTTAAAGACAGGGATGAAAGATAACTCTCTCTAAAATACAGTTTAATGACTAGAGGGAATTAAAGAATAACGTGTGGCCATCCTAAAACACAGTATCATCATTCCAGCTCCAGAATGAATATAGCAAAACCCTACTGCTAGTACGGGAATGAATACAATAGCAGATTTAGATAATTATTTCCCCATTACACTGCAAAATCCTTACAGCTGAAATTACAGTGGCTGAAAATCCTGACGAGTTTTATGGCCTGGCTATGAGACCACAGGTCCAAGTCACAGTGCTGGACAGAACCTTTGAACTATTGCTTGGTTTGGATCTGGAGGTTGGTGAAAAGCAGCAGAAATAGAGATGTAATATATTTCATCCCCTGAAAAAGCACAATTTTGCTCTCTAAGAATAAAAGCCTGGATTCGTTTTCTGCAGTTTACTGCCAGGAACATCACGAATGGATCATACTGCACAAGGGCTTATGGGTATTCATGCTGTTTCTGCATGGAAATTCAGCAATTTATCTGTAAAGTCCTAGGAGGCCTGGGTCACATTCACAAGATAAGAAATTAAGAATTTTAGGGTAGAAACATTTGACTTAACTAAAAAATTCTAGCCTTCACAGAACTGTCTATAAACTTATTAAATTGTTCAGGGTGACAAGAAAATCAGCAATTTGACAGCAATCTGTTTACCATTAGCCCCACTTTTAGCACACAGTATGCATGAGAACCAGGTTCAAATACACTCACTAACTTGACTGATTGCAAGCAGGGATTTGGGCCCAGGTCATCACACTTTTTCTCTCTCTGGTTCACCGCGTTTGTAAGTAGGGTGTAAAAACTGAGTATGTTGAACAGAACTGAGTAAGCCTGCCCCTGCTGTGCACGTCATGTGCTGGCTGGATACTCAGTGGGGAGACCGGAGTGCTACATTTAGATCCATCCTGGTCCCATAACAGCAAGGCCAAGCTCCCACGCAGCAATGTGAGGATGGGACATATGCGATTCCCTCCCGTTAAAGTTGTTCCACTTTTTCCACTGAATACACAATACTCAACAAGAGAGCGAACAAGTAAATAACCCCCTTGCTTTATGGGGAATTCATTTGAGACACAGGATGCCTGGGCTCTGTTCTCCATTCTCCACGGACCAGTTTGCAACAAGAAAGTGAATCAGCATCAAAAGGAAGGGTGGAAAACCCTTCTCAGTCCTCTCTGACGTATGCTACAGGTCATACAGTCTTTCAAATCTTTTATGTAAAAGTACCTGTGCCATCTCTTCCTCATCCCATTTTATCACTCTATGTTGACAGGGCCTTTGCTTTCAACACAAGCATCTTTTACAGCAGCATTTTACCTTTGCATTGGAGCAGAATGCTTTGTTCCATTAGAAACAACTCTCTTAGTTTTTCATTCTAAAGAAAAAACCCCGTATTTTCAATTTCAGCTAACACTTAAACAATTTTTAATATATTTTTATTTAGCTAAAGAACTGAAGCAAATCGCATATAACTTAATTCAAGGCCTTGTGCCCCCTTTTTATTTTCTACTGCTGCTGACAGTGATGACAGTGGAACTGAACCTTCTGATTTTTAAGCAAACAGATCAGTTAATGGTCATTTCCTGAATGTATTTTCTACAGCATTCACTACAGCAACCTCCTAAAATTAGCCTGTGAGCATTACAAATCGTATAGGAGTGGGAAAAGGGAAGGAACTGAGACCCTCCAGAGAGCTCTGCTCATCACCAGCAGGAGTTAACACTGGTTCCTCTGAAAGCCAAAACATAATTTTAAGTTGTTAGACATTAAAAAATGCCTGAGATCACACTTGGAGGCACTGACATGTGCAGGACCCTCTTCTCTCTAGCAAAAGCATGCCTTACTGAAGGTTGATGCCATCTCAACATAAACCCCAATGGATTTGGTACTTATGTGTTTAGTTGAGTAGATCCAAGCACTGTCAGCGATGCTTGACCTCTGAGAGAAAGTCATGCATCTATGAGAGACCTATATTTACATACATGTATATATACATATATTTATGAATCCACTTGCATGTTTTTTGAAGTGACACAGAATGAATATTTTTAGTTATATGTGGATATAGAACCCTCTGCCAAAATGTGCTACATGGTAGTGAAAATAAAATAGTTTTAATGAATTATTTCTTTCTGAAAGCATCTAAGGAATATACCAGCACTTTTCCTACAAATCTCTGTCCTACTGGTGGCCAGTGATGTAGTTCCCAAGGATCACATACAGGCATGTGATGACCTCAGAGTCAGCACTTGATTTCTTTTTAACAGCACCCATATGAAAAGATTCACCTGAACTATCCCAGGAGAATGATGGCTCACTAGGGCTCCCCATTTAACACCACATGGATGCTACTTTATTACTATAATGCTGCAGAGAGGGCCTAACTATCTTTCTTTTGTCATCAGATGCTGGCTGTAGCCTTACTGGATGTCCTTCCTGGTACCCAGTGAGCGTTTCTGTGCTTCCATTACTGCCTTGCTGTTGCAGCTCTTTAATTCATCCTGTCACTTTCTCCACTATTATGGCTTTGAGTTTATTTGCTGCAGGCAACAGAGAGCTTGCACAACAGTGTGACATGAAATGTAGCACTAGGCTGCTCATACCTACTGTTGGTGTGTTGCTCCACTCCAGAAGCACGGTCTGCATGTGTTTATCTCTGCAGTCGGCCTTTTCAATATATTTTCTTGGCGATCTTGACAGCTGCTTCTGCTTCACCATTAGACTGGGGGAGATGATCAGAAGGCACGATATGGTCGAAGCCTGCTGATGCTATACACTTCTGACATGCAAACTAAGGTCCACTATCCAAAATAACTCTTTCTGCAGCCCTCCTTCTCTCAGTCACACCCAGCCTTATGGCTGTCAGTGACAGAAATTGCTGCTTTTTTATGAAAGGGATCCATTTCCCAGCCATCAACAAAAGCACTCTGCGTTCATTAGGGCAGGAGGGAAAAAATGAAGATGAGACAAGTTCTGGGGTTTTGCTTAACCTTGCTCCTCAGGAACATCAGTGTCCTTACAGCCGCCAACCAGCAGACCAAGTGCTAAGTAGCTCAAAGCAAGATGGATCCCTTAGGGAACCAATGGAATATTTACACAATGAGGCTGCTGACAGCCTGTCTGTATTAATACTGGTTAAAACAAAACTTGAGATGCTCATACAGCACAGGTTGGCAATTTAGAGGAGTGAGCTGACAGTATTGAAAAATAAAGAGAAAACGGAAAAAAAGGGATGCTCTCAAAAGCATCCTTTTTGTTGAAACACTGCTCAATATCACCAGATTTCAGGGCCCATGGCAGAGTCAGCTAATGAACTTCTGAAAAATTGCACTCTTTTGAAAATCATCACAGGACCACTTCTGGTGCATGAAAACCTACTTCTCTAACAAAGACCTAATGACTTAGCAGCCATTGCCACTGCTAAAGGAAGGGTTCTTTGCACCTGTCACATGACATTATTCATACCCTCATAAATGTCTTCACCAGTGATGACTTTGCTGCAGGTGTGTGTGTGCAGACCCTCCTCTGGCACCCTAACTGGCACTCAAGAAAATTCTCCTTTTGAATACTGTGGTCAGCATTATCTTCAAGAGAAGAGGGCTACCTGTTAGAGATGGCAGGGGACACTCTTGGACAAGGTGCATAAGTGAATTGTAATTTTAAACAGCTCTGATGGGAATACAGCTAAATCTCTGTTGTGCAACCTCTGTTGTTCTCTGCAAAAGACAGAGGCCCTTCCACCAAGACACACCAACAGATGCCATTAGTTCAGGCAAAGAGATTATCTCTGGGCTTCAGTTTAGTTACTGAGGCTAGGAAAGCAAGCCGCTTCAAGTGGGTATTTTTATCTGCTGAGCTCCAAAAACGTTAAACTTACATTGAATATAGAAAAGCCAGAGCTTTAAGATGCTTTTGTCCAAATAAATGAACAATGCTACCTGAAGTATGAAGTATAGCATTTTGAAGAACGATACCGTATTTCAATTCCCCAGTCAGTCAGGGTTCCTTCATGATGAAAAGTTGTTTATAAATTTAAAGCAATACTAAAACATTGTTTTCCTTTTTTTTGTCCAAAAGAAGGAAATACTTACATTTATTCTCTTTTGCATGGTTACAAGTAAAAACATTATGCATAAACGCTGTATGGACTAAAGGGCTATAATTCTGCCATGAACTTATCTTCTATTTTTCATGGTGATTTGTTGGGGTTTTTTCCCCCCAACTGCTGGAAGTCATTTTATGGTTTTTATGTTGCCCAGGCAATCTTACAGTTTTGGACTTTTCATCTTCTGTTCTGCTTTAACAGTGATCTCATCATAATGGCAATTCTTTCTGTTTAACATTTAGGTCATATGTGTCATATGGAATGTGTCGTATCATTAGCTTATTCACTCTAGTCTCTGTACTGCTTAGTACTCTGTACTCTGCTAAATATACCCAGACAAAGTCACCATGCTGGGAAGACAACAAGATGACAGCACAAACCTACAATCAGTTTTTCTCAATTTCAGGTAGGAGGACACATCTCATAAGGTACAGGCAAAAGGTCACATCTTTTGAGATTCCTCATCTCTCATACTTTCCATCCCCCCAACTCAAAGAGATGAGGCTGCTTTGCTTGAAAGTGATGACCTGCCGTTCCTTGAAATGTGGTGTTTAGTTCATGCTATCTAACTCCAGGCTATGTGACAACTCGTAAATTCTGAGGTCCCAACAGTTTTGTCTTGACTGGAGAAGACATGCTAGTGCCCAGTTGTGTAACATCCTTTGCTTAGCATTTTAAGCACCACTAGTGTTTTGACTTCTAGTGGAAAAATAGGTATGCAGGGAGTAAGAAGGCCGCAATATGCTCCAGAAATCCCTTTGATAACTGGCAGATCAGGACTGTGACCCGCCTTGAGGAATGCAACTGCCTTGCAGGTAGGACAGAGGTCAGATGAGAACAGAGTGAAGAGTTGAAATAACTGGTAAAAATGATAAAAGACATGGGTAGACTTCCAGATGAAGACAGGTAGAAAAGACTTGAATGGCTTAGCTGAGAGAAGAATGGATCACAGATTATTGCAGCAAAAGTCAATAGTATGCTGCCATTTGACTTTTCTTGCAATACCAATATAAGGGAACAGCTGATGACACTGAAGACGGATTTAACTTTTTCTAGGTGAAACATAATTAAACTGTGGCATTCACTGTCACAAAGTAATGAGAAAAGCCTGGAGCATAGCAGGATTAAAGACCAACAGGACCTTTATATGGGTAATGAGAGCACGTTCTGTTACCTCAGTTGGCAAACACAGTTTTCTTAATGAGAAGTGTAAAGCCTCACATTTCAGTGTATAAAACAACTAGAAACCTTAAGACTAGAGAGGCAATGCTCGCCCTTGGCTTATTCTGAGGTTATTTTGAACCTCAATGCTCTGCCGTGAGTCTAGAGGCAGGATGGTGGACTGGAAGGACAGCTGATGTTGCCCAGAATAGCAATTTCTACATTTCAGTGTTTATATGTAAAAAGTAACAGCTCAGTTATAACCAAAACAAATTGGAGCGAGATAAGTTGATAAAGCAAATCCAATCATAAAGAAGAGAGAAAGTATTATGTGTATGCAGTAAATTCTCGTACAGAAAGAAAATAAATAAACCCAGTTAAAGTAAATACAGCCCAGTAAAACTGAGTAATGTCCGAAGCGCTCAGATATAATTCTCACAAATAAAGGTGTCTTTCTGTTCCAGCAGCCTGTGCCGAGGCACACAGAGTACAATATTTTCTCCGACAGCAACAAGCAATTGTCACAAGACCATGAGGCATTTTTCTGTTCTTTCTAAAATTCTTAAAGCAGCAGGTCTGGACTGGGTGAGAACACTCTCAGCCACAGAATACTGCTTCCCCAGCCGGCACAGATTGCTGCAGAGCCTTTGACGTCAATAGAGCCATACTGATTTATACCAGCTGAGGATTTCTCTGCTCAGTGATAATCTTCAGCATGATGGCATGTTCCCTAATTTTATTAATTCTTATAATTATGTTTATTCTCAAGCCTGATGCTAGTGTTTGAATGTGAGAAGGAATCACTGAAATTTAATTTTACAGGTCTCAAAAGCCATTTGTTCACATTTTCTAAGTTGCAAAATAGGTTTCACTCTGCTTCCTAATCAATTCAAACAAATCTGGAAAAGAGAAGAACCATGTGTTATCTATATTTGCTGGCTTACCTTGCTTCTTTTTATTAATTTGTAACTAAAAACCAGCTATGCACCCTGCACACTCCCTACTTTAAAGGCATCTGTATGTCACTCGTACAGGATATAAGCTCAGTCCTTTGGGGATTCTACTTATACTTTCTTTATAATAATGAATATTTATTATTTGATCTTTTAAACTAATTAATAGATTTAAATTAACTTAAAGTTGTCAATCATTTTTACTGTCCAATTCCTCATCTTGAGACTGCAGACACCACGGCCGAAGGAATCTTTAACACACTGATGCTGTACACGTCTGAATAAAAGGACATAATCTAAGCAATTAAATCTTAGAAAGGAACCCAGAACAAGGTGGTGAAAATGATGTAACTACATCTCCTTAGTTAGTGATAGGCAACCTTTTCAAGTTGAATTTCCACTATATTCCCTCACAGTTCCCTTATGATCATTCTCCCATGTAACACTGGATGAGTAAAAAAAAGGTCTTTGTACAAAGAGTATTGAAAATACTGGTCTGTGTCTTCAGACAGCAATCTGCAACACCTGTTTCTCAGCTCTCGTTTTGAGGAGGTGTAACCTTAGCTGTGAATAAATTACACTGCAGATTTGTAAATGCTGAGATAAATAGAGGGCATGCAGTACCAAAATTAAAATATTAACAGTGGCTTGACACAGTGCAACACCACCAACAATTTAGGCCCATAAACCAGATGTAAATAGAGTAATCAGTGACAAGACCAAAACCACGTAGTGGAAGACCTAAGCCAAACCGGACACCTTCCACACTCAGAACAAGAAGTCTCGGGTTTTCAAGAACCCTATGCCTGCTATCTGCCCAAACAGGGTGGAAGAGCAACTCTTGCTGACTGCTTGCTTGTTTTCAAAATTCATAAAGGTCAGACTGACTGACATCCCTTCTGGAGTCTGAAAAAGGAACAGAACACTCTTTTTTTCCCCTCTTTCCTCGCAGAAGGGATTGGGAAAAGCAAGTGTTGAGCAATTACTTTCCCAATAAGCATTCTGTGGCCTTCAATCAGCTGCCAGCCACTCCAAGGTGACTCACTTCAAGTCACTAAATCAATTTCTTTTTACAGTGACGCAACTCAAGTTTTCCATGTTGATGTAGTTCTAATTCACAAGAGCCTTGCTGCCGCTCATGACACACAAGGTGGCAAGTGCAGCCCCTGCAAGGAAGCTCTGGAAGTGAGGGACTGCCACATTCTATACACTCATGCTTGTTAGGATTTCAATGCCGTTATGTCATCTAAGAAGTACAGATACTTGAATAAAATGTTGGAACCCACCTCTACTGCATTCTGTGTGTTGGCCCTCTGAATGCTGCATAATATACATGTCAGCTGGCTGGAAGACTGAATCATCTGGTCCCTCAAGCCCAGATCTGAGCCAGGAGTACTGATGGATGCTCTTGCCTCTCAGAACCAGTCAGAGACAGTATGGTACCCACTGGCAGTGTGCTGCATCTAGACCATCATGATGGAACTAAAAGCTCCTCTGCTATCTTTGTGTCCACTGGACTCAGAAAACAAAAGAGAAGCCAGAAGACGATATTGTCTTCTTTCCCTGCATGGGGCTGCTGGGGACAGTCAATACCCTGGTAAAGGTCCCAGAGCCCAGTGCTTTATAATTGGGGGTGGAACAAGGATGGGAAGGAAGAGAAGGACATTCTTGTGATGTCCATAGCTGCAAATAGTCTTTTCTGGTCTTAGTGAGAGATCTTGTTCCCTGTCAAAAGGGACCTTGCATGAAGACTGCACTGGAAGGGTGGGAAGGAAGGAAAGAGGAAAGAAGGCAGGTCCAGTGCTGATGGTTTTTGCTCCCTGCAAAGATGGGGAAGGAGATGTGACAGCAGGGACATCTTCTGTGGGGGTTTCTGAAGTCACTTCAATGGAGCAGATGAGCATGTACGTCTATGCAAAATCAAGTCATCAGCATCCAGTGCCTAACACTGCTGCTTGTCCTGTTAAGCATCTCTTTTATTTAGGCCATTAGGTGGAGAATAAAGCTGTTTTATAAAGGATACCAGACATTTTCACGCAGAAGCAATTAGCCAAACCGTGTCAAAAGTTGGTCTGGATTCAGACACAGATGATCAAGGACAATGTGCTACTTCACAAGTTCAAAGGCTTTAGAAGCAGCTACTATGCAGCTACAATGCAATACAAGTGTAGCCTTAGGGCTTTTGTGTTTCTTTAAAGCATTAGCCATTAATAGGCGAAGTTTACCACTGGGATACAGAACACTGGCCCAGCAATGCAGCTTGAATGCATTTATTTTCCAGTCTATGGTTTTCAAGTACAGTGCATCACTTCTACAAGGGTTTAATAAGAGCCAAGAGGTGTACATTAGAAGCAACAAATTTCTATTTCTAATGGAGCTCCGTTCATATCAGAGAGTGATTTATTAGCTTTCTCAGCATTTTCTTGCATTTTTCAACAGGGGTCAGAAATCTAGATTTAGGGCTAAAATTCACAGGATAGCATCAAGAGCCCTGTTTTCAAAGTCATGATTTTTTAATCTTAAGTTTACAAATGTTCCATCCGGCTAAAGGTCAATCATTCTGAGGAACAGCAAGTATCTGCCAGCTGCTCTGGACTGCTTCATTAAAATGAAAGCATTTAACTTCTGAAAGTAAAAAAGATCATCTTTGAGAGCATACCTGCTTAGTAAAAAAAAGGAGAAGGAAAGACATTTGTCTACATAAGTAACCCTTGACAAGATATTTATTACCACAATTATTGTCAGTAATAACAGAAATAACAAGAACAAAGCTATTTGTCACCAGCCAGTAGAACAAGGTCTGCCCTTTACAGCAGAAGACACAGAGAGTGTCCACATGTTTCTAAGCCATGAGTTGGATGTAAAGTACAACTGAGTCTGAGACCTGTGAAGCTTCCTGAGTAAGTCCAGCATGCTGGATCCCAACATGGTCAGCTGGCAAGCACCCAGAAAAGGCTGTCTGTTAGGGTTAAGAAAAATGGCCTAACATGATCACTGCATCACTCCGAGATTAGCTCTTGTGCTGAACAGTACAGGACCAAAAGGCAGGAGGAAAATCAGAATAAAGATGACAGAACCTAGAAAAACCTGTTCACTATTTGGAAAATTTGCAAGGCAGATGTTTCCTGCAGGTGGAATCATAGAAAGCTTGCCACAGATAACAACATTTGACAATGCCGAATTTGAAGTCCTACAAAATAAGTTCCCACTGGAATAACTTTTTTAATGAAACACTCAGAATAACATAAAAAGTTGAATATTAGAAACATAATGCCACAATGTGCTCTGAATATTAATTACGGCTGTGTTAAAACCCCACACGTCCTCTTACTTACTATTCAACTGAACTGAGTAAGAAAGAAAAATATAGAATACTAAGAAATAGCATATGTTGGTTGTGATAGCAATATTAATGTAGTATTTACCAGTGTCATTTATTTTATCCTTGTCCAATCCATTTATCTGTGGTTGTTATATAAGGCTACACTTTACTATGGGAAAAAAAAAACATTGAAAAGTAAAAAGGAGGGGGGCCTTTAGAGCTTATGCCTCTTTCTACCACATCTCCTTGAGTCCACTTCTGCTTATTCATGGTTGTCTTCTGTTACATAGGCCTGTTTGTTCTTGCTGGAAAACCTGAGGACAGTAAGAACAGACTGACTTGAGTTTACATGATCAGATGAATTTTTTCTTCCTCTAATGGATAAGACAGACATTAACTCATCCCTCTCTTTACATAGATTTATTATGCTCAATAATTGTCTGTTATTATTGCTGTACATTGTAATCTATTTCTAATGAATCCCCTTTGGTTATGGTGAATGAAGTCTTGCATAATAAATTCTAATCTGCTAGTCATTATCTTTGTTAATATTTTACAGTCTACATTTATTACTAAGATTAAGAAATAGTTTGCACAGTGCTTGGTATTTTCACTGTTTTTAAGTGCTATCTTTTCTAATTAATGGTCTCTTTGAATTTGCCTTTGCCTGTTTAGATTAGTACCAACCACACTGGAAACATCAATGTTTTCAGCCTTTTTTTAAATTCTCCTGCTGGGAAACACCAGCTACAAAATTCCCACATATTTTTTAGAATGGGTATTTCTTCATGTGCCATTTCAGTTCATCTGATTGATGCTGCTTGGGTCCAAGCCTGCAAGCAGATGCATGGGACTGGACCTGACAGGAGCAAAAGTGGCTGCACACTATCACATCTGGGCATTCTCCAGCAATTTGTCTTTCTCAATTCTGGAAGACAGGGATTTCTTTGGGGGAAGTAGTAAATCTGCTCAAGCTGTAAAGCTGCTTCCCATCTACTAAGTTAGAGGGTTTCGGAGTGCACTCTCCAGTCCCCTATTTGTAATACCTTTTACAGTTACAAATGTCTTGGCATAGAGATAATAACTGGGGAGCTATTATCAGGTCTTGTAATCTCATTACAAAACAGCCATCACTGGCCTGATGTGAGTTAGCCACAGAAGAATCCACCTTCTGCATTAAAACACTGAGGGATATAGTGCTCAGACCCCATTTAATTAGATGCATGGTAAGAGTTTGTTTAATGTCATGCCCGTGAGCATTACTGCAGTGAAGTGAGGAAAGGGGCCATTTCAGTCTGCTGAATAATTCCTGAGCAGTGTTATGTGACTGAAGAACCCCCTTGAGTACTTCACTGCATATCCTTATGAGGTGGTGAACAGGCTGCCATCAGGGCTGGTTTTGGTAGAAAGGACCAGCAGTGCCTTTGCCAGAGCTATTGGTGCTTCTACAGCCTTTGTTCAGAAAAAGGGTCAAGGGTCCCCCTACAAATGCTTATTGACACTTGGCAATTAGATTTGGCAATTAGAGCCGGTTGGTAAACTTCTGACGATAAGCAATGGAAAATGTTGATTTGTTCAAGCCTTTAGCAGGAACATATTGGGTTCGATTAAGTGGTTTTGGATGGGTTCCTTAGGGCACAGTGGTAAATGTTAAGCCTTTGCAGTAGATGAATATCTAAGTACTCACCAAAGGCCCCACTCTGATTTATTTGGGTAAAATCTGGACTTTTATATACTGAGCAAATATCTGGTCTGGTCTGATCTGATAATGTGTATTAGGAAAATCACTGTGCCTGGAGCAAGGCAAGGACCACCCCATCACAGAAATCTTTAAGAAGTCTCAAAGTAAACCTGTTCCATCATCCTGCCTCAGTATCTGTAGGACAGCAGGACCCCTCTAGGAGCACTTCACTGAGTCATTTAGTGCATACATAATTTCTCCTGGATGTGTTTCTGAGATGTGATATGTTTTTCAGAACTCTGCCTTTCTGCAGCATTTGTCAATGCTTTTTATACAGCTGGAAATATTTTTTTGATTTATCTTTCCTTAATCTCTCAGAAGAGATTATTTTCTTAAGTTTCCATTGCTCTATCTAATACACTGTGTAAAGCAGCTTTTCTTTCAGCAGTTCTAAAATGTTCTTTTATATGTGGTCAATATACAATAATTCCTGTTATTCCCAGTGTGTTCTTCATAACTGATGCCCAATGAGCATTATTAAACCAGTGTGAAAAGGATTATATTGAATAGCTAACTACTCGGCAGTGTCTTCCCTAATGGTGTGTGGAGTCTCTGTACAAGTTTACACACTGCATGGCAAACGTTCACAAAAAGTGGAAGGACGCAGGAACAGGCAGCAGGCAGAGATGGCTGGGAAACACTGGCTGTCCTTCAACATGCAAAATATCTATCCCCAAAATCTGACATGTCAACACTAGTTTACCATGGCTATATGAAGGAAAAGAAATTAATGAGTGAGATGACTCAGGCTCACACTTCACTCGTGACTCTGATCCCCGATTTATGTGCAAAATTCACTATGCTGAACTCAACCATCACTGAAGGGAACAGATAACACCCGGCAGTGGAATGACAGCCGCAAGAAGTCAAGCACAGCTGCCTTTTACTGCACTGTGGTATGGGCAAATATGCTAGGAAGGTAAGCCTTGAAAACAGCACGCAGTAAAACTCTCATTGCAGCCATTTAAGCAGTAGATCCTCCAGGTGAAGGAATCTTCTTTTCTAGGAATGTATGACACCCAGGTTATGAAGGTCCAAGACTGATTAAGGCCTTTGGATACTCCCATAACACAAACAGTACTTAGAACAGAACTAGTCATAGCTGCTGCATTGATGGAAAAAAGGTCAAATTGGAAACTAGGGAAAATCAAACAAGACCGTAGATAGCAATGGGTGTGTAGCCAACAGATTTTCCCTAATATGGGGCCTTCTCAGGTATTTGAGAATCTTCCATAAGGTAACAAGCTCTGAACTTGCTGGGAAATCATCCTTGGTCAATTACTGCATTTCAAATGGTGCTATCTTCTTTAAAGAACAAAAAATTCCAGTAAATTATTATTAAATTATCAGATAAGTGGTGCTATCCTTGTTTCACAGGAAAATTGACAAACATATGAAGTACAGAAAGATTCAATGAAAATCCAGAAATTAAAAAGTATGCATTTTTGAAAGGACAAAGTAAGCACAATTTGCATGTTCAGGAAAGAGGGGAGAGATGACAGAGAGACAAAACTACAGAGAAAGAGAGAGAGAAGGACAGAATCACCACCGCTAACAGAAAAAGTTAAATAAAATATAAAATGCTAGAGCTGTTTAACTTCTGGACAGGGTATACAGCTGGTGGAATGTGAGAGTTGGGAAAGAGTTTTCATAGAAGACAGAATTTTTCTACTCCTTTTGAAGCGGGGAAGAAAGAAGAAGGAAAGGGAGAAACATTACAGAAGAAAGAAAAAGAAGGAAGGGGGATCAGAAATAAAGAGTAACAAAAGTCATTCCCAGGGAAAAGAGAAATAAAAGAGGAAGAAGGCAGAAAACTAACAAGGAGAAAAAAGTGAAAATAAATTAATAAAGAGGAAAAAAGTCACTTACACACGTGCATACTGCAAGCCATCGAAAATACAGTTCTAAAGTCATGAGCAACATCTACCAGGAGACACCAGAAATATATCTGTGTAGGAGAAGATTGGGAAATCGTCTTGCAGTTGTGAGATGAGCAAGAGGGATATCATTGATAGCCATGGGAAAGAGGACAGCACGTGTTTCTATAGTTATCTGAGACTAGTCTCATATTTCCCCCTGTGTGAGAATAATGCACTCAAAGGTTGCATATATCAACACAAGAAGAGTATGCAGATGTGTGCACACATGCACACACAAAGTATAGCATTTAGAAATGCTTGGATTGGTTCCAAGACAGTTGAACAAAATGAGACTAATAAAATATAATTAAACATTAATTACTGTAACTATCAAAAATAATTGACTTGTACAAAGCACAGCACTCCTATTAAAAAGGAACCTAAGGGTAATAAAAAACATATACTATTCTGTATAATAATTGCCATGAAGCAATTAAATTTATAGGCAGCCTTAAAATTCTTTTGTGACTATTTAAACATGTAAGTACCAGATAGATTTGGTCCAAAATTACCTACTATAAGGAAGTCTTGTTATTAATAAGGAGTAAACATTACCATTTAAAAATCAAACCAAAGACGCACTGCTGCTTGAAGTAGATTTGAAGTAAAACCGGATGGATCTATCACAAAAACGCTGCTGCAAGTGTCGCAGCAAAGCCATCCTTCTTCCATCAGTTTTTCCTTCTAATAATCTTTTGAGCATGAGAGAGACAGAGCTGGCAGATGAAAGCAGAGAACTGAGATCTTCAGCTAGTATGAAGCTGTATCACTTCACTCACTTCCTTACGCTTTGCTGATTTTTAACACTGAAGGAAAGAACTAGCCTCAGTGCAGGCAGAACTGGGGGAGAGACACAGACTGCTTGAACCAAGGTCACAGGAAGTGAATGAGAACCTGTGTATAGAAGAATATTTCATTGACAAATGGAGGCAAAGTGGAGCAGTAGACCAAAACAGTTTGTTCCGAGGGCCCCCCTACTCGAATTTCTGTATGTCTGACTTTAGGCTAGCACTTAGTCTGCTCCTTAGAGTGCCCATTAGTGTCTGGAGTGTATTAGGAGTGCTTCTGGAATAAAGTTTTGGGCTGCTTTCATCTGAAGGGAACCTAGTTTGCACACTCTGACACTGCTCTGCAAGGTGAATCAAAATCTGGTGAGGATGACCAAGAGACTGATTTCAGATGCAGCTTCTGATGCAAAATAGGGCACTAATGTAGGTGCACCTGAAAAACAGCTCTATGTTTTTTCATTTTAACTTTTAAGGGGCAGGATAGGTAATTAATTCCCTTGTGAGCAGCTTGTTCTCTTAGTTTGCTTTTAAGAAAATAAAAGTTGAGTGTGGAACTCACTCTTCTTGAGTTAGGGGCAGTACTAATGGCAGGGCGTAACAGAAGGGGCAGTGATAATGGCAAAGATTGCATGGATCTGTTTTTGAAAAGACAAGTGACAACAACACAGCGCAGACAGCACTTCTGTGTGTTCTCCCTCTGGAAGTCCTTATTCACTGTGTTGCCTTCTCTCCTTTACGTTGGCTGCAGCCAAAACTTACTCGTTATTTGGCTGTTCATCTCACCTCTCTCATTTAATCACACATCTTCTATTAACTTGGAAAAGTTTTGTTCTACTCTACACAGAATAAAAGACTTGGAACAGAAACAGACAAAATGTAGAGTACAAAAGTTCATTCTCCTGAGTCTATCCTTAATAAAGGAAATGAGAAGTGTTGAAAATTTTAGAAAGAGGAAAAAAAATACATTTCACATATTTCTTAGGCTCCACTCCTTCTCTGCTCCTAGTGTGTTGGCAACAGATTGGTAAGTCAGCGACTTCAGTTGCCTTGAGAAAACCTTGACATTCTTACATAAAACTACAAAAAAGGAGTCAAATTTTTAAGACAGATGTATCATTTTGAGTTGGTGGAGATGCCATGACATAAAGCATATTTGGCATATGGCGCCTTCACTTGTTCTACAAGAGAAATACTAAACGTAGCAAGGTAAAATCACTTGATATTGTGAAGGAATGACACTGCCATCTGAGAAACTGTCATTACTATGACACATTAACACTGCTGTTTTCAATTTACTACAATCCACCAACCAGTTCTCCTTTCAGGACATTCATTCATGCATTCATTCAAAAAAAAATCTGCCACCCCAAAAACCAACTGGATATTAAAAGGATCCTGATTTTGGTTGTGCCTCTTCACCTTAGTGATTAATCATATCAAATCATCAAAACATATATCCTATATAATATCATATGATTAGAGTGTCAAGAAAGCAAAGAAAAGTCTTTTATTTCAACTATTCTCCCCAAATTTTGCGTGTCATGCTACGCTTTCTGGGTATGCAGCAGGTTGGGCTGCTCCTATGCTATAAATATTCCTCTTACATAACCAATTAATCAGCTAAAAAGTCAAAGAAAGCAACTATTTTTAGTGTAACATTGCTAGTCATGCTTCTGCAGTGTTATTTTTTGCTTTTAAATAAAAGGACTTCTTCATTCTGCAGTTCTTTCCCATCAATGTGTGGGACTGTGCCAATTCAAGCAACATTTCTATATAAAGAACCCCGATTAATAACCTAAATTCCAAGCAAGCTTTATTGTCTCAGTGTTGTTACTCAAACTGCTTGCATAGTTTCTGTTAAAAGATTCAAGCTATTCATACATAATACCTAAAGTGGTTTTCAGGATTTGGCTCTTTCAGACCAAAAAGAAAGAATGAATCAAAGAATTCTGAAGAAGAAAAAAAATCATGTTATGCAAAACTCCATGATTTTTCATTCAAAAATGTTTTAAAAACAATCTTTTGCCAGCTTTCAATCCTTTTGGATACGGACTTGGCTTCTTAAATGTCTTCTGCCAACTAACCAAAGACAAGAAGAATTACAAACTGGCCTATGGAGTCCATCCTCATTACTTTAATCTGGAATGACACGTTTTCATTCAAACTGAGACTTTAATTCTTATTTTGAAAATTATTTTTAAGATCTGTATCCCCAAATCCTGTATTAAGAGCAAATCAAGGTTCTGAATTATGAAGCTGCAGGAATTGACGTGCTTGCTTTGTTGATGGAGAGAAAACAGAGTGGTAAAGCAAAATGAGTCTGAAAAACCTGAAACCCAGAATGAAAAAATGTAATGCTAGATGACTTGAGTTCACGTAGTTCCCCTAGGTTCAAAGCAGAACCCTTCTCCTGAATATATTACACTTCTACCTTAAAAATGATCTGGTAGCAGCTGCAATTCCTGGGACAGGAATTAGTGCTGGATCTGGTTGACCACTGGCAGGGTCTGGTGGGGGGAGCTTGTGACTCTCATTCCAGACTAGCCTGGGCACCATAGATCATACTTGTGTCATATTTGACCGCCCTCGAGGAGACCTCGTCTTACACTTCAAATTACTTCAGGGATACCTACATGGGAGCATATTCCACTCTCAATGGATGTGAACTCATGGAACTGTGGACAGAGAAGAAAAGCTCTGGGTGATACAAGAGGCGCACTCTGGTCCCATGAGCACTGGGCTCTGACTCCAGGATCTTTTTATTACACCAAAAATACAAGGGTCTTTCATGCCTCTAAGGGATGGACACTAACAGGAGTGATGAGGGCACTCTCTCTAGTTTATAAAAGTGCACCAGGGCTAGAGCACAAAACACAGCAAATGAAGCCCTACTTACAGGTGCCACCTCCTCATTAATAACATCCACATGTATAAAACCACCACAAAATAGAACTTTTTTTTTTCCAAAATTTGTTTGGTTTCTCCTCTAGGATACAGATAATTTTTGAGAAAGGCAAGGGTCTGTTTTTATAGAATGTTGTGGTCAAAGAGGTACTGCAGATTTTTTCAGTCAACAAATGATTCCAGATTAAATATGCACCTGCATCGTTCCTAGATGTTTAACTAATACATTACTTTTATTTTTATTAAACATTATCATACACAACCAAGTGAAGAGAATTTTCCTCATTTTATTTACATGTGAGACTGGATTTAGATATGGGAGATTAAGTACACTGGGGAAGAAAGAACAATGGATGATGACAGTGATGACAAGGGCAAAACAATTGTTTGAAGCTGCAGCACTGTATTTGAAAAGCAGGACCTCACCAAAGACAGCCTGCAGTTTTAAAAGGATCAAATGGCTCCTGTTAGGTTAAGGGTAACTTTCACACAAAGCAAGATATGAGTGGCAATGGATTGTGCTGTCTGGCTGCCGAGATTTACTGAAGATAAAGGCAGCAAGCTAAATCATTTTCAGGGGAAATCCACCTCAGGATCTAAGAAATTCTTGCTGTGTCTGATGTGTGTTCTACATCAGAAGCACAAGAGATGAGCCGGTCTTTGAAGAAGAGAGCAGTCTGTACAATACTGAGGAAGACGAGCTGTGGGACAGTATGATAGCCCTGTCAAAACTAGAATTTTCCTGCTAATACAAATCCCATCCGGCAGGCTGGGTGTGTATGCCCTCTCATCCTGCCATAACCAACTCAGAGCACAGCTCAAAGACTATCATGCCAGGCAATATGCAGTTTTGTAATTAGCCCTGTGCAAAAACCCAACAACCAGAAATTCTCTGTCTTCTCAGCAGCAGTTGTTTTTCTTTCCCCAGAGAAACTGGAGACAAATATCACTTTCAGCTATGTTAGATTCTTAAAAGAAGTGAGGAAAGTCCACAGAGTGCAATGAAAACATTTAAAAAATGCAAATAAGGGCTGATATACAACAAAGAAAAAGGGAAAAGCTTTTTCCCAGGGAACATCAATGCCATGACTGAGTGTAATCCCAATCCATTTACAATAAACCCATTTCCTTGAACAATTCCTCTTCTTTTGGAATGACCATTTGAAAATAGTTACAGATCACAGTAGTGCTATATTAACAGTTGACTTCTCTATGTAATTAACCTAATTGTATTATTGAAATAAGTTTGAAATGTATATACTTCCCACAAAAATGGGGCTATAATAAAAACCCTGTAATGTGATAGAAGCCTTGCATATCTGTCTTAATCTTACCAAATTTAAACCTGCTGAACCCAAGTCTTTCTCATCAAAATACACACAGTGAACGAGGGAGGTTTTTAAATCCCTGATTAACAGGAAAATTATTTCTTCAAAACTAATTTATATTACATTACTGCTTATACTGAGCAAAGATGACTGCATGTTAAATTTTGCCAGCATGCTAGAAGTGATGTCAAGAAATAAGAAAAGATACCACCATCAGGTTCATTTAATGGATAAAACATGGAGTGAGCAGCAGCAGAGATAAGCACCCTGGAGGCTGTTTGGTTTGTCACGACGTGCACACGCAGTAATCCCTGACAGTCCTTCTTGGTAAAGAGAGTGGGTTTTTTTCCCTAATGCGGAGCAAAGCTGTGGTGATTGCTGCTTACTAATGCATTAGACTTTTAACAGTGTAAACATGAAGGCAGTAATTCAGAGAACACTAAACTTGAAAGACATAGCAGACTTGTAAAGTTAATTTGATTTACGGCATAATCAGGATCAGAGTTCTCTTGCTCTCCCTTCCAATCTACATCTGAGCCCAGAAAAATCAGATTTCTGCCTTCCCACAGATCCAAGCAGATTTCACTCCCTTGTCTTGTATGGATGTAAGAAGAGCCAAATTTGACCCAGACATCCTTTGGGGGAATCACTGATTTTGCTTCCCAAGTTGTCTACATTACACTGCCATCACCATTGTCTTCATTTGTTTACTTCAAGAGCATTTCCAACACACCAGGCATTTTCCAAACAAAAAGCAGATGCTGCCTGGATTTGAGACTCCTCAGTAGTGAAGGCAGGAAGACAAACAAGAGGTGAGGTAACAGGTAACACAAAATCACTGAATGGTTAGAGCTGGAAGGGACCACTGGAAGTCACCTATCCAACCTCCCTGTAGTATTAGCTGGCACGTGAAAAAACCCCAAAACAAATAATGTGAGTCATGGTACAGCCACAGCCAGTCAGCTCCTCTCCTCAAATCAGATGATGCCACTACAACAAACAACTCTAACTGTGCTTCGTTCATTACAGCTGGCCAGTTTAAAGCTCAGTATCTTGGGCCTCCTCTTCCTCATTTGCTACAAAAGGTGGTCTCCATTCCTCATCCCAAGTGCTTCCTGGTGGGCTCTGGAGGTCACAGCCACGGCAGGTCATTTCTGCATTTGTATTTGGCCTCCACAGATATGCGGGACCACGTGGGGTGGGATGTGGAGGCTGGAGAGAGAGAGGAATGCTTGGTGTGGGTAACAGAGACTACCTCTTACAGTAAAGGAGGAGGCTGAAGCTACCTGGATCTGATCTGGTTGGCTTCAGTAAGGCCAAGCACACAGAACTGCAAGACTGAAGCATTTCCAAGGAGAAAATATGAAAACCTCTCAGCCTTTTACCATGGGTGTAAACTCTTTCCAGGAGTGTGGAGGTGGGACATATGGCAGTACTGTGCATTCACCAATCAGTGCCTCAGGCTTGCTGTCCAGGAGGGGCCTCATCCTGTTATGTATGGATAGATCAGAAGACGAGTTGGTGCCATTGACACTGGACAACATGAAGCCAATGTCAAAGGATAACAGCTCCTGAAATACAAAAACCACTGCCTTTCTGATCTTCTGTAGAGTATGTACACTATATATATATACGAAGAAAATGCCTAGCATTTCCGCTTTTCCCCTTTCACTGACCCAACACACCTTGGCTACAAGTAAGTAATTTGACTGCGTGAATTTAAGCTTCTATGAAGCAGATAGCACATACACATCCTCTCAAATGTTGCTGATGCGGTTTACAGGCTCAGCTTCTAAAACTTCTGCAGGCAACACTTTGTGTGACCATTCCCAGTACAAAAGCTCACCCATCTCCTACTGCACCTGATGCAAGAGGTATGCGTAAACAGAAACAAGGCAAAGAAAAATGGACATCTGCATATGTGCCTGCTAATGATTACACAGCTATCAAAAGAAAACAGAATTAAACCCGGAAGATTTTACCACAGTAAGATGCATACATGACACAGACCTCTTCAAGAGAAAAATACCAGACAGAGAAGACACTAAAATAGAACACTGTAAACCAGAAAATGCAGATAGCTCTGTGTAATTAAGAAGCATCATCAAGGAGGACAATGACACTGCTCCAAGAGGACTGTGAGGGGGACCGTGCTGGCACCACAGGCCCAGAGAAACTCAAAGCCTATGTGAGAGACAAGGTGCTCTCCTGAGATTTTAAAAATCAAACTGTTCCGTACACATGCTCTCTGTCCTGCTCTATGCAACAGAGATGTGGACCTTTGAGAATGCTTCCAGGCAAGGACTCAGCCTCTGAAACAAACTGTTCATGCATAGTTCAGGAGATGGCATGAGAAATAAGCTAATCACGGAAAGCATCTGTATGAGGAAGAGTCCCTGGCACAGTAATCAGGAGAAAGCATGAACTGCTGGGCACACTTGCCAGATGAAGGACATGCATTTGCAAAAGAGACTGTATCCTTTGGCCAGGAAGGTTTGGTCTGTTATGTGGTGAGACAACGCAACAGAACATTCAGGTAGTGCTTTTAAGATGCCATGTGCCAAAGCTGGATTGAGAGCCTTGCTGAATGAAATGTAGGAACCCAGTTTTATGTTTATTAAGCTGTGATGGTGCTACCAACCTCCCTGCCTCTCTTGGCCACCAACAAAACACTTCGCTGACCCACAAGGCACATACCACCCACTCCAGCAAGGTGTTGGGAAAGCCTAGCCCCCAGGCAGATAGGACTGGTGTGAATGAGCACTCTACTAACAAACTGTGGTGGGGTAACTCCTTTTGGGTTACCCCTCTGCCCCCCTTGACTGCCCTGCCTTGGGGTATCACAGGATCTAATCCCACCTGGGATCCAGGTGTGAATTGCTCTGGAGCTTAATGCACCTAAGGGGTCACAATCCACTAACTCTGGGATGACACGAAGAAGGAATGGGAATCCAAAACCCAAAAGTGGTATGTCCTTTCACCTGTATCATGTCAGCTGCAGAGACTGTACCCACGCCCTTATACTGCCTAGAGCAGGTGGGGCTGGCAAGGCCACAGGGTTTGCTGTGGCAGGGAATGGTGCTGCTGGGGGAGAGCAGTGGTGAAGTGAGACCACCCCTCCTGCAGAAAGGGGGTGGCAAGGCCAGGGACGTGCATTGCCCCTGCCTCGTTGCAGGAGGTGTTAGCAGGCAGCCCTGGCAAAGGCGTCTCTCAGCACTGCTCCCAGGCAGGCACAGCCACCCCAAGCAGCAGTTGTTGGTTGCACATGTGCACACACACAATTACAACTGTGTGACACACAAGTCACAACTACGTGACTTCAGCACAATATGCATTTTCCATCCTGAAGACAAATGCGATCTCCTGCACAGCTGTACGTGTGGCATTTCATTCATCAGATTTTCCAAACAAAGACTTGTCATATAAACAAAATGAGTGCATGTGTGTCATTCTACTGCTTCTGGATACTCTGTGAGAGAAACACAGCAGAACACATGCTATTTATCAAAGTCCTGATGGGAAGGAAGGTATATTTGTGGCATCCTCTAAATATACTCCATTTCTGCTACTTTCTCTGCTCTCAGTGACAGCAAACATCATTTGACAGAGACCAGAACATGCTTGCTGTTTTCCCATCTCCAATCTAGCCCTTTTCTAAAAAAAAAGAAACAAAACCACCATGGGTGAGATTTTCAAGAGCACTCTTGCTGAATTCAACCTCCCTTTGCTCACATTTGATTCAGTGGGAATTGATGCCAGTACTGAACCTTTTAAAATTCTTACCATATATTTACATTACTCTTTTACAGGTTTACTTTAAATAATAACCATGTACAACATATGCTGTATATATGCAAAGCACACTTTCGCCTCTCCTGGCACTGAACTTTACACATAATGATCCTCCAAAACACTTGCCTTTGCAAGCTGAGCAAATGTCTGATACATGGGAATTGTCTCCCTTTCATGAAGAAAGGAAGTGAAGGAAAGGAACTGGACTGAAACCACACTGCACTGTGGAAAAGGTGATCAGGAAATGAAACAGATGGTCTGAAGGGTATTGATGAATCTTGGGCTCATCTATAAAATGCAACGTTTTTGGAAAACACTACTTGAAATAACATGCATTAGGACTTTCAGTGAAATTATCTTTTTCAACCACAAGTATCTGACACAGACATAAGTATGTTTCAGATTACATTAGTTCACTTAAGAGGAGGCTGTTAGAAATACATCCATATTTGATAATAACTATGGAGCCAGTTTTATACATACCAGCTGCAACAAGGCAACTTGAATTAATAATGTACATTTCAAGCTTCAGCTACAGCACAGGGGCTATCTGAAGAGAGAAACTCCTGTTTTCAGAGTGCTGCAGTCTGTCTCACAGTAGTGCATTGCTTATGAAAAATACTGGGAACACACATGTCCCAAATGGGGCTCCCCGGGCCCACTTGAAGCTGAACTGGTTTCTTAATAGATCGTGTGGTACCCCAAAAGTTCTTCAGGATGAGGAATGATGCTGATGAGGAGATAAGCTGGGAGTAATCACTACCAGGCCTCCAGATGAGCCAGTGACTTCGGGAGCTGCCTGTTTCTTAACTGGAGAAGCCAGGATATGCCAATATAATATCTACATTGTCAGGGATTCTGAACAGAAGCAGAAAAAATTTTTGAAATGGCAAAACTTATTGGAAACTAGAACCTTGTGGTTTCACCTAGTCCTGTCTTCAATCAGACACACTTTTGAGTACACAGAGTCTGATTTGAGATGGGATTTCTGTTGTGCTCTTGAGGGATGATTTGAGATTTCTAGACCTTCTTCTCCCAGTGGAGTTTAGATATCATTCCTTAAAAGGCTAAGCTGATCACATCAAATGCAATGAACAGAACAAGTGCTGCCACGTAAGTAGTCAATTACCTACCTGTCCATATGTCAGAACATATGAGTACACCTGCACCATTATTCAGAAGTGGTCATAACTGTCATACCTGGGCTTAATAGCATTACCAAAATACACTCTTACACATGCTGTGAAAAAAATCACATCAACTCTATATCTGCCCAGAAAAATGCCTGAAAGAAAGATGTACAGTTTGCAACCCCCTCAAGTTTCTTGACACACCTTATATATTTTTTGAATGCTCTCAAGTTCCTTTGACCTTCAGATGCCATATATTGATTGCTCAGTGAAGTTAAACCTGCTCCTCTCAGCATCCTGCACCCACGCTCAGCCCTGGCAGAACTTCTATCATCTCTTGTCATCAGCTGCAAGAGCAACTCTCAAAGGAAGCCCTCTCCACTGTTTTGCGGCTTATCTCTACATTAGTATTAACTGAATGCAAACATAGATAAAGGAGGGATTTTTATAGATGCCCTAATAACAGAGCCTACTTATTCACTGAGTGTAAGCTTTCTTAAAACAAGCTTTGAAAGGATCATTTCCCCCATCTCTCTCTGCTGAAGTGCTGCTAATACTGCTAATTCAGACTAGATGATTTTACCCTTGCCTGAATCCAGCACAAGTCTCATGTACTTTTGCAGGGAGATTAAACAGGTTTAAAATGATGTTTAAAAAACCTTCTCACAGCTCTGCTCAGGGAAGGGTGAATTTTATCCCTTTTTTTTTTAAGTCCTTGTTTATGTGTATATTCATGGGTTTTGATCTTGTCAAGGTTGCTAGATAGCCTTTGACAATTTTGTAAGCATTCAACATTTTTTGAAAACATTACCTGAGGTAAAGTATACTGCAAAACCAGACACTCTCTCAATCTTCTTCTCTCTGGTTTAATTTAAAGGCAGTTTTGACGAGACTGGATTTATGTGTTATTAATTACAAATAAACATTTTGTCCCCTTCCTTTGGAAATTTTCTTTTTTTCTTTTCTTTGAAACTAGATGCCTCTTTTGTTTTCTATTTATGAAACCTTTTACAGAAAATGATTACTTTGTGTATGGGTCTTTGGTGGCACATAGAGCTTCTACAGATATTATTTTAATTAGGCTTCTTGGTTCCATTTCATTTTTAAATGGCTATGGCAAGGACCTTGTGTTGCGATCTGCTGAATGGGAGAGAATGTCTGCTGAGGATTCTTCCCTTCTAGAAGTAGTGTATTAATGAGACATTTTCTTAATAACAGCCTCGCATCAAGTCCTGTAATCAGAACATTGGAGACACTCAACCCAGCAGAAACACTCATTAATTCCAGAAGTCACCATTTCAGTATTTCATTTAAATATCATTTCAAAAGGAATTTAACCTTAGCAGTGATTTGGGACAAATGGATGCTTATGTATTACAGTTAGAGATACAGTTAAAGTTACTGTTTCATATACTGATTGGGTTCCTATCTGTAAGGCTAGTCTTCTTCAGAAACAAAAAACCCAGGACCTGTTAGATATAGGGCTGCAGTGTGTTGGAGTAAAGAAGCAATTTAGTACAGGACTTTAAAATTGTTACCTGATTATTCTTCAGTTTGCCCTAAATACTACTAAGAAATTAATTGGTGCCTGACTTTATACAATAGATTAAAATAATTCTAATTTAACACCTGTGAACTCATTATGAAGTCTTTCCAAGCAGAGAAGTAAGTGTGTTATTCAACACCCCCGACACAGTGGTGCAATATGATCACACCATCTCCATCCAAACTCTCCAGAATGAGAAGACTAAAACATTAATTAAAACAAAACCCAATCATATACCTCATCATATTACTGTAGCTAGAAGATAAAATTCTCCTGGGAGATTAAGAGACAGATCTACAAACTATTAATGCAAGTTCTCCCTTCTATGTTCACCAACCAATTGTATTAACACTCCTTATGGAATTAAAAGCAAGCAAAGATTATACAACTCAGAAAGGTGTACGTGTTTTTTTTTTGGGATCTACATGCCATTATTTCCAAAGCAAGAAGAGCACGATAACAAAAATATGTTACATTAGTGTTATAATCAGCACTGGATTACATTACTGTATAGAAAGATTTTAATAGTTACTAGCATACATACAATAGGTAAAGTAAAAATTCCATAGATAGACCTCAGTATGTACTGAATGGGAGAGGAAAACTAAATTTTTATCACCACATTTCATAAGGGTCATCTACTTGCATCTAATCCAAAACTGTGTCTATACTAATTTCTTCTTTTTGTCAGCTCACAGCTTTTCAAGATACTTATCACTTGGGCTAGTATGGTTAACATTTGGCCTCATCTGATAACTTGCTTCAGTTAAATCCCTTAACGCATCTTCAAGCCATGAAGAAAAGTGAATAAATATAGTTTACTACTGTTTTCTCAACAGGAAGAAAGCCCTTGAAACACTGGTAAACATGGTGAGCATCTTTATTGGTGACAGTAAGTGCTCCTGACTTGGGGAAAACTATAGTGAAAGTGGTTTAGAAAGCACACTGAGGAACAAAGCACAGTTATTTCCCAAAATGTATGGATATCCACATAAAAATATTGTCTAATACGCAATACAAACCCCTTACTTAAGTATAGGGGTAGGTATCTGCAAACCCTTCAGTAAAATTCATTTCTCAGCTCTACAGAAGAGACGAGCAAGTCAATCAGCTGCAGTGCAAAGACTTATTTTCTGCAAGCCAAGTACTGCCTGTCAGTCTCTCTTACGCTTCTCTGCAGCCATCAAGGTTCATTTGAACAATCTGATTTGTGCATGAGGCATTATAGATCAAATTTTCCAGTGGTTCAGAGTCTCCTTTATTTATTCTTTACAGAATAAAATAACTACTGAAATGACCTAGAAGTTCCCCTTCTCTCACTTAAGCAAAATGAATTTCTTGGGAATAATGGGCCTGATTCTCATTATCACTAAACCATGCCTCTCCTCCTTCATCCTGACAGAGAATCTCTTTACAGTGAATGTAATGGATTTTAAATTGCAATTTCTACACTAATTTTAGGGCTCCTTTATAATGGAGATAAAAAGCAAGATAAAGGGGGCTTATCATAAATAAAAATAAGGCCATATGTAGTTCATACTGATTCACCTGCTTCTCACCTTTTGGCTTTTTCCAGCATATCATGCTTAGGAAAACGATTGCATGGATTATTATTTTTAATGTCTGAGTCTGGAATTTCAAAATTAGACCCTCAAAGTATGCAGGGTCTGATGGTTTTTGGTTTCAAGGCTGGGCAGTCATCATTCCCTGAGCTCCTCCCCACTTCAGTCATGGACCTCCTTGGGTCACACTTCTACGGCGCAGAAAAGAAGGTCTCAGTCTGTGCCAGACCCACAGAAACTGTCTCCACCTTAAGAATAACTAAAACAACAGCTAGAGCTGCCAAATTAACACAAAAAGCAGCAATCCTGCTCCTTGCAAAAACCTCAATAAAGTTCCATTTCACACCAGCAGTCATGACTGGATGCAGTGATGAATCGACAGAAGAACACCAAGGAGCAACACTCCACCCTGGCAGGAGAAGGAAGCCACTCTGATTCAGATGGAGGGCTCCAAACAGTGACTCCTGCAGCCCTTCTCTCCCTGTTAAGGGAAATGGCAATTACTGTTCACTCCATGTAATGCAAATCCTGTCCTGATGCTCCTGGAAAGGTGCCAGTGTGTTCCCTCAGGGGAAAGTTGGGGCCTTTTGTATTAGCTTGTTCTTTATCCAAACCACCTATATTGGGGGTTCACCTCAATGCTTTCTCAGCAAATGTTCAATAAATTAATCACTTTCCAACTTCAACGTTAACTATTTATTTTCATTGTCACTTTTTCTTTAGGAAAAAATTGACCCATTGAAGAAGGGAATGTGTCATCAAATACACACAATGCAAAATTCAAACACAGAAACTTATGCCTATGAAAGAACATAGATGGGAAATAGTCAATTAGGGTTTAACAATGATACAGGGTTTAATTCTGCAAGATATCCTAGATTTCTGATGGGAATACTTCACAAATGAAAAAAAACTTTTCAATTTAAATTAAATTAAATTTCCAATTAAGTCACAGAGAGCTGTACTCCAGTAGGAAAACCTACTAAAAATCACATATTTCTTGGCTATGAATTAAACATTTAGCACAGTTCAGTCTACAGTGACCCAAGACAGAAGGACAAAAAATACCTTCTGGGTTCCCCCCCACTTCTATTTTAAACCATGTGTTTTATAACAAAATGTTTCAGGAGAGAATTTAAGCAAGATTTTCTTCATTATACAGAGTTATATCTTTAAAGTTTACTTCAGAAAACAAATTTGATAGTCAAGCTACTTGTGTCATGGAGTTTGATAAATTCATAAATATTTAACGTATTTATGCAATAGGCCCATCAAGTGACAGGCCAAAATAGCTCCTAAGACTTTACCATGAATTAAAAATGTGAAAATAATGGATTTTCTGGGTTGGTAGCTGAAGTGAAAATTTTAAGAAGAACTGTTCTCATTTGAGCTGAATATTTTTTTTTGTGGGTTTTTTTGTTGTGGGTTTTTGTGGGGTTTTTGTTTGGTTTGTTGTGTTTTTTTTTTTCTTTTTGGTTTTTGTTGTTGTTGGGAGGTTTTTGGTTGTTTTTTTCTCCAAAAAGGAAAGAAGGAATACTAAATTAATAATTACTAATACTACATTAATCAAAACAATAATCAAATGTTTTGATATTATAATAATTGTATACCTTGAAAGAGTAAGAAACTGAAGAAAACTTTTATATGAAGGAATTCACATTAAAAATCTCAAAATATTTTTGAAATTTCAGAACTAGCTATTTCAACATTTCTACTTTTTTATTTTATCCAGTTAAAGCACTTGGTTCCGTCCATCTCTACATCAGCTTATTTGTGGAATCTGCTAGTCACAAACAGAAAAGAAACCTAGCTCAATCAATAATATGCCAAACTTTTTTTTTTTTAAAAAACCTCAAAGCTCATGAGAAATTTACCTTTCATGGAGTCAGGATTTCTCCTTTTGTCTTTATCTACACAATAAAGATACTGTCCTTTTTGTAGAAAGAACTGAGAGCAAACCTGGTACTCTGAATTTTTAAGCTACACTGATAGAGATTTTATGCATTACACATTTTAATATGATCTGTTATTTTTTGAACTGTTGCTGCAGAAGTCATGCTGTTGTGTGGATCAGCTGAGAGGAAAAAACTCCTATCATCCAAGGAAACATAACCCCCTACAAACACCTTGCAGTGGCAATGATGATTACAAGATAACCAACACTGTAAGAAGCAACACACCCCTTATGGAGTGGGATGTTGGAGGTGAGTCCTCGGGTATTTCTGTGCGCATCTCCATCACAGAGGCAGGGCTGTCTATCCTCAAATGTGTCATAATTGTGGCAATATGGTCAGGTAGGGTGGAGAAGTGCAAGTGCATCAGACATCCCATTCCTAGCCCTGGGGGACTGTTGCCAAGCTGTTACTCAGATCAGCAAGGACTGGGCACCGTTTCTTTTCCAAATTTCTGACAGGACACATTTCTCAACCACTCAGGTTTTGAGGTGTTGAGTGTAGACATCTTTTTCCCTTATCTTGGCTGACAGATCATAAGTTACCAGACAGCAGGAGGTGGCATCTATAATACGTCTTTAAATCTTCTCTCTGCCTCAATGAGAAGACCACATCTCCTCTATTTTCACATCAAGTCATCTTGAAGGAGTAAAGATTTTGCTGCCTCAAGTGCTTTGAAATGCCATGCATTGATCCAAATGCAGTATCAGACCTTTCCTTTTATGAGAAATATATTTGAAAATATTTGCCAACACCAAAGTAAATATTTTTTATGTAATAAGGAAAGGGCATAAGAAGTTGGAACAGACATAATCCTTGACAAAATGCCTTTTAAGAAAATTTTGTCACTTTGAAGTGTGATTACTTGAAGCATTATTATAGTGTGATTTCACAGTGTAATTAGTATCATATGCACCTCTTCTACTACAGCACCCTCTGTAACATATGCTGAAGTCATAAGCCATAATTCACTGTATCTAATTTTCAATTTACTGTGTCAGCAAATTTCAGTGACATAATGCTACAGAGCAACATTTCTGTATATTTATTACTGCAACCATGATACTGAAGTGTGAAGACACTTTGCAAAAAACTATAACCTCTTGTAAATGGTGCTTTTTGAGAGAAAAAAATCTACTAAGTGAATAATACGTAATTTGCAGTTTCAGGCTCTGTGACCTCTGTTCAAAACTACAGTAATTATTTAGGTATGCAACATGCTTGGCACAGTAGCAATAGACAACAGACACAGAAAGTGAGGCATTTATTTGACAAACTAGACATCTACATGTAAGCTAACTTCTTGACATTCCCTTGCTGGTTGGTGGGAGAGCTACATGCTTTTAAGGATTTATCTTATTCTGAAGGGACATTTGGGAAGGTCAGACTAATTGCACCTAAAAATAGCCTATTTATTTCAACTGAGTGCAACTGGAGCCTTGAGTCACTAGTTCACATGACCACATCTGTATTAGAAACATCTAATAGTAGGTCCACCCAGAAGACAAGAAATGGTCAAAACAAAAAGTCAGAGAAAACAAATTTTGAATGTAACGTCAGTGGAAAATTCAGACCTTCCTCACTTCTCCAGTAACTTCATTATGACTTGCTTTCCTCCCAACTATACTTCTCATGACAACAAGCATATGACATGGAAATATGCATGTGATATAGACAAGAAGTCCAAAAAATCCTTTTTATATTCCAATAGCAAGAGCACCTGGGCTTCCTGACAGAAGACAAAGCACTTTTCTAAAGAAAGTCACGTTTAAAGAAAAATATGGGGAACCACAGAGATTCATGGCTGCATTCTAGCCTATGGGCTAATGGGAACTATATACAGCTCAAAAGGGGCAAAATTGGCCATGACTGTGATTGGCATCTTGGAAACTTTGGAAAATAAAGCAAGCTAGGCGCCTGTGACTGGTAAGAGAAGACACTTATTCCAGTGAGAATGCCCTGCTGTCACCCACCATGAAGGTAGCTACACTGGCAGCACAGGCAGTGGTACCCCAAGGTGAGCCCTACCACAGTATAATCCTCTTTCTCCTTTTTCTTTTTTTGCTTTTAAAGTAAATAACTACTTGTGGACAAGAGTTCCTGATTACTCTCCCATTCTATCCATGCCCATATTCTTACTCTGACCATCAATTCTTATTATGACCATCCGTGTGATATATAAGCATATTCTTTTATTGAGAAAAAATTTATACTTACAGATTGACTATTTCAGATAGCTTAATTTTGAGATAACCTTTGTTTATAAGTAAGGTACACTTTACTTGCATTCTCTCATTTTCTCATGATCTTTTGTTTCTTTTAGTTAAATGCAAGATTGAAAGGTCAAAATCAAAAGAGGAAAAGTTGAACTGTAGAAAATAAAAGGAAAATCCTTATCTTAAGTGAAGAGTTATACGATCTATTAAACTCTTTCTGTTTGTGGAAGCAAAAGCAAATTGCTTCTCTCAATAAAGAATGGCAAATTTTGCAGATTCTTTCAAGACCTGTACTGGCTCTCACTATATTCTGGGGCCATTTCCACAGGTTTCAGTGATGCAGGATAAGGCCTCAAAAAAGTTAACCAAAAAAGGAACAGTGCAGAAATCTGTTTAAATTTAGTGTTGCCTATATGGAAAGAAAAACAAGGCATAAAACACTGGTGTGGAAACAATCCAGTGTGACACAGACTATTAGTCTGTGATTGTAGGGAGACGATAAATGTTTCATTCAGTAGGCTTTTAGCACAGAAGTTTTAGTATTAATAACTTATGTCTTCTCTTTATTCTGTTTTCATTTGCACTGCAATTTTTAGCCAATTTTTCATTATGCTATGAAGCATTCTTGGTCGTTTTCTGTGTTGATTTGCAACAGCACTGCCTCGTTAACAAATTACTGTAAGAGATCGTGTATTCAAAAAGGAGGGTTTTTATCATCCTTTTATAATCTTCCCACTCTTTCTCTTTCTTGCTACTATCAAAATATTGAGGGAATAGAGTATTAAACTGTCTGGAATTTACAAACCTCAGTTATCTTCTGGTCTCATACATGGAAATGAAATAACTGAGGAAGGAAAAATAAGCTTCCAAAGTGTTTATCAATTCATTATATTAATGCCATCTGTCCCAAAGCTATGATGTCAGACTTTTTTTTCCTTCTTCATTAAGGCATAGTTTGTTTCCACGAACTGCTGCTTAAGATACTTGCTGGAACACTTAACAGCTCTCTCATTTGTTTGGTAGTTTTATAGGCCTCTTGTGCTGGAGCAGAGGTACAACAGCTTGCAATGCACGAAAAGAAAAGATAAAACTACCCCGCTGTGCAGATTTAGTCAATTTTCACTGGCTCTCGCACAGAAAACAAATTGCAACCCCTCACAAAGAGTTCTCTCTCTGCACTGGCAGCCCTGACAAATGCAGACAAAAATGAGTAAATCAGGCAACTTCACATCAGGAGGAAAAAAATGGCTACTGCTCCAACAGCTGCTATCATAATTAAGAACAGATTTCATCACTAAACTCTTGCTGGTTGTATCTGCAGCAAAACAAATACACAGATGTGGCACATTTGCATACTGAAAAATGTGTGCCATGTAACTGAAACAAATTTGCTTTTTCAGCTCTTAAATATTCACTTTTTAATATGAAACAATGGGGGTGGTTTGCATGCTAATCCTCTGTCTTTGCTCATCAAACCCATTCAATCAGTATATGAAATATAATGCAACACCAATACCTAATAAGTCCACATTTCAGTCATGCAATTCAATACTAAAATTTGCTATCATGTCCAGTAAGATACAATTTTGAATTGCTTTCTGAACTGTCCTCAGGCACTTTTATTTGTAAATGGCATGCCTTAAAATGGTGATTAAAAAAAGGGAAAATACGAGAATTACTTCTTTTAATCATGACACGTACAAAATTTATTGCCCCTTCATCTATCCACACATTTTAAAAGGTCACCTGGGATCAACTAGTAGAGAAGAAATGCATCCCTTTCAAAGTGAAAAGGGTATAGCATCATGGCATGTGAAAGCAGAGTGGCATTATTAATGCAACAGTGACTGAACTCCCACAACTACTGCATGTCCAGCAGAAGCTGCATGCAGTATCTTGAGAGCCTCTCTTAAAACACAATGACACTCCAGCTTATCTTCTCCTCATTTCAAAGACAGATCTTTCTTAGCTATGGCCATTTCATAGCTAAATAACCTAGCTGGTTTTATGCAAACTGTCATAACAGTTTTTTGGAATTGTTTCCTGTCTGTAAATCTGTGATAATTAAAGAAAGAATGTGATTATCAAGGTCCATAGACTGTTTAAAGAGCAGATCTGCAGATAACTTGAAGAACAGTTTTGCCTTAGATTTATTTTAAGCCATCAAGTCATGCCACTATGCTTTCCCTTGTGAATACATTTGTTCAATTTAAATCCCTCTGTAGAATTAATTTGTTTATTTTAAGTACTGTGCAAAACTAGATGATTAAGTTGGAGCACAGTTATTTTTCAGACAGATGCATATCTGATCTAAGAAGCCTGAATACAGCTCTTACGGTAGGTACTCAAACGTTCGTGACCTCAGTCCTCCTCTTCTGGTATTCATTCCAGAAGCTGATTCACTGCATATTACAGACACTGGGATTTAAAATCTGCATGTTCTAATGACACTCACCTTTACATGGAGGGGTTGGAACCTGTAAAGTGTTCCTGCAGATATCTGCATGCACATCTTTGCATGCTTACAAAAGAAAGTTATTGCTCAAGAATCAGTTTCTAAAGAGTGGACACCTTTATAAGGCAAGTAATTAATGCCACTGTATCATCAGTACTATTTCACAGAAATATATAACTATCTGCAAATGGTAAACGTCAAGATTTTAGCAGCAAATCAGTGTGTAAAGAATTCAAATAAAATCTCCATTAATAATGAAACGACTATACAGCCAGGAAAGAAGAGTAGGGCTGATATGTATGCTTCTTTCCCATGTACACCTTGTTTGTGCTTTGCAGGAAGGGCCTCCAGATAATACAAGAAACTCCCTTTAACCTTCCAGCTGCCTCTACCACAGTCAACAAGTGTGGCAACACTGATGACATGATTTGTACAGCCCCCCGGATAACGCCTGAGCGCTTTCTACTGCCATTCTTTCCACACAGAGAACTGGCCTTGCTCTTCATTGGCAGGGGGAGATATCCACGAGAAACTAACATTACCAAAAACTGAGCCCAGGTCTCCTGAACCTAACCAGAACTGCAACTCTGTCCTCCTGCACAGGACTACACTGATCCTGCATCAGACAATCCTTTTCTTTCTTGATTTAGCTGTCCATTCAGCAAGGGACATGAGAGGTGCCACACTGTATGGGTAGTGTTACGTTTGGAGACATATATGATGCCAATACTAGATCTTACATGCTGATAATTTTATGTATGCTTAAAGTAACTGGGCATCAAACTTGATGCCCAGCTGTACACCAGATGATTCTGCATCTGCAACTTTGCAGGCACAGAAAAGGGAGGCCAAATTAGGACTTCTGCAATCAAGGCTCAATGTGTTCATAAGCAAAATTCTTAGGCATATTAGAATAAACCCCGAGTTTGAACCATGAAATACCTTTGCAATGAAACTTGCTGGCCTGATGTCTTGAAAAACACAGTTTTCCAGATCTGTGCATAACTTTATTATTTGTTCTTTCATAACAATATTTTCATCTTGAAGAATAGCTCTTGAAAGCTGGTTCTTAAAAGGAAAAGTTTAGAGAAAAATTTAAATATGCTTAAGGGTTTTTCCCATCTTAATGGCAAACAACATAGAACAAGTAACTCCTGGATTCTGGGGAGAAAGCAGTATCAAAATGACCTGCTATACGAATCAATCATGTTTTTGCATATTTCTTAGCTGTAGATATGCAATGCAAGTGACATGGGAGTAACAGCAAGAAGCCCATTTTTGTGCACATTTGGATTCTGTTTTGGTTATCAAGTCCTCATTCCTGTTTGTCTGGAAGATGTTGTGTGTACATTTTTAAGATGAGTTTGCAGAGGTTTCCAAGGGAACTCAGGGTTACGGCTGCTTTTTTTTTTTTTCCTACTAGTCTGTGGTTCACTTTATCATAGAGGTAATATCAGTCAAATGTTCAAGCCCTTTCCAGTTCTTTTTCGTTATTGCTTTCCTTTTTTAGGCAGTAAAAAAAAGATAAAAGAAGTAGCAAGCAATCAGAAAGTGTAGCAAAGGCTATATAATCAGTGAATTTGCTTTCCTTTAGGTATTTAAAATTATTAATTTCTTAGGAACCAGTAAAGTAATCTCTGCAAAGCTATCTCCCCACAGCACTTATGTATAGCGTTTTTTGTTACATCAGAGCAAACAGGACTCAGCAAAAAAATAGTGGGTTGGTTTTAACATCAGAAGTCAGACAGCTGAGCATAGCTCCAAGACACTTGTATAAGTATTCCCTGATGGATGCTGCATCAACAGCAGTCAGGGAATTGCTTTGTTTTTGAAGGACACAAGCTTTGGGATTTGGGATATGTACAGTACAGATATATTATTCCAACACTGTTTGCATGAAAGTCAGTGAAAGCTTAGTTCACAACTTACTTATAAACTAAAATTCTCAAGTACTTAAAAATATTAGGATGTCTAAACTGTACATCAGTGCCAAGTTTGTTTTGTTTGCATGCGAAGAATTAAAGACCAAGGTGGAGGTACGGGCTAGTCTAATCTGGATGTGTTTGTCAAGCCTCATCATTTATATGCATTTTGAAATCTGAAACAAATATTTGATTGCAAATTATTGGGTCGCAGGTAGCCTTCTGTCGTCAGGTATTGTTATTATAATAGAAAAATGGTAGCATTAGTTTAATGTATTGTAATAGCAGAGGGTAATGATCCTTAGCTCAGTAGTACTGAAATACCTTGACAATAGCAGTTGAAGTTCAATGGGAGCATTGCAAGTGCATATAAAAGTGCAGTCTGCAGACCATTAGGCATAATTTCATCACGTCTTTATTGGAATAAATATTACACTTAAGCTTCTGCTGTTCTGTTGGCAATTTAGAAACACTCTATTTGTGTACATGAATTTTACAAAGATCTCTACTAAACTAGAGATTAAACTACTGTTAGTGTGCACGGACACTGGGAACTTGCATCTAGTAATAGACCAGCAAGTAAAGAGGTAAATGCCCAGTGTTGGTGGCATGAGACCAGTTTACATCTGTAGAGGTTTGGGTTCCTGTTACATACAAATGAAACCTACCTACATTTTGAGCTGATGTTGATACTGTCTTTTCAATCTCAGCACTGACACCCTAACAGAGCAGAGGCATTTACAGAAATCTGCATCCTCTGGAACAATTCCACAGGTCTACTTACTGGGGGAGAAATGAGAGCTACACACGAACATCCCCCTTGCAAACCACGCCTCTAAGAGTATGCTATGTGCTAACTCATCTATTCATGTTTTTGCACAAGGTTTAAAAACAGACAAAGTCTCCAAGCTATCATGTAATAGTTTACTACTGCCTCAACTGCACAGGGAATGTGTCGCTTGTCTGCTAACAACAGAGGTTGCAGACATCCTTGGGAATTACCAGCTGGGCACTGAGAAGCATCCTGGCTCATCTCTGGGGGCAGGATGTGGCTGTCACCAGAGAGCCCTGCACAGCCTTCCTCCCAGCAGAAACCAGTGTATGTGGCTGTGGACTGATGCAGCCTCTGATCCAGCGCTTGGCTTCCAAAAACAATACAAGCTCTGAAGCTTGTCATCCCTTTGCTGCTGTTTCGTTTTTTTGGAAATGCTGTTTCATTTTTTTACTGGAAATAAAACAAGTCAGAGAGAAAATTAAGTAATTTACCATTTTCCTGAAGCCTAGGGGGAAATAATGGATGCTAATTTACTAGCTGACTTCTGTGAGAGGTAGCAAAAGAACACCATACTAAAGTCTTAACAAATGTGGTTTCAAAGAAAAAAATTCTTAACAAAATGCTTTGCATTACTAAATGCCAAGGCAAAAGAAATTGCTCTAGAAAACAGCCTCATGACAATGTCAAAATTGTGACAAGACAGGAATAAAAGAAAATTAGGTGAAAGTAAAAAGAAAAGGCTTAGCTTTGTGTGGTCTTTGGAGGATAGAGAAGATAATTGTCAACATCTTTATCATCTGGATACCAGTTATTTCTACTAGGCAAAAAGACAGGGCCCAGTGACCCCAGACTGAAATATAGCACAAGGCCATTATGCATGTCCCCATTACTTGGTGGAACTACTTTCCAATTTTATCTTTCAGTAACACACTTGGGATGTTTAGCACCTTGTACCTTGAACCTCAGCCAAGAAATGCCAGTAGCTGGGAGTCACTGGAGAGTGGGCAACAATGGATAGCACCTGTAGCACTGCCAGCCTTTGCCAACTTGCTTTAAGCTGCCTTCAGAGAGCAAGTGCAATTTTCAAGTCTGACATTAGCTCAGGAACAACTACATGCTTTGTGCAATGGGTCAATTTTATTTAGGGGAAAAAAACCCCAATAAATTCACACCACACCTCTTCCTGTTTGATCTTGCCAAAGTCAAAAAATAATTCAATAGGAAAGGGCCGTCCTAGCTCCTGAGCTGGCTGCTTAGTGCTACTGCAATTCTCTCATCCCATAACTGAGGACAAAAACAACAAAATGCTATCAGAGGACTGCCTGGTCCAGGCACAGAAAGTCAAAAGTAGGCTTGATTATATAGGAAGGCATCAGCTTGTTCTCACATTCAGAATATGTCATAGCAGTGGGGGGAAAATGGCAATTAACGTGAGCTCCACATCATTTGGTTTAGCACAGCTTACTCAACGCAAATATCTTCATTTATTTCCTCCCCCTGTAAGGCCTCTGGCTCACACTGGTGGCTCCCCTCCTGTCTTATTCTGCACAGCTGCTCTATTCCTTTTAACAGATCTCACACATGCACCCGAGACACCCGGCCAAATTCCTTCAACATCCTGCCCTTTTCTGAGACAGAAGTGTCCTTTCAGCTCCAAAGAGTGTCCTCCATTATCATTAAAGGAAATGCAGCGAGTCCTAACTATCTTTCGCCCCTTTGGAGCCCTTTTGTCAGTCTGCCTTCTCCAGCAAACAGAACCAGACAAATGCTGCCTTTTGCAGACAGGCTGAGCTTTCAGCTTCACCTTCTCCATCCCCTCCTCCTTACCTCACTCTTCCTCCCAAGTGTGGTCTTTGCTCACCCTATTAAGACTTCCTTCTCCCCAACACCATCTACATTTTTCCATCTGGGTACTTGTCTCAGCATTGTCCCTATCTCCTTTCTTCAGGTGCGAGAGGTTAATTTACTTTCCAGGCTTCTGTTAACCTTTCCTCTGCCTTTCCAGGGCTGATAGTCTCTATCACAGGATACCTCTTGCTGTGCACTTGTACAGCACCTTGCATAATGAATCCCAACCTCAAGCTTTTCAAAAACATTATCAGGAATTCAAGCTTCTTGTAAAACCCAAAGAAAAATCATACCACTGTACATCTGCTGAAGAATAAGTGGGAAAGGAAGAATACACAGAGCTGACCAGTCCTCACGGCTCTTTGCACCACCCTGCAGTTTCCCTCTATTTTGTGCACTTAACCCTCAGTTGCAATCATGCACCTCAAAAGCCTACCTGAATCAAGACAGTCTAATTTTTAATCCGAACATATCACGGTTTAATCAAAAAAATGTTGTGTGTGCCTAGTACTTCTTATTTAATCTGTGAAATCCAGCCTATAAAACCTGTTGGTGTAAAGATAAGCACTTTATTTAATATCCAATTAAATGTGGTCACCAGAGAAATCACAGCTTATGCAACTTTATCAGAAAAAGATTAATCTATTTCAGGCTTAACCCAAAATGTCATAAAAGAACTCATGAATTTAGATAGGAATCCACTTATTATCCAAAGACAGTTTCCTATTGAGTAAGAACAGTCTAAATTGCCGCCTATATTTATACTTGGTTAAATCAAATTTCTGTACTCAGTAGCTGTCATTGATTTTTAGGACAATTATCAAACAAAAACTATGAACAAACTGCAGGAACATTGCGGCGTATTTTTCAACCCCACAGTAATCATTAGAAAACGCATAGTCTGCTCATTGATAATGCTTTAATGGCTCACAGGGTGACATCATATTTAAAAGACAGTCACACCCGGAAGGCAGAAGATTTTTTTTAGTATTACAATTTACCATTTTAAAGTTCATTGTATTTTGCTTGGTGGTTAAAAACATACAGGCCACACTGAAGCTACTTTTTTCATATTACATGATCATGCCCAAACCCATAATTCTAAATAAGGCGGCAAATAGTTGAATTTATTTCCTTAAATTAAGCAGACTTTCTCGCTATCTAGAAACTGATGGCTTTCAGTTTATCATTTCCAACACAGTCTGAAAAGGGACATTCCACTTCTATACTGTTTTATTTGTCTAGCTGACTTATTTTAAAAAAGTATTCTATATTGCAATTATTGAATAATAACTGTTTTGTTTCATCTCTCCACATTAATTATTACATTTAGTAAGACGTGTACTTCATAGATAGCACAAAAAACTTGTTTACAAAAAACAGTGTACAGGTGTACGAGCAGAAGTAGCAGAGCTGCAGTAAGTTGCTGGGGCACAGTAATTTTGATTTTTGTCTGCCAGGTCAACCTGAGGCAAAGGCTTCCAGTGCAATGGCTAAAAATCAGTATTAAACAGAGATGCTTAATGGCCTACTTAAAATGAGTTCAGGGGTCCAGCCCCACTCCACTGAGTGCAAAAACACCTATCTGTAGTTGGTGCAGAAAATTCAAAACAGCTAAAACCGTGTAACTCGCAGCTGGTTACAGCAAATTTGCTGATCTCTCCCTCTTTGCTGTAAATTCCTCTGTGGTACTCTATAAATATGGAGTTCACTTGCAAAGTTTGGCATGAATGTTAATTTAGTACAAATTCTGCAAAAAAAAGGAGGATGATTTACACGGACAGCATCTTCCTGTCACTGAATGGCAAACCTCAGCTTCACAGAAGAGGCAGTGGATGTCCATTAGTTAGTCAAGCCCTTGTTCTGAATACACAAAAGTTCAGTCTAAGGAAAACAGCAGCCTTATTTTGAGAGCCAAGCTCATAGATAAGAAGATGGGAGTGAGAAATGCAATCCAGTCCATTTCAAGGAAATAAATTAGGCCTGTTTTGGGGTCTGTTTTAGAACAGATGAGAACAACTCCTGGACACCACATGCGAGAAGTCAAGAAGGTGGGTATTGCTTCCTGTCCTGGTACAGTGCTGACCCCACAGGTCCCCAGATGCTGGCTGCAGCTTCCAGAGTTGAGACCTCTGTCCGAGCACTGTCTGGTCACAGAATCTGCAGGGAACCACCGGCCCTCCCTGCCCAAACTCACTCAGCTACAAAGGCTTTGCTCAGTGCAGCTCTGCCAAGAAGCGGCAGCAGAAGGATTTGCTTCTCTGTGGACCTTCAAAGATTTGTGGCTGATACTTTTTAGCTGAACCTCCTCTGTGTCAGCTCTTCCTCCTGTGCTCTTTATATAGCAGCAATTAGCATATCTGAGAAATCCCCGTTTGGCATGTTTTATGGTCTCTTCTCTGTACTGAGATAGTTCTGTAAGTTATGAGCAGAGATATGCCATAATTCCTAATGTACAACTGTCAGGAAATCATTCACACAGATTTATTCACCGAACAGTTAGTGAGGAAACTGATTCTGAACAGGGAGATAGAAACTTTAATTACAAGAGAGAAAAAAAATTACTCAAGCACCTCAGACTGGTCAAGAAGCTCCTTTGATGCTCTAAAGATATGCCCTGAAGTTAATAGATTAACACAGCATAGTGTTTCTGAATTCAGATGCCAACTTCTCCCACCAACTGTTGCTCTGTATTACTACTGCTGACTTTCTTCAAAGTAATAATGATGCCAAAGAAGAACCACAAGTATTACAGCTGCACTTTTGGAACAAAACAAAGGAAGACTGAAGAAAAAAGACTGTCTTCCCTCAAGCAATATCTTCTTGACCAAAGGAAGTTCATACAATGTAGGAAAGAAATATTCCTCCCTGTTAAACCCTGGTCTTGCTACCACTGAATGCAATGGCAAAACCCCTATTAATTTCTAATGGAGGATGTGCAGTGAATAACTCAGATGGAAGTGGTAAACCATAAGTGACATAATCACTCAGGTACTGTCTCTGTCTCAAAGTGACTTAAACAATAGGAAGAAATACAGTGAGAAACATTAATTCGCAGTTAATAAGAAGCCTTTACTTATGCCTCTGTTGTTAACTTCCATTTCCAGTGCAAACTTATGGTAGCTTCATGCACTGCTCTGCTATGTGGCAAGCTGTAGCACAAACATCAGAACACCGAACTGAGGGTTCAGTTTGCAGTTTTGCACCTTGCTTTGACATCAGTTCACCCGGGCTGTTCTTCCTCTGGGCCTGCGGCCAGTCATGAGTTTGTCCAGCCTTGGCCCAGGGATGGAATAAGATGCATAGTCTGGGTGCGCCGTCCACTCCTCTGCCCCAGCCTCCCACACAATTTTCCATCTGATCCCCCAACATGTACCACCAGCAAATGGGGCCAAAAGGAGCCTGTTCTGCCAGCAACACCATCACGGAACGTGTCACCATCCACCTTCACTCATCTAATCCCTCTGTAACCAGATTTAAAATATTCTTCTTCAAGATGTCAGTGATGCTTATGAAGAGCTTTGGAATTCCTGAATGCAAAGGTTAGTAGTAAAAGACAAAACAATTTTGTTGATGAGAATGCAACAGGGTATTATCACAAGCTCTAACCCCTTTGGGGAGGGGGCACTGGGAAGAAGGACTTCCTGTGTTTCAGAAAATGTCAGTTCTGTGTAGAGGCTGTTCACAGACACTTAGCACACCCTGTGTGAGCGTGAGGTTTTACCTCTTCCACCTCCCACAGAAGCTGCATGTGCACACAAGCCCAGATTTGTGCCTACTGCGATACTGCTTATGGCAGGGAAAGAGAGGTTATGCACTTTCCTCCTGAGACAGTGATAACCACATATGGGAAGGTGGTGATGCTCACTGTCTTAATTTTTCTTCTCATGGGAGAGGACAAGCTGCTTTAGAAACAACCACAATCATGCAGTTTCATTCCTTTTTCAGGAATGTACTCCGGACACAGGTCCCATTCCTACCTGGGAGCAGGAACTTCATGGGAAGGCTGGGTGTTCCCTAAGGCTTCCTCATGGGAACAAACACGCTACAGAAAAACAATAAAGTTTTGGTTCCTGCTCAGCCATCTCTAAGCTACAGAAAGATCTTTCATACAGACTTTATCATCAATTACAACTGCTGCTTATGGTATTTTTCAAACTGTCTCATATTGCACTTGGTCCTCCCAGGAGGATAAAAATTTCGACCATGACTAACTTCTTTTCAGTGGGTTTCCCAAAGCATAATTTCGTTCTTTTCTCTTCAAGCTCCCACATAATTCTTTTCTTGGACTCCTCCACGGTTATGTAGCGCAGTTCATTGTTATGTCTTCTCCACCTACATATTTTTAACTTTTCCTGCATGCTAAACATTGACAATTTGGTGTAAGGAAGACAATTCATTATCTGCTAATGGTTCTTTTCCAACTGTCCCTCTCACATTGCACTTTGTCCTCCATCCCATGCCTTTTTCGTAGACAGCATGCTTCTGCTCTGGACTGCTACTTCCATGAAATCAGAAATAACCTGCTAATATGTTTTATTGTATCAGATGTCTCTGAGACTGTAATATTGCAGAACTGACAAATCATGGCCATTTTATACATGTTGTATTAATACTGGGTTTGATCCCATTTGTAATCAATAATCTCACAGCTGTCTTCCCCATTTTTACATCAGATCTCAAAGTTGCAGCAGTCACATGAGGTTGTACCTGCTTCTGTATCTGACCGCAGTTGTACAACCAGCTTTAAATAAATGCAAAATGTAATTAGCAATACATTACGCTGCTGGCATTTGAATACTAATATTCTCTACCCTTGCAAGAAAAATCACCTTCAACATCTCATTTCAAAATAGTTACAAAGTAGAGAGAGCATCTTACATCTCTCCTTAAACATCTGTAAGTGATAAGAGTTAACAAGAACTACTCTTGGCTTTCCTTTCTTTCTAGCTAGACTGTAAGCTTAGCTTACATCCACTTGCAGTAAATGCAGAGGAATATGAATAGCAATTTTTGGTTTTGAGGGAAAATGCTGGTTCTCAGTATTCCTGACCTTGTGGCTCACTGGCTTGAACGATTTTTGTGTATTTATCTTCTGAATAAAACGTGGTGTAAAGCCATGTCATACTGAGACTCCATCGCTCAGAGAAATATATTGGTGGAGAGGGAAGAAAGTGGACATGTATGAGGGAATTTGGGAAAGGAAATGCTCAGCCTAAAATCATATAAGAAGCAACCTCAGCCTTTCTAGCATGCTAGTTTTGACATATGAAGTAAAAAAGGTACCATATTTCAGAACATGTGACTGTTAAATATAAAATACAATTAAGAGATTTGGGACAACATGAATATGTAATGTACACATTTCTTCAGAGATGCATTTTTCTCCAGACAGTCCGGTGCCTGCTTTAATTTGGAAGCTATCCATTTTCATACAAAGTTAACCAAGAGTGACAGGAAATCAGACGCCTACGTTATTTATCTTTTCTGAACTTAAAAAAAAAAAAAGCCTTCTGTTAATTACTCTTCTAGGAAGCTATTTTGCGATACCACAGGGATAGATCTTCCATATTCAGAAGTGCTACAGAAATGACAACTTTACGACATGCAGTGTGAATAAAGTATGTTACATGCAGATATTTAAGGGTATATTTGTCTTCATTTACTGTTAAGTGAATATGTGACCCACAGTAACAAATTTAACTGTTTCTGGCCTGACTGGATGCATTTACAACAATTACTGGAGATCTGACCTCTCTGACCTTATACATCAAGTGGCACATATACATTATTTATTTAGCTGGAATTAACAGTGACCTGTGAAGCTCGCTTTGTTTTCCTTTGGTTCTCTTGCTCATCAGTCATACCTGACCTCCATGAGTATGTTCAGTAGTGACACTTTCATGTCATTCTGATTCATGAATACTGGGGAACTACAGAAAACAAAGCAGTTAAATAATTTTTGTGGGGTTTTTTATTTTTAAATATCCAAAACCATCTTTACATTCTACATGATCCCTTGCAGATTTCTGTGAAGAAAAAGAGTAGACAGAAATGTCCTGCCTTGCTATAATTACTGGAAAGGAGAATGTGAGTTAGCATTAATATAACTGCTCTGCAGGAGCAACAAGGGCTTGGACTCCACACCTGACTGCACACTGATACAATGCTCCAGTGTTGTGCAGTATGAGGTCTGGGAAGCAGAGTGCATCTAAGTATTTCACTAGTAACCTGAAATCCACAGTAGGCCCACACTCGCTCTCTCTCTGTACCCTAACCCTTTCTAAGTGCTCTTCTGTTTAAGGAGCCATGAAGCAGATGGGGAGAAGACGCTCAGCCGACACCTCGCACTGAGGACAGCTTCTCGTGTTGGCGGGAGCGCTGTGCCACAGCATGCAGCTCCTGAACACACCTCCAGAAGGGACTGCTTCCTCCAACTGCTGAATACCCTTACAGACCTGGGAGCAACCCATGCTAATGGGGCCAAAGGTGGAAAAGTGATAGCAGTTTCTTCTCAGGCACATTTCACAAAGAAGATCCATTAGACCGCTTTGTTTCTGGTTGGGAGGATTTTTATGACATGAAGTTATCATCAGAAGCACTACAATGGATTAAAAAAAAAAAATCAGACAAAATGTGCAATTAAAATCTGGGGGTTTTTAATTCCAGAAATCTTATTTCCTTCATCAATAACTTTAGTGCTTACCACAGGAACTAAAGAAGCAATTATACAGGGTTGTGGACATTATTATGCATTCAGTCTTGTATCAGCTCCAAAGCTGATTCATAAACCAAACCATCCACTCTGGGGGGTTAAAAACAAAAAGGCAAGATGAATAAATGTTTCTCACAATGAATCATGTTCTTCCATCAGCTGAGTTATCCTTACTCCAAAAGTGATTACTTTTTCAACTTTTGAAAAGATGGAAAGACCGGTTTAAGAAAGGGAGGATCTGACTTGCGAGAAACCCCCATGAACTGAACCAAATATTTTTTCAGTAATTAGAAAATAGCAACCTCAGGGAAAACTTGCCAAAAAGCAGGTGCAAACATTAAGAAATTCCCTTGACAAACCTAAGTTTACATTCTGTTTCAAGATACTTTTCTCTGAACATAGTCATCCTACCAATGAAAAACAATGAGGAACAAGAGATTCACCATAGCAACAAACAAATAGCACATACCATGTGATAATCAGTCAATACACAAAATTTTAGAGGCTATGATTCTATTAAATTCTGTATTTTCAAAAACCTATACATGAGTTTATCTAGTACTTTGCCAGAAAAATATATATTGACAATTAATTCAAAAGAGAAAAGGAACTTGTTTCACTGAGGGTAAAAACAGTAAAAGTACGGAGCTCTGAAAGTAAAGTAAAGGCTTCTAAACAGCATTCTCCCTCTCCAAGAGCTGCCATGGAAGAATAACCAGAGAGATCAGGACCACTGTGTTCCCTGGAGCTGCCCGCACACACAGTTGTGTGCCTCGGTGACTGCAGAATGTAAGAAAGGCAAAAGCTTGTGTCACAATTTGAAAACTATACCAAAAAAACATCCCTTCACACTGTGGCCTCCACCATGTTTGTTAAGAGCATTTCCAACACTGCTCTATTTAACACACTCTTTCTTTGCAGGTCTACTCTGCTGAACTCTCCTACATAAAAACAGGCAGCAATGCACAGCCCTCCCACAGACACACTCGAAGGTCCTGAATAACTCACGACTAGCAGGGATCTTTGCACCACACTGCTCTTGTTGTGCAGTTCTTCCTGTTTGACGTGGGAAAATATCCTTTATTTGTGGGGAAGGTCAGTGCTACCATTACAGGGATGAATTGATCTGTGTCTTCTTGTAAACGCAGCTTGCTAGCTTGTTCCCATGAACATGTGGGAAAGAAAACAGCTACAACTGGCTCGCACTTACAAGTACTCAAGTGCTGTGATTGCTGACTGGCTTCTCAAGCACTGCAGTTCTTCAGTGAAGCTGATAAATGCTAGAGGAGTATCAATACACTTAATTCAGCGCTCAGGTCTCCAGTCTGTTTGGGGGCACCCTGAAATGGTGCCGGAAGAAGTCTGGACCCGTCTGCTAATGCATTCCATCTCTCCCTCCCTTTTTATCTAAAAGCATCTTCGATTGCTCCTTTATTTTCATTTCTGCCTTTCTGGGGCAGAACTGAACACCCTGGGAAGTAAAGAAGAAAAACCAAGTCCTAGTCCTGCGACAGTTCAACAGGCTCCACTGCAGCCAGAGGGATGTGGAATTGTGCCTCTGAGGAAAAGCACTCACTCAGCTCTCCTCTAAACCCTTCTGTTCCTCCTGAGATATTGTTTCCCCTCTACTGTCCCACAGATCCAGATACCTGGCATTTCCAGAGGAAGCATGCACTGATAATGACTATCTTCCCCCTTTAGCTGATACTGGACCTCCTGCTCTCAAATAAGATGTAGCAGCACTTGTTTTTTTCACACATGAACTTGCACTTTCAATTTTAAACTGGAATAGAACTGCTTATTTCATGTGCTATGCACGAAAGAAAAGAGGCTGATTTTGAACAAATTACCAACATTAAGGCCAAATTTTGAAGTGTGTGTTCAGATGGAGTAAGGAGTTGTGGGGTGTTTTTGTTTTCCATTAGTATGTGGGGATAGAGCTGAGAGGTGAAAAAAAGATTGCAGATTTAAAGGACACTTGCTGGTGCGTGTGCCAGATACTGATAGCTATATATAGCCCCTTGAAGTAGAATGACTGCAGAGAGTATCTTAGCCAGGAAAATAGGAATTTTTCCTGAGTAAGATCAGGACAAAAATGGAAAAAAACCAAAAAACAAAAACAGCAAACTCAACATTTAATCTATTGTGCATTACTTCTGCTGCAGAAGAAGTTGTGTAAGTACTCCGTGAAGTGCAATAAGTACATGTGCTTGTGATGACCTCATCTACATTTCACATAAATGTGCTCCCAAATTGAACAAAACCAAATTTTCCTTTTGACCATTAGACTGATAGCTATTCTTGAATACCACCTCTGTTCCCTTGCTCCATAACCCTTAAGAGAAGTAAGCAAAGGACAATAGGTAAGGCTTCTTCAATGTAATAAAATAGCAGCATGCAGCCTCTAAGACAAGATTCAAAACCAGAACTCAGACATAAAGAACATGATTTGCCAACCTAGGTTTTTCTTACTGTTTCACTTAAGAACGTTTTAGAAAAGACAGGCACTCGATTTCTCTGCCTTTTCTCCTTTATACACTGGTACCAAATTTCTCTTCCCTTTTATCCGGTACAGTGGGGTTTTTACCTACAGCACTGTAATTTATAAGTAGTTCAAAATGTGAAATAGCAGTACTTGAGATGACGAGCTATCATTTTTACAGAGCAGTATGATAATTTTGGAAGGACCAGGAGGTTGGGTATGGATTCTAATTAACACTGATGAACCTGGCTCCTAAAGATTAAATTCCCAAATGAGTAACTGCTACCTTTCTCCACACAGGTCTATCCAAATTATTCTCATTAAAACAATTAAAAAAATTTATAAGCTTCAGCCTGTGTCGAGGTATTGAAGGCTTTCCAAAACTGATTAAAAATATTAAATGAGGTATTGAACTACATTAAAAATTAACCTTTTTCCTGTATTGAAAAGTAATGGTCTATAATTTGTATTCAAGTTTTATTTCCAGTGAATAATAATTGTACTGCAGCCAACTCTGTGCCCTGTTTCTCTGAAAAAAACCTCATGCCATGTACAGAAGAGGAGTTTGCATCCTGTTGAAGACACACACACTTTGTATGACACTGCTTCTTATTCTCCAGTCCTTACATAGAAATTTGCTTCATTATGTGCTTATTTTTCCACTGATGGTTCCTTCAAACTGGTAAGCACAAATGAAAGTGCATAGGTATCATGGAACCATAGAATTGTCTGGGTTTGAAGGGACTGTAAGATCATCCAGTATCATGGCCCCTTCCAGGGGCAGGGCTGCCTTCCACTAGACCAGGTTGCTTAAAGGCCAATCCAATCTGGCCTTGAACACTTCCATGGATGAGGCACCCAGAGGTTCTCCGGGCAACCTGTTCCAGTGCCTCACCACTCTCAAAGTAAAGAATTTCTTTCTTGTATCTAATCTAAACCCACCTCTTCCAGCTTAAAGTCATTACTCCTTGTCCTATCACTACATGCTCTCCCAGCTCTCTTGTGGGTCCCTTTTAGGCACCGGAAGATGATATAAGGTCTCCCCAGATCCTTCTCTTCCTCCAGGCTGAACAGCCGCAACTCTCTCAGCCCAGCTTCATAGGAGAGGTGCTCCAGCTCCATGATCATGTTTGCGTCCCTCCTCTGGACTTGCTCCAACAGGTTCACATCCTTTTTGTATTGGGAGCCCCAGAGCTGGACACAGTATTCCAGGTGGGGTCTTACAAAATCAGAGTATAGAGGGAATAGAGAGGTATCAGATATACTGATAGATTCTGGAAAGTACTATAAGTTAAACGTGCATGGAAACAGAGGACTCAACTTGGATGCATTAGTAAGTGGACTTGCAAAACAGAAGATTTTTAACAATATAGTCTTGTTTCCTCATTTTCTCTGTGGATTGTGAAACTGCCCAGAGTCACATAATGTTCAAATTAAAACTGAAACATCACACAAAAATGCTCATCACTTCACGTGCCCCAACTCTCCAAGAGTTGGGGAAATGGTCATTTCTTACCATTTACTTCTCTATTTGATCAGGCTCGACAGCTTCTCCCCTGCCCCTCATTCCCCAATTTTTCCTCTTTTTAGTCTGTTTCCCCTCTTTGCAACTTTTCCCCTTACAGCCTCCTGCAGCTGTTTTCAGTTCAGTTATTCAGATGTAGAACTTGTCTAGGCTAAGCTGAAAAGCAAAGCCTTTGGACCATGGTATCACTATGAACACATTTTAAGAGCTGAAAGTAGAAAAAAAATGTGTGATGACAAAATTAGGCATGCAGATAGAAAGCAAAGGCTTTATTATAGAAGTGGTCTAGAGGGTGGTGATCAGTAGCACAAAGTCCTGCTGCAGGTCAGCCCCCACAGCCAATACTGGGGCCAATTCTGCTTAATGCCTTCACTAATGATGTGTATGACAGAACAGAGTGCACCCTCAGCATGTTTGGAGATGATACAAAACTGGGAGGAGTGACTGATGCACCAGAGGGTCGTGCTGCCATCCAGAGGGACATCAACCAGCTGAAGATATGGACTGACATCAAGATCAGCAAGGGGAAATGTAAACTCCTAAAGAGGGGAGGAATAACCCCAGCATCAGTACTGGATGGGGGCTGACTGGCTGGACATGAGCTCTTCAGCAAAGGACCTGGGGGTCCTGGTGGACAAACAAGCTGACCAGGAGCCACTGACACCTCACACTGTTGCTTACACTAATCCCCAGGGCACACGAACTGCCCTTCCTAGCCCATCTCAGCCACACACCCTTTATTTTAGAAGACATAAATCTTCATTTCACCACCAGCAGTCCAGATAGCCTATCCCCAAGCTCTCTGACCCACTCCTTCTTCCTGTGTTCTCCTGGCTGCTCTTAGGCAGCTTTCAGCCACTCTCATTTCTGCTTTCATGTAGCTTCCAGGCACTGCTGTAGCCTACTTGCCAGCCTGCTTTCCCTCACCATCATCCTATATGGCATCTCTACTCTTCCCACAGCCACTATGGATACAAAGTCTTCCTTTAGCCTCACCCTCAGTAACAGAGGCCTCATTTTTCCTGCAAATATTCACAGGACCATAACAGCTTTTATGATGAAATCAGCTTAAAATTTCTTTCCCTAATAGGGGATGGTGGACATTTCACGTAAAGAAGAAAAATGATGAGTTTAAAAGCAGAAATTTAAAAAATGCATGAGAATCCTTACACAGCTCTACTAGAACACACATGATAGAAATAACAAGAATGGAAGAACATTTTTACATAAAAAGAAGTATGACTAGAAATTAAAGGGATGGTGGATTAGGCAACACTGACCAAAAAAACTTTCCGTCTTGGTCAATATATGAGTCAGCAATGCCCTGGCAGCCAGGAGGGCCAACCGTGTCCTGGGGGGCATCAGGCACAGCATCGCCAGTCAGTCGAGGGAGGGGATTGTCCCACTCTGCTCTGCACTGGGGCAGCCTCACTTTGGATATTGTGTGCAGTTTCGGGTGCCACAATATAAAACAGATATTAAGCTGTTAGAGAGTGTCCAAAGGAGGGCAATGAAGATGCTGAATGGCCTTGAGGAGGAGCTGTGTGAGGGGCGGCTGAGGTCACTTGGTCTGCTCAGGCTGGAGAAGAGGAGACTGAGGGGAGACCTCATTGCAGTTACAATTTCCTTGTGAGGAGAAGAGGAGGGGCAGCCACTGCTCTCATCTCTGGGGTGACCAGTGACAGGACCTGAGGGAATGGCCTGAAGTTGTGTCAGGGGAGATTTAGATTGGATATTAGAAAAAGGTTCTTCACCCAGAGGATGGCTCTGTGCCAGAAGAGGCTCCCCAGGGAAGTGGTCACAGCACCAAGCCTGACAAGTTCAAGAAGCATTTGGATGATACTCTCACGCACATGGTGTGAGTCTTGAGAACGGTCTAGTGCAGGGCCAGGAGCTGGACTCAATGATCCTTGTGGGTCCCTTCCAACCCAGCATGTTCTGTGAATATTTCTTGCCATAGTAATACCAGGGGGTTACCAATTTCAACTTGTGCCATTTGAATGGAAAAAAATAGAGCAAAGGAACCATCAGGAGAAAGGAAAAAAAGCTGGCCAGTTTTATCACTGGGACTCTCAGCCCTCGCAACATTGTCTTTCATTGATCTTTCAGACCTAAATATTGTCTTACATTAGCTGCAGTCTCAAACCCCAAAACCTATAGTACCTACTATTTTTTTTATTAGTAATTTGTCCATCATTTTTCATAGTATTTATTTTTAACCTACCCCACAACAGTTTTTGTCCACCTTCTTCAAATTCAGTTAAATATTTATATAATGTTATCAAATACCTTTTCATTAATACTGCATCATGTAAAATCTGTGAGTAGTTGTTGAATACTTCAGTAGCTACTCTTCAGTCCACTCTGTCCTACCATAGTCTACACTGCCATCAATATCTGAACAACTTAGTTTAAAGCTATCTCAAATATGTCTCATGTCTAGAAACTGCAGTACAAACTTACCCTTTTGCATCAGCATGGATTACATACAACAAATTAAATCTTTCTTTCCTGAGGTAGGCAAATTTGGAATGCAAATGGTAAATCCTGAATTTCAGACAAACAAATGATTGCCTATCAAAACTACTTTCCAAACTAGTCCTTAGAGAATTGTATACACATAAAGGGGGAAAATCTGAAAGAGCCAGATAATTGCCACAGGCATCCTTAATTCTAACAATACTTCCCACTTGCAGATAGAAGCACAAGTCTGAAAGAGGCAATAATAGCTAAATGGATATTAGTATCTGCCATTACCTGATCTATCTGCACAATTACAGCAGTTTGGGAATGCTAAATTTGCGTATGAAATCTGGCTTAAGAGGCTAAAACAACCCATTTTTCAGGAACGATATATCACCTACGTGTTGTTTGGAACTGATGGAATTTTCACTTATAGAAAAACCACAGACGTAATTGCTTCCAGAGAGATTTCTTTCCCAAACCAAGCCAAACGGGGAATACAAAAGTCAACTCTATTCCTGAAAAAGAGGCATTAAGAGGCCAGAGAACTCTACCAAAAATCAGACTTTTCTTCTCCTTTAACAATGCCAGAAACAACATTTTAAGACTAAAAACATATCAGGACACACCACAGCTGTCAAATAAGAGTAAACAATTATTGTCTCTTCTCTGAGAAAGTCACAGTGATTCAAATAGTCTTTTAGTCCTATAAATACTATAAATTGTTAAAGTCGTGGTAGCTATAACGATTAGCACAAGAAGATGATGTGACCATCTTTGAATTGGCATACAGGCCCCTGAATACACCCCTGGGAAAAAAAATCACCCTTTATTCTGCCAAAACCAATCATTTCCTCCCCATCCAAAAAGACCAAACAGAAAATCACAGTTGAAGTGATAAAGCAAAATGTCCTACTGGCATAAAAGGAATGTGAAATAAATGGATGTAAAATAAGTCCAAGCAGAAATCTTTCTGTTTCAATCAATCAACAATTTACTGTTGATAAGAGAAATGCTATCTAGAAGCTTTTTCATGTTCTCGTACCTGTAGCATGGCCAGGTGTATTGGGTCAACCCACTACGCCAGGTTTCTACAGATGGCGATTCCTTAAGAAGCAAACCACAGTATTCTCAGAAATCGTATTGAAACATAAACGATGAACTAAAAGGAGAGTCTCCTTGCTGTATTTGTTCCACAAATTTCATATTGTGTAAGCAATTTATTTAGATTGTGAAACTACTTTGACATCAAGGATAGCAGAACTACTTCTGATCACATGCACTTCATTTCATCTTTGCCAAAGAGAAAGAAGTCAGTGAGCAGTAAGAAACAATATACCTGCCTTGGAAAAAAAAACCACACTTCTTATGTGGACACTCATGAAAAAATCAGTGAAATAATATATACTACTGGAAAATGTGCCTTTGTAGGCTGAAGACAGTGAGCATTTCATTGTTGAGATATCCTTAAATTATTGTGAAGCTGCTATTTGGAATATACTACATCAGTGCTGCCAAAAAAATTCAACATGCAAATTAATATGTCAAAAATGCGTAAAAGAAACAGATGCTATAAGGCATCATCCATCCATCCATCCATCCATCCATCCACAGGGGTATGTCATAAGAAGTGTAAAACCACTTACTTCTTCTTGCTTAGGAATGCTGAACTTGGCTAGCTTTGACTTGGTCCTGGCTGAATCAGGCTTGTTGGAAGGCACTCCCCTATACGATTTGGTCATCTCTGTTGGTAACTTCAGCTTTGGAGACTCATCAGGAGCCTGGTCTTGACCATCCATTGGCCTTACATAAGCTGTTGGTTTCTGCTGACCCAGACTGGGCTTTGAAGCAAGAGAAGGTGGGAAGTTTTGGACGCAGTGCCCACCACCATGCTTTGCTGCCCTCTCTTGCGCTTGAGTTCCTCCTTCTGAGCTACAGCTGAGCTTTGCTGGCTGCTGGACTCTATTGATGTTGTCTCCTAATGTGGCCCTCAGTGAGCTTTGCTGGGCAGTNTGCCCTGTGACTCCTGGCAGAAGCCCTAGGAGGAGGAGGAGGAGGAGGAGGAGGAAGAGGAGGTGGGACTTGATGCATAGCGTTTTAGTTTCTCCAGATTGGATTTTTGGTTGGCCAACTTGAAGTCACCCTTGTGAGACTCCAGCGATCGGTGTCCGTGTTTGCTCACTCTCTGCTGGCCATCTGAAGTGGCATTATGCCCAGCCTTCTGCCAGCCCATCGTGGTACTTTTGCTCTGCTGGGCAGCTAGGGATGCTGGTGTGGAAGAAGTAGTGCTGGAAACGGGAGGAGGAGGAGGAGGTGGCCGTCTGGAGTCTGCAATAAAATGTTCATCAGGCTTGGGGAGAGATGTCTGAGGAACCCCAGGTTTTGGAACCCCGACAAGATGGCTCTGGTTTGATCGGTCCGTTAACAAGTCTTTCATTTCATCATAGTTGCCCAATGTATTCTGGATGCGATTGGAAAGCTCATCTCCCTTGTTAGTCTGCAAAACAAAAATCGAGCATTCTGCAACAGTCAACATAAGAAAAACAAAATTCCCTGTATGCTTCTGCTGAAACTCTTAGTGAAGTAGCCTGCCTTATTCAGCAGTAGTTGAGGGATGAAACTGAAAATCCTTATTGTCTCTGAAGACACTTGTCAACATCTTAAATCTACCCTGAACTGAAAAAGCTATAAAGGGCCTTAGAGTACATAAAAAAAGAAATCTATCACTGGTATCATGCTATACTTAAAGTATATTATCTGGAAACTGGAAAATTTATTATTGTAACTACACAGAATGGTTTGGATTAAATCTGACCCTAATAAAACTTTTCCTATAGCCCCATGCAAGTCCTCCTTCAGTCATGAATGAAAATTCCCAGTTTCCTTCTCTGCCTGCCTAAGTTTTCATAACTGTCTGGGAAGCCACACAACATCCCATGTAAGCACTGAATAAATGTGTCAATCTAAACCAGCCAAATGCTCTAAGGTGATTTGAAAACAGCTTGTGGAAAATGAAAAAAGTACAGATGATTACGTCCCTTCTTTGAAAACATTCTGACAGGATGCTCATTCCAAGACACTCCCCTTTTTTAAAATAAAAAGGTGAACAGAACACCCCATCGAATTCTTCACATTGCTCAGTGTTTGCTGTGAGTAGCAGGGGGGACACAGCCACCCATACTACCCTTTAAGATTAATTATTGTCTTAAAAATATTCCATTTACTTCCTGATTGAAAAGGCAGAAGCTTCACAAAGAAATACTATAAGCAAATAAAACATACTGGAAAAGATTGAAAACTTGTGCTTTAAAAAGCCACTGTAACCAAAAGGGTGTATCCTTAGCATTTATGCAGCAGAGATTTTTCTGAACCCTGCCAAGATCCAGGCATGTGATGCCCTTTGCTTTTTTTCAGAGGAAGACAGTAATGAGGCAGTGCAGTTCTCCTTTCTCTCTTCCAGACATGGGGTCTGAATGGGAAAACACCTTTTGGTTTCAGAAGGCCAAGCCTTCATCTCAAGACTCTCTGTTTTAGAGGAAAACAGGAAGAAGGAGAAAGAAGAGAAGAAAAGGAGTGGAAAAGACCCCCTTAAAGTTATGTTAAAAATATGAAGGATGTAGCAACCACATCAGTTACTCTGGAAAACTGGGGTATGTAAGGGAAGGTATGTAAGGGTAGCTCCAAGTTTGGAGTTTGTTTTTTCTTAGGTTTCCTAGTAGAAAACCTAAACCCAAGCAAAAACTCCCTGCAAATGCGTGCTGTGATTGCCACCTGCAAGTTTTCAGAGGACTACAGTGGAAACATTCTTAAGTCAAGCAGCAGAAGCACTCCTGTTTTGCCCTCACATTTCAAGGACACTACCTATGTAAAATACATCACAGCTAGCTTTCTGATATGTATTTGTTACTATGATAATAGAATTGACTATAAATCAATAATATATATTAAAGGAGAGTAGGAAGGGGAAAACTCAACAGCATTGCATCTGGAACTGTGCTTTTCAAACTTTGAATAAGATGGCTCAACCACTACAGCCTGATATTCCCTCTGCACACACAGCTGTTACTGTCACAAAGACAACAACCTGTTATGGAAAGAACTATGAAGCATTAACTCACAGACAGCAAGTGTCTTTAAAAAAGGGTGTTCCTTCACTTTGCAGGAATCACATCAATGTTCTAAAGAAGAAGAAACTGTTAATGAGGCTTCAGAAGTGGGAAGCGTCACATACATATGAAAAGAAAGAAGGTTGGAGATACACTCGTGTGTCCTGGAGACAATGAAGTAACTTCTACACTTGGGCATCTCCGTGACCAGCAGAATTGTTTTCCAGAAGGCATAAAAAATTTTCCTTCTACCCAATGGATCTCTTCTATGCTTACAGTGGATTTTCCACTTCGAGTAGATTCCTCATAGAGAAGTATTTTTCCAGCTTCCCTGTATGGAGGGAGATATGTCCTTGGGCCTGCACTCAGTCTGATTCAGCCAGTGTGTGGATGAGGTTTGTTTTCCTGCCAGGACTATAGCCACAAGTACCATCAAATGGAACAGGGCTCCTGGCACCCACAAGTCTGCAGCATGGACAGCTTGTGATGGCAGGTCTCCAGCTGGTTGGCTGTAGCTCCATGAGCCTAAAAGAATTTGTATGCAAGTTTTGCTCCTAAGAAGTCCAACTTCCGTAAAAGAAGGTCTGTTTTTTCTAATGGCTGCTATTTGGATGAGAAGGAAATAAAAGCCTCATTCCAAATTATCTGTAGACTATCACTAGCTCAGAAAAGTTATTGGGTTGTCTTCTATATGGTTATGGTCACACACAGACATCTCATACTGAGAGATCACTGACAACCACAAGAATAATTGCAGCAAACTGGTATCATGGCATATGCTGACAACTGGTCTGTGTTGTTTATTCCTTCAGGATACACTGGGGACAGCCTGAGCTGAGATTTTGTGTTGAGCTGATCTCATACAGAAGAGTTCACCTACATCCTCTTGGGACCATGATGGGATCTGAGGTAACTTGTTATGAGCTTTAGTTTGTCCTACTATTTGCTCTGAAATATTGCTGGCCTCATTTAAGCATTCACACAGGGAAAACATGGTCACAAAACAAGTAAGTAGGAAAAGCATTTTGTGCAAACGTCTAACTTACAGTGTTGTAATATTCTTCTGCAAGGCAAGATGAATCCATTCATTTGAAGATGGCAACATCAAACACTCCTAAAAATAAACCTGATGGCTGCATAGAAGGCCAGCAGAATTTTTGTCTTCATTAAATATACTTATATGGTTAATGGGGAAAGATATTCTGCCCAGAAAATATCCAAAACTAATTTCCTAATTTTTCACAACCCCCCCACTTCCCCATAAAAGAGATTTTAAGCAAATGATACTGGATTTCCTGCAATCCTTCATAAAGGGTTGCTATGGATACTTTGAACAGGATAAGGGGCAACTCAAAGAGTCAGGATTTTGAGAAAATTTGATGTTGCAGTAGTGGTGATACGTGTCAAGGTAAGAGAGGACATAGGATTTAAGAGATTTCCAGTCTGCCTTTGATTTTCAGATGTGGCCTTCTGAATGGCATATCCTTTGGCTTTAGCTCATGTTTCTCAAGCTGTGCAGAGGAAAAGTGAATTTGACCAGCGCTTGCTATAACTTCATTCCCCTTTGGAAACACCTACAAGGTGAATATGATCTTTAAAGGCACAAAGAATGGGTTTCAGTTTTGCTTTTGCAGAAAGGTTTCCTCTTTTGCAGTTAGCCTCTCCACAAGATCAGTGCCTGAGCTACAACTCTTTCCCCCCACACTGAAGGTTAACAAATGCTTGGATGAGTTCACACAGCCCAGTGGTCCACTGCAGGCATATACAGGACATTCAGAGTACACCACTGATGAAGTTTTGGTGTCTAATACTATTAGAACGACTGGTCACCCCAAACAACTGTGACTGTCACACTAACAGAGCTGTAAGTTACACTGCTGTCCTGGGCTTTGCCTTTCACCAGGTTTTCTGGACTCAGCTGTAGGATGTATTTCTGCAGCACCTTCTTTACATGTTTGTCCAAAACACAAACACAGTGTTTAAAGACAACAAGCAGAGATGGAGACATTATTCTGATTGCCCCACAGGACATCAACTCAGTTACCTATCTGCTTCTAGAGATGGCAATGATCTTTCATCCATTCCTATTCAAGTTGATGGAATTAAACTGTGGTTGCACAGAGGTGTCTTCAGACATCTAACTCAGAAACTACTCGTGTGTCGACGACACGTGTCTGTGTCTGTGTCATGACAGTCAGTACACTGGAACAGAGGTAATAATCAAAGTGCACAAAATATTCCAACCATACCACTTTGAAAAGTGATTAGAGCTTCAGTATCACCAACTTGAGGCACCACAGACAAAACAGTATCAGGGACCCAGCAAATGGCCAGGTCCCTTTTGTGAGTGGTCTATTCAACTGGACCTACAAAATGGAAAATCATTAAGTCTTCACTGCAACAGAGCCCCCAGGAAATGCCAAGACATAGCTGACTTACGCTTTTCAGGCCCTCTTCCATGGATTAGCCCTTGACTAGTCTCTCAAAGTAGTCTTTTTCAAGCAGATCATTGAGGAGTTCAAGACATTTGCCTTGGTGCCTTGGTTTCTAAATGTCTTTGTAATGAATCTAAAATTCGGGCAGCTGGAGGTCAGCTTCAAGGCAGACAGAGCTGTGCTCCTTCAAGGGACATGGTTTGAAAGTGGTAGATTTTTCTTTTTTATTGGGAACTAAATACAAACAACAATCTGGTAGAAGAGCAAGCCAAAAGCTGACCCTGGATCACGAGCAGAAAAATGGAAGCATGGAAGTTCAAATGCAGAAGCCAAGTGCCAGGTCCCAAATAGGTCTCCTGGAAAGAGGTACTAAAACATCCAAAGCATCAAGGGCAAGTGACACTGCACAGAGGGAAAGACTTCACAAACTGGTGGCTGTAACAGTAACATGGATGCTACTGGAAAGGCACAGCAGATAATACATTCCTCTGTGGGATACTGCTTCTGGCCCTGTTAACAAGTGCTCTCTTTTCAGGCTTCTGCAAAGTGCAGAAGATCCTACTTGACCCTTCTAACAAAGAGTAATGAAAGATGGTTGTGGCTCATCAAATTACCGTTACCATGAGGAGCAAAACAGGGAGGTGAGACTCCTAAGCTACTTCTGCCTTTGGTGAGGGCAAAACATGTATAGCAGACAAATTTTCTTAATAATGCTTATAGAAAAAAAAAGGCAAACACCAAGATATTTCAGTACATTAACCTTGGCCATGGCATAATGGTTACTGTATTGCTTGACCTTCATACACTATTCTTACACAATTGTTTTCTTCTAAGTACGGCAAAACAGGGCACTGTCACCTTCAGTTCATAGTTTTAATTCCATCTCAGATACTGTTAGGGTATTTCTAGTTTATTTCAGTCTTGCCCCTGAACACTGTAAGAAGTTCTATATATATGTGTGTATATATATATACACACACATAAAATACAATTCACAATGAATCATGCATGTTCTCTGGGAATTTTGTGAGGTTAGCACTTGTAGGAGGGTACTGACACCTGGACAATGCCTTCTGCAGACTGCATTTTTGTACTGTGACATAAATAAATAAAAAAAGTCACCCAGCTGGGAAGCATCTACCTTGTACGGTTCACTGAAGAGGGAATAGCTTGTGTTAAACGTGCCATCTTCCTGCTGGGCCTCCTGATTTCTTCTTTCCCATTCTTTCCTTCGCAGCACGTTTCTATCTGGCTCGTAGACACTGCAGTACAAAAAAAAGAGAAATAGTTTTTAAGAGTCAAAAATTAGAGGGCAACATATAAATCAGTGTGCACTTAAAAGTTAAGAACTCTGTTTTGCAGACAGATGGCAAAAATAAGCATGAACATGAATCAGATGAATGCCAGTTCAAGTAGGCTGGAGAGGTTCAGGTCTCTGGGAATGCTGGTGCTTTCTTCACACAGAGAATAGATAATTAAATTCTTAGAGAAAAATAAAAAAGAAATCACATGATCTAGTCTGCGTAGAACTTCCTTGCTTCAAATGTGATAAAGGAAATATCTAAGCAACTCTGACAAAGACTGAAAGTACTCTTAAGGAAAATGGTAATTACAGCTATGAGTAAATAGAAATTATGAACATATTTCCATTTATGACATATCCTCTGAGTGTTGTATGAGAATGCTCCTTTTTTTCACATGGATGTGTTTCTGTAGTGATTCTTTCATTAACTAGCTCCCTAAAGGGCTGTTAAAACTATATGCTGTAGCGGTTTCCACAGTTAGGTTGCTTCTTCTGATCTCTGTTAATCAGCCAAGTCGTGAAACTACTACTGAAACAATTCCTCCTTCTGATGGATTTGACACTATCACAACTTCAGAACATGAATAAATGGATACTGGCATGACAGTGTATGTATGGCTGGTGGAGTGTAGCTGGAGACAGAATAAAATCACTGCGTTACACAACAGTATTAATTTTTAGAAATTAACTACTTTGGCTCCAGTACAGACATTCAGAATAATTTCCGCCCCCCCACTCCCCCACCATCGAATTCTAGTTTAATATCTGACAACACACACCAGAGAATCCACAGAGGTTTACACATTTCAGTCTATTATGTTTTATTCTCCTCACAAAGAAAAACAATTTGTCTAACAAAGTTTACATGCTATTTCAGGACAGTGTGACAAGTATGTTGATTGCCTATTTTGCTTAGCTCAGCTAATGTTTTTATTCTGGCACTGTAAATCTGCAAAGTAGAAATATATATTAATGTCATGTAAGTGCACCATGTGTTAATAAGAGAAACGTCATGTTGCTAACCAGCTTCCTAGTTAGCAAAACATATGTTGCATCGGCTTCCCACGTGATGCTACCTAGTATGCCTAAGGCAAGGCAGCCAAAAGGCCAACAGCTATCTGCTTCTAATTCAAGACTTGAGGGGGCTGAAAATACACAGGGTATGTTAGGCACTATTAGTGTTTAAAAACAATGCCTCAGCAGTCACCAAATGAACACAAAATCTTATGTTAGCTGGTTAATGCTGCTACTACCCTTCTGATGGGTTTGAGGGCAGGTGCCAGGCTGATCATGGCTCTCAGAGACATGGGGGTTTATTGTGAAACACAGGGTTTCAGTTCAACAGGTTGGAGACAGCATCCAAACACCAGTTTGTTTATTCCACTTATAGGCAGCTGAGGTTTTTTGGGGGTTTATCCCAGATTTTTCATGAGTAATACATGTTATTCAGGCCAACTTGTTCTCCTTGAAAAGCAGTGTATGAGGAGGCAACTGTAAGGATGGAGTTTTGGAAAATGCCGTCCTTCAGGAAGAAGGGGATAGTGAAGGCCTCCCTGTGAAGGTCCTGTGCAGGAGAGCATCTGCTGCACATGCTGCTGAGGCCAGAAGCAGAGCAGTTGTCACTGACTGCTATATGAGCAAAGGTCTTCAATTACAACATTGGCCATACTCCCACCAGCTAAGCCAGGTAACAACAGCCTCTGTGTCTAAAGCAGACTTTCTGCCACACTGAATAGCTGTTGTTAGGTTTGGTTCTCCTGGAGTTGTAGAAATCAGATCAAAATTTCATCCTCAGCTATGTGACCCCATCCGGAATCTCTTTGACTCTGAGATGCTTTACATTTGGACTCTAGCTTGCAGTCAAATAGAGATGGGCAGTTTCCCTGAGATTAATTATAACACTGGTCTCTACCTGATTTCTAAGAAGTAAGCAAGCCAAACATTCTTCACTGGGCCTCATACAAATCTAGGAGCGCACTGGTGTAATGCTCCTGAAGTGGAAGGACATTTTTATCCCTTTATTGGGCAGAGACATACTTGATGAAGACGTACAAGTCACCGGGTCTCTGAACCCCCTTCTCAGACGCGTTCACTTCTGGCAGTACAATGCATAACCTTCAATAATTCAGAATGATTATGCAAATGGAAGAACTGTGTGACAATGCCTAACATGCCACCTCTAAGCAGTAAGCTAGGAAGAGCTACAGTTGAGAGTTGTGTTCCTTTGGTAATACCAGATGGCAAAATGTCTCGCATTTGTGAGGCTGCTCCTTATTTGCATGAACATTGCAGCAATCACATTTCCTTGAACGTATGTCACCAAATGTATTTATTTGTTTTAGTTCAAGGAGAATACTGCCAACTGCTATAATTGTCTTTATTGCAAACACTTCAGTTAATGGAAAATGACTCTTTTTAATAGTTTTCTTCTCTATTTTTTTAAATTTGCAATTTAAAACAATCCCAAAGGTACATGTACTTTTTAATCCCTTACAGTGCGTGTTTTTTCCACAGCTAAGGCAAGAAGAACAACCTTGTGAAGATCTAATCATTTTTCCCTCATTGGAGCATGTGTATGTATGTGAGTGATATACACATATATATGTGTAATATGCATACAGCAGTTTACTGATGAAGAATTTTGCTAGTATGGACTAAAATGTTGAAGAAGTTCTGTAAGACCTGAAAACCAAAGAACGTGCAAATACTCATCTCTCCAAAGTCAGTGTCATTTACATTTGTTTCATTCAGGTCAAACTCCAAAAGGGTGAATATAAATAGTTTTTAAATGATATACTGTTAGTTTTAAAATGCTGCATCTGATTCAAATTTTTGTTTAGAGGACATGAACCAAAGCATAAGCAACAAGTCAAACACTTGCAAAAGCTATATATGAATAAAGGTTGTATGATAGAAATGAAACTTTCTCAAATTTGGCACACTGCTTTTTTTGATTTATCTCAGCCCTGAGATCTGCCAAGAAACATACTGAATTTACCAATTAATTGTGTCTGCATACCAGTGTCTGTCTCAGAGCACTTTCAGCACACCATCACCACCACACGGTCACAGCAGCCCTACCTCCTCTGCTTCTTCCAGGATACTTTGAATAATTGCACTCTCAGATATCTGACAAATCAGAATTCCAAGGGATTGCCAAACTTCTCAGAGTATGAATGTTGAATAAATGTCGATTTGTGGTAATGCCTTTTAGAAGATTACTTTGATGGCTACCCACTGTTTGGCCATGCACAAGCTGAGCATGTGAAGCTCATACTCAAAGCTTTCTTCACACTACTCCTGACATCAGAAGGAACAGCTTCCTTTAGTCCTTAATTAGAAATAGAGATGGCTCAGGGGACAGCCTAGGAGCAGAGCAATAATTTTACCTGAAAAACCTGCAGCTGGGTTTAATCTCCTACAAAGTCCAAAGAGTTATGTTGTCTCAGGCTAGGCTGAAAGCAATCATATAAAAAGCCTAAAGTTTTAAGTTTTGAAGAATCTCCTTTTTTTTGTTACCTTTTTTTTTTTTTTTTGAAAGCACACTATTTCTGACTCAATTTACCTCCCTCACACATCACTTCTTGGAGCAATTCAAATAAAGAGGTCCAATCTCCATGATGAACTGGGTGGAGACAGTGCACCAAGATATCCTCCTGTCCTTCAGTTTTAAGGAACACCAATTTGTATTCAGAGGAAGATGTCCTTTTCCACAAACAAAAGCACTGCACCTTCACTGAGGAATTACATGCCTTCACAGGCGTATGGTGTGTATTAATGATGCTGCTTGACCTTTTCAGAAACCACAAAATTGCTGCTCCACCAAGGAGAGACTCAGGCAGGGTACTGTTATTTTGTTATGAGATCACCATCCTTGTAAGAGCTGGCATCTTTGAGGCTGTTACAGAATCGGGTAGGTAAACTGAAGGTGAGATTGCAGGGACTCCCCTGTTACCTCATCAGTTTATTTTCCGGCAAATGAAGAAAATGAAGAGGGCTTTGACCCAGGCAGCCCTACCAGCATGACAGAGGAAGGTGTTACCATATGTACACACAGACACGGCCAGAGTTCCTGAACTCGTTATCATTTACAGCAACCTGCAGTCTTGCCTTTGCCTTTCCAGACCTTCCAATATCATTTTCCAGTCCAAAGATTTAGTTCATTATTTCTGAATTGCAAGGGCTTTGCTACACCCACATACACACTCACCTTCCTTCTACCTCCCCACACAAATATGTTTTCTGGTATAAATTTATCAGGAGCAGCTTGTTTGTTTGCAATTAATGTTTACCCAGGAGGCTGATCTCCTTCACCCCAGCAGCTACCTGTGGCACTTAGAACAAAACTTTCAGAACCTGAAGTCTAGACACATTAATTACAAAAGCAGAGCTGATGCTTCACACTAACATTCAACTATTTCTTGAACCTGCAAACCCACAGTTCCTGCAGGCTCCTGGCAGCCCTTTGCTAGGGAAGACCTAGCTCCCAGGGCTCAGCTTCTTTCCCACATTTTGTCAACCTTCCCATTTGTTCATTCATTAAATCACATTAATCACATTAAAATAATTAACAAATAAAAATAAAATAAATAAAATTAACCACATTAAAAGGCTCCATCAAAACGCCATCAGGCTACAACACCCACTCCTGGCATCACCGGAATGACACCAACCCCAAGCTGCCGGGTGCAGTCCCTGAATATCCCCTGAAGTGTACAGTGCTGATCTTGTTACAAACAAACAAAAATCCAGCCCAAGAACACAACCCATACAGTAACTAACTAAAAGGTATGTGCATTTCAAGAATAAATTAGACCTATGAACAAGTTTTCTGCAAGCTCACATATATCTTTGTAATTAAATTTTAGCACACGGTCATTTTTGAATTATGAACAAAGTTGAAACTGCTTCAAAGCCATGGAAAACAGGCAATATTTCAAGAAAATAAATTTTAAAATGGTTTACCGATTATTCTCAACATTTCCCCACCAATTTTAATCTGGCACACAAGTCAATATGCTAAATTTCAGCTGAAGTGAGGGCGTTTTCTTAAATATTTAATAGTCTAATTCTCCCTGGAATTACTACATTTATGCCAAAGTTGCTAAATAGAGTAAGTCAAAGGAAAAACTTATACAACACAATAAAAAGCAGTCCAATCCTGATGTAGGGCAGTAATTATGAAACTCAATTCAGAATGGAAACAGGATTCTGAATTTAAAGGTACCATCATTCCAGTATCTCTGCCATATTTTAAAACTCAGAAGGACTAACCAGTCTGAGATGCTGTAAAGGCAACAGCCCCAAATATTTTGAGAAAACAGTCTTAACTCTGATGATTTAATTACACCAATTCAGATTACCTTGCTTGCTGAATTGCTGTGCTTAGCATGAAAGTGCTATCATTTAATGCCTGTTTTCTATTTCACTGTTCATGTCCAGGGCTTTTGCTGGCCAATTTCTTGGTACCAGTTCCATTTCCAGCTAAGTAGAAATGATTTCTGTTTGGAAACTCATTGATAATGGGGTATGGGGAGATCTGAGAGATGGCAACCTTACATTTTTGAGCATTTAATGTTTTCTCTAATGACATTTGAACTATCAGTTAAATTACAACAAAGAGGCTGCATTTGATGAACAAGTGGCATAATCAATAAAATACCTTCCTAGGTTGCAACTGGTTTTTTTAGGCTTTTTATCTAGCTTAAACAGCAGAAGTTAATTTGAGGATTTTTACAGTATTTTTCCCATTTACAAACAGGAATGCCGTGGGGTAAAGCAATTACTCTGATTTACTGTTTTCACTTTGATTGAACATAAAGATGTAGCAGGGTCTCAAAAAAGCAGTAACTTAACAAACTGTGCTCCTATCCACAGACAGATAAAGTACCTATTTTGCTATTTCAAAGAGTTTACCTCCAGGCAGCAGCACAGAGCAAACATCAATCAATGACATGTGTCTAAGATGAGATTGATGTTTACTCTCACAGCTTTTCATCTTACATCCAATAAATTATTTTTCCTTCACCAAAATGCCTGGTTAAATTTCATTTTTCACTTTGCAGTATCAGTTTTAAAACTTTAGCTTCCAGCAATTTTAAAGCTAGGATTCATTGATGCTTCAGCTTTTATAGCCTGTTTATGATTTGTATTAGCCATGAAACACTACCGACCAAACATGAATATGATCAGGGGGAGTTGAGCTGGGGCAGCTGCTCACACGGTGGCAGGTGCAGGCTGGAAGGTGCAAGATTGCTTTAATTATCTGTCTGGAAATTCCAAGTCCGAAACTGGGAGCGATATTTTCAGGAGCAGATATATTGCATCGACCAAACGAGTGAATATATACATATCATATCTGCAAAATCAGCATCGCAGAGTTCAAGTCAGGTCTTCTTAGGGCTAACACTGGGCAACTGGAACGAACCAAGGAAAGGCTAATTGTGGGTGCAGTTATTAACTTGCAGTTACAAGCACTCATACCTGACATTCACAAAATGTGAGTGCTTCGCATGCAACCAGACTGAATTTTAAACATGTATTGAAATCCTGAGAAAAACTAGGACTGCAATTGAGATGGAGATCTAAGTTGTTCAGCCAGAGCATCATAACAGAGGAACATTAAAAAAAAAATCCAATTTAGTTCACCACTTGCTTTTATAAGAGCATCTCTTCCCACCCATGTTTTATCCCAGCAGATAAAACATGCACATTTTTTTCCCTCAGTGGTTTTGTCCAATGAGAGAAATTGAGACATAACTCTGATTTATTTTTACTTTCAGGAAAAATAACTCCATCACATGATCAAAATTTATTATTCCATACCTGCAGTATACATAGATAACCAAAAACCTGCCATTCAATGTTAATAGGTAATCCTATATTCAATACCTTACTATTTTCTAACACTAAAACTGCTAGTAAAAATCCCTAAGATGAACACTGATCCAAGTGAAAAACAAAACATTACTATTACTTTTGATTTTGCATTGCTCTAACAATACATTCTTTGAAAGTATATTCACAAGTGTAAAATTCACTGCTGTTAACAATCTTACACCTGGAATGAGCATTTCTTTTTCTTCACAATCCAAAGTGATATTTAAAATCTCCAGAAATTAAGTGGATATCTTGAATGTCAAGAAACAGATAGTGCAGATATGACAAAGTATTCTTTTTGTATCCTCATCTGTATTTTTCAGGTGGAGGTAAAAACAAAATCAAGACCGAAGAGCACAAACCTGACAAACCACAATGAAGCCCTTTTATTTTTGTTAATGTTACTTTTACGTTGTAATTAAGAAATACCACAGCTCGTAGAACCACAGAATCACAGAATGGTTTGTGCTGGAAGGTACCTTAAACTCATCTCGTTCCAGGCGCCCTGCCATGGGCAGGGAAACCTTCAATTAGACCAGGCTGCTCCAAGTCCCACACAGCCTTGCCTTGAACACCTACAGGAATAGGGCATCCAACCTTCACTGGGCAACCTGTTCCACTGTCTTGTCACCCTCATAGCAGAGAATTTCTACTTTACATCTAACCTAAACCCATCGTCTTTCAGTCTGACGCCATTCCTGCTTGTCCTATCACTATGAACCCTTATAAGAAGTCCTCCCTCAGCTCTCTTGCTGGCCCTCTTTAGGTACTGGAACGTGCTGTAAGTTCTCCCCTGGAGTCTTCTCTTTTCCTGTCTGGACAAACACAGCACTATCAGCCTGTCTTCATGGAAGAGGTGCTCCAGCCCTATGAACATCTTCACAGCCCTCCTCTGGACTCACTCCAATAGGCCCATAGTCTACCTGTGCTGAGGATCCCACAGCTGGATGCTGTACTTCAGTGGGGTCACCAGAGCAGAGCAGAGGGCCAGAATCAGCTCCCTTGACCTGGTGGTCACACTGCTTTTGATGCAGCCCAGGACACTGGCTTTCTGGGCTGCAAGAGTACATTGCCAGGCCAGGCTTCTCGTCAACCAACACTCCCAAGTCCTTCTCAGGGCTGCTCTCAGCTGAGAGGATCAATGAGAAACCTTTTTTTCTGCCTAACCTAACAGCACTGAATTCCCTGGGCTGCTACATGAGGCTTTACCTAACTTGGTGATGTCTATATCTGATCCAGTTTCTTCTTACATTGCTTCCCTGCCAGAGATGTCAGACACAACTCCCCACTTGTCTCTTTTCCTCCACAACGATTTCTGCTTTTTACTGCATCCCTATGCACGGGAAACTGTTCCAGTTGTGATCTGCCAAGCTTCTGTGGTTTTCTTCCTTGACACTTCTTCTTTAGGCTCCTTACAGTCATAATTACTCAAAAATTATAGCTTTTTTTTTTATTGGCTCATTTCTGTAGAGGATGTGCACACACAGGCAAATTATTCATACAGTCTTGGTCAGACTGAATAGCGCAATAAACTGAATTTACTCCTATCACTGCGTGATTTCTAGGGATGTTCTGAACTTTTAAAATGTAATGAAAAAATTCTGGCCTTTTAAAAATCTATTTGACATTTTGCAGTAAGTGTTTAATACTTTATTTAAAATGTTTGTTGAGCTTCCTATTGATGTGTTTGCTGAAAACTGAATTTCCACCAATAAAGATTTTTAAGTGCTAGTTTCTGTAATAAAAAAAAAATTAAAACTTAATAAAAGTTAACCTAACACCTAATAAAAATTAAAATAGTTTCCTAAAACCTAACACATTCTAAATTAATCAAAAAGTCTCCTGCAAATTGTGAAAAAAGTATGTTTTGCCTCTATGATCTTTCTTTTGACAAAAGGTCTTTTTAAGAAAAAAACACTTCCTTGCACCCATTTTTTTTCCCAGCAACTTAAATAGCCTATTCTTTCCATGGGGCTCCGTACAGTGATCCATTTGCCACAGCTAATTGCAGGACTGATGAATACACAAGGGTAATTACTTCATATGGCACACACAAAGTGAAAGTTCTGCAAGTGGTGGGAAAACGTTACCGTGCAATTCAACCTGGTACAAGTGATGTCTTTCCTGAACCTCCCCTGGCACAGCTTGAAGGAGGTTCCTCTTCTCCTGTCCCTGGCTGCCCGGGAGAAGAGGCTGACCCCTACCTGCCTACAACCTCCTGTCAGGTGGTTGTACAGAGCAAGAAGGTACCCCCTGAGCCTTCTTTTCTCTGGGCTAAACAACCCCAGCTCACTGCCTCAAAGGATTTGTACTCCAGACCCTTCACCAGGTCCACTCCCCTTCTATGGACACACTCCAGAACTTCAATGTCTTTCTTGTAGGGAGGCATAACTGAGGTTAAGCCTCAACAGTGCTGAGTACACAGGGACAACCACTGCCCTGCAGGCCACACTATTTCTGACACAGGCCAGGATGCCTTTGGCCTTCTTGGCCACCTGGGCACTCTCTGGCTCACGTTCAGCTGCCGTCCACCACCACTGCCAGGTCCTTTTCCACAGATCACCTTTCCAGCCACTCTGACCCCATCCAATAGTGCTGCATGGGGTTGTTGTGACCCAAGTGCATGACCCAGCACTTCACCTTGTTGAATCCCATACAACTGGCCTTGGCCCATGGATTCAACCTGTCCAAATGCCTCTGCAGAGCCTTCCTGCTCTCCAGCAGATTAACACTCCCACCCAACTTAGTGCCATCTGCGAGCTGATTGAGAGTGCACTCAATCCCCTCTTCCAGATCATTGATATAGATATTAAACAGAACTGGCCCCAAAAGTTAAGCTGGGAGAACACTACTAATGACCAGTCACCAACTGGATGCAACTCCATTCACTATTACTCTTTGGGCTCAGTGATCCAGACATTTCTTAATCCAGCAAAGAGTGCACCTGTCCAAGCCATGGGCTGCCAGCTTCTCCAGGGGAATGCTGTGGGAGACAGTATCAAAGCCTTTGCTGAAGTCCAGCTAAACTACATCTACAGCCTTTCCCTCATCCACTAAGCAAGTCACCTGGTCATAAAAGAAGATCGGGCTGGTCAAGTAGGACCTGCCTTTCACAAACCCAGGCTGGTTGGGCCTGAGTCCCTGGCTGTCCTGTACATGCTGCATGATGGCCCTATAAGATATCTGTTCCATAACCTTCCCTGGCACTGTAGCCAGACTGACTGGTCTATAGTTCCCCAGATCCTCTTTCCAACCCTTCTTGTAGATAGGTGTCACACACGGTAGCCTCCAGTCATCTGGGACAGCCCTGGTTAGTCATGACTGATGATAAATTGACAGAGAGTGGCTTCATGACCTCTTCCACCAGCTCCTGTGGTATCCTCGAGTGGATCCCATCTGGCCCCATAAACTTGTGAGTGTTTGAGCGGCTCAGCAGGTTACCAACTACTACCCGCTAGATTACAGGGGGTTTATTCTGCTCCCTGTCCCAGTATAGCAGCTCAGGGGCTGGGTACCCTGAGCATAACTGAGCTTTCTACGAAGAACTGAGGCAAGGAAGACATTAAGTACCTCAGCCTTTACCATATTCTTGATTACAATATTCCCCTCTGCATCCAGTATAGGCAGGAGATTTTCCCCAGCTCTATTTTTGTTGTTAATGCATTTATAAAAACATGTCTTATTATCTTTTACCAACATGACCAAATTGGGTTATAGCTAAGCTTTTACCTTTTTTGTTTTCTCTCTACATGACCTAACACCATCCTTTGACTCTTCCTGAGTCACCTGTCCCTTCTTCCAAAGGTCCTAAGTTAACTTTTTTACCCTGAGTTCTAACAAAAGCTCCCTGTTCAGCCAGGCCAGCCTTCTTCCCCACCAGCTCATCTACTGGCACAGCATCTGCACCTTTAGGATTTCCTTTCTAAATTATGTCCAGTTGTTCTGGATCCCTTTGTTTTTAAGGGCTGTTTCCTGAGAGACTCTCTGAACCAGTGTCCTGAACAGGCTGAAGCTGTCCTCAAGAAAGTCCAGGGTAGAGGCTTTGTTGATCCCCTTCCTCACTTCACCAAGAATTGAGAACTCTATAATTTTGTGCCTGCTATGCCCAAGATGCCTTCTGACCAGCACACCTCCTAGCTGCCCTTCTCGGTTCATGAACGGCAGATCAGAGGTTCATAAACAGAGGGGCACTGCCCCTGGCAGGTTGGCTTACCAGCTGTGCCAGGAATTTAACTTCCACACACTCCAGAAGCCTCCCAGACTGCCTCCTCTGCACTGTGTTGAATTTCCAGCAAACATCTGGCAGGTTAAAGTCTCTCACAACAACAAGGGCTAGCGATCATGGAACAGTAGCCAGCCTCTTACAGAAGCTTTCATCTGCCTCATCATCCTCTTTGGGTGGTCTCTAACAGACTCCCATCAGGATGTCTACTTTTTATCCTTCTCCCTAATTCTCACCCATAGGCACTCAACCTTATCATCACTATCCTTGAGCTCTATAGAGTCAAAACACTCCTTAACGTACAGAGCCACTCCACCACCTCTCCTTCCTTGTCCATACCTTCTGAGGAGCTTATAACAACCCACGGCTGCACTCCAGCCATGAGAGTCATCCCACAGTGTTTCCATGATGGCAACTACATCCCAGTCTTCCTGCTGCACAATGGCCTCCCACTGCATGGGAAGCATGCTACCCACACTGCATGCATTGGTGTCGATGCACTTCAGCTGGGCTATTGATTTCACCCCCAACACTGGCATGCCACCCCAAGGCCCATCTCTATCGAGCCTGGTTTTATCCTCTTCCCCTTTCAAATGCAGTTTAAATGATTAAGGTCAGATCCAAGAACACTTAGTCATTAGAGAGGCAACAGCAGTTTGTATTAGAAAACATTGCTGGCATAGAAGCAAAGGGAGCAAAACTTTGCAGGCTTCCATGGATGACAAAGACAAGTAGTTTTAAATTGTTAAATTATTTTGGTGCTGCTAAGAATCCCTATGAAACATAAGTGAAAGACACACAGAGATTCAGCACCAAAATGTTCAAGTTGTGAAAACTCTTGCCTGTATTTATATTCTGGTTTTAGATCGATATTCAAAATTATCTGATGTGCAAAGGGTACCAAAATACAGACCTGAAGTACAGGACACAGCAGCGCAGCCTTACACAGTACTGTAATTTCATGGAAAGCCAAAGCACAGTATTTCATTATGAATGTGTCAGCTGTTAATAACTATCAAATCTATGACTCATGAAAATGTCTATACATGTTTTATTAACAAAGCAACATTTCCAATTTACTCTTACCATAATGGATAATGACTGAAGGTTCATCAGGGTTAATCAAGAAAATGATGTAAATTTTATATTGCATTATGTTTCACTTGGCTTAAAATGGATCTTGGGTGACAATCTTTTTTATGTGTTTAATCATGATTTACAGCATTATGGAAACCACACAACAGCCCCATTGTGGAAAAAAGTTATTAACAAGTCAGTCCATAAGTCATCAGATTTTATGTATTCACAGAAAATCACTTCTTGGGATCTTCTGCAGACAGTCACTGAGTTTGCTTTCTGTAAAAACAGAATCGATATGTTTCAAGATGCCTTGTTTTAATTTATCTTTCCTTCAGATTTTATAGATAGATGGACACCTTATTACATAATTTTATATATTGCAGAGAAACCATCCCTACATACACTCAAGGTTGAACTGAGTTCTAAACGGATCTATGCTAGCATGTCTACATGATAAAAATAAATGTGGATGATGTTAATAGGGTTTAACTGCACATGCAAATAAAGCATCCAAAGAAGTTAAACCCTATACCAATTATAGAGATTTAAAAAAAATGAACCAATGTAAATGCCCAAATAATAAATCCACTAAAATCTGTGCTTTTGCTTACATGAACACACAAATGTAGCTCAATGTAAGAAGAAACTGTGATTTAGCAATAGCTTGCTTGTATCAATCTGTAAACATAAAATCTAAATATGGGGAATTCCGAAATTCCATCTTCATTCTGCCCAACTGAAAACATTTCAACAGAAAATGGAATGAGATATATATATATATTTACATATATATATAAATACATATACTTAAATATATATATACTTAAATATATATATATATACTTAAATCTAAATCTATCTATCCAGCACCTATGTAGGCAGCTTGCTTTCACAGAACTAAAAGGACCCCTGTAAGAAGGTTCAAGAACCTAAGAAAGTTGTGGCTTATATATAACTTTAAGATACAAAGAACATAGACGATGTTTCACTCTCCTTTCACAAGAACCTGGTAGTAGCCAAACATATTGCACTTTACCATCAAACCAACTAACTTCTCCAAAAGACACTATATATTTACACCAAGCAAAATGCAAATTCCTTCCCAATTCTTTCTTGTTAAAATGGAGAACATAAACTGGACCCGAGATTTATATTTGACCAAATAATAGTATTACCAGATATCCTTGGAACCTACACAAGAAAAGTGCACAGCACACAAACCATATGACTTTTTGTATCTTGTTCATTATGTCCTGCTTGCTCTGTTGTGGCTCTCTCATATTTTGACATGTAGCCCCAAGGGATAAGCAATCAAAATTAGGAAGATAAGCTATTCAAAACTAGCATACCCATGCATAAGAGAATAATTTATGTCAATACATGAATAAAGGTGCATACATGTTAAAAAGATGAGAAAGTTAAAACTTTTATGTCCTGTGACTGGGGTAATGCATGTAAGCTTCTAACACATGGTAGTCCCAATTCATTTGCCTACAAAGACAACTGTATCATAACTCATGAGCACCTTCAGGGCTCCACAGAGAAGCACCCATGTGCTTCCCCCCTTAAGTGACATGCAGTGGGAAGTGAGGTATTTTATCTCTCATTTTAGAAAAAAACCCAAAAACATTTGAAACACGATTTTCAGTTTGTGCCTCCCGCGACACTCTGCTTCTGCTTAAGAAGAGTGCTGGAGACACAGCCGCGCCACAAATCCAAATCAAAATATAACATTTCAGGAATACAAAACCCTAAACGGAATGTAAGTGCAGAACAAGCTCCTGTATTTTAATTTGCAGAAACAGCGCGACACTTCAAGTGCCTCACTTTCAAGTAGGTTAAAATACCTTTAAATATTTCCAAATCTGAAGGAAATGACATAAAAATGATTAAAAAATCACTCAGAAACTTGACTAATTGCAAGAGATGCAGAAACCACTCCAGAGATGCCTGTGAGGGGACAGTGCCAGAGAGGCAGATGCTGCCTGTTGGGCTGGCGATCAGCCTGGTTACAGTCCAAAGCAGGCAAGTGAGTGACCTGATGAAGTTGGATTCTCTCTTCTAACAGCTGCCTCACTCTGACTGCTTTTTCCTCAGCAAATTTTAGCTTTAGCAAGAACAACAAAAGCTTGTAAGAGAGAAATTTTTATTTTTACTGTTTACTTTATTTGGAGCCCGAGTTCAGAAATGTATATTTGTGTCACAATAAATTATAAAGATATTATTTACCTGCATAGTGTAAGGTGTAAAATTATTCAGTGTTTCATTTTGAAAGTGTTAAGACGTATCTAAAGTCTATATACTGTTGTAAAAGCATGAGAAGGGATCTAAATTCTATGTATTATTTTAAAAGCACGGGTTTGGGAGATGTATAACAGCACATTTTTTTCCCCACCAAAAGCCAGCACATCTCTGCACATCAGAGAGGTGATGTTCCTGCAGTGGGCTGTAATACCAGTGAACAGTGGCATTCCTCCACCAGTGTTACTTGCAGAAACCTGGAGTAGCACTGAACAAAAAGGTGAAAAAGCTTCTTGCTATCCACTCCTAACCCTGCTGGATGGGCCCACTGTGAGAAAAAATGACACAGATGAGGGTGAGACAGAGCACAAAATGAAACCATCACCGGTGAACTTGATTTTTATTTGAATCCAAACAAAGCATGGTAAAATTCACAGTTGGTAACTGCAATTATCCCAGTGCAAAATAGAAGCAGAAGCTGTTATTAGCAAGAGAATATTTTGTTGCTAGCATGCCGCGTTAAGAAGAAAGCTGCTACTACATTTAGCCTTCCTTAAAATTTCCTAAGCAGCAATGCTGATATAGCTTCTCAGTGACAAAGGGAATGGCAGAGAATTACTTCCTTGCAGGTTACGGAAAGCAAAACACTTCAATAAGATACTCCATTTGAGTTGTTTTTTTGATACTAGTGAAAGAACAAAAGCTCAGTGAATTTATTCAGTTTTAAATTTGGGACTGTTTCTTGCAAAACTGTGAATTAATTGTAATACCCATGTTCTGTTTTCCTGTGAACCAAAATAGTATCTCAGAAACTCAATGAACAAAGGTTTGTCAAAGATTTCTGAGTTTTTTACATAATTCTAGACAACATCGTGCTGTTCCTGATGTGTTCCACTAAATTTAAAGGAAATTATTAGTTGGGCAGGCATAAGTATCAAGCTGAAGACAGTATTATTTAAATCTAAGACAAACTTCATGTGCAATGTGCTCTAGGACAACTCTGCTTGAGCCGAGAGGCTGGAGCAAATGACCCACTGCAGTCCCTTCCAACCTGACCCATTCTGTGATCCTGTAATTCATCCCAAAATGGCCCACAACTGAGGACTGACAAAATGCACACACTGGCCTGGGGACCTCTGCTGTAGGAAAGAGGTGCTGTATCACAGAAAAGAGGAGACGGATAAAGGAGTGAGGTATGAAAAAGGACAAATTGAGTTTGGTTTAGAAAAGAGAAGACTGGGAGACACATGATAACGATCTTCCCACCTATAAAAACTTGCTGCGGAGCAGACAGTGATGAATTGTGTTCTCTGTCTGCTAGGTCATGCGACTTAATTTGCAGAAGAGGAGATTTAGATATGATTTGAGAAATGGTATCTAACATAAAAAGGAAGAGCTGCAAGAGGCTGGCTATCGACTCCACAGCCTCCTTCATCGCTTCTTTATCTCAGAACAGGTTGATCAGTCCTCCCCACAACCCTATCCCACCAGCAGATAGCTATTGTTAAGTTTGTTCCTTCTCAGGCAGGTTCAATACACAAGATAAACAAGAACAGGAAATCATCACCGAACAACACAACTCCCTTTTTTCCTTCCAGATGAGCAACAGTGCCTCCTTATATTATTACAAAATGCTCCTCCTTCATAAATACCTGCCTGTTAGGACTTATCAAAGTAAGATTTGTTCTTCACAACAATAAAGACACTTTTCTGGGAGGAACACAGGGACCTACAGAAGTCCCTATGCAGCTGCTGCACAATCATAAAGGACCCGTAGGTGCTATAAAAGTTAGATCCTCACCTGTGAGGCTGGCCCAGGTGTGCTTCTCCTGAGAGAGCTGAGAGATGGAATAAAGCTTCTATGCAGACCAGCATTCGGAATAATTTTTATTAAGAATAATTTGTGATTTTTTTTAATATATGGGCTAAGGGAGAGAGACATTTTCCTTTCCTCAGTCACTGAATTCAGAAACTGACCTGTAAGATGTGAGAGCACACCATCTCTGAATCAACCATGTTTAGCTGCTAGAGACATGCAGGGCAGGCAAAAGGAGACATGAAAAAAACAACCTTTTCTATAAAATCTTGTATGGTGACCAAGAACTTAAAATGACCTCTGACACAAAAAATTCCAGAAGTGGTTCTACTGGTGACAGCTTGTATTTGCTATTAGATGTTTACTGTTGATCCTTTAAACTCTGTGGTGCGCTGAGGATCTGGATCCCTTTGGGTAACAACAAGAAAGGCAAAGTGAGAAATGCAAGATGATTTTGTGACCAAATCTCACAACTGCTCACCAAACTTAAACTCCTGACACCTTAAATATGCCCAACAGCATATATGTAAAGGCAAACTAAGCACTACTCATTCAGAGCTAATGCAGGAAGATTCTCATCAGTGTGGACTTTGGGAGCAGCCACAAAATGAGGGTGAAAACCACGAGTTAGCAAGAACTTAACTGCCCCAAAAGCTGAGTCCCAGAGACTAAGTTCACTGTGAACTGCACACTACAAGGACTACTTTTCCACTTTCTTCCAGGATCGGCAACTATGAGGTGAACACAGTCCAAAAAATTCACTGTGGGAAGAAGAAGCCATGATACTTAAAGTCACCTACCATATGGTGCAGTTTGTGACACATCAAAAGACACTGTACAAAAAAAAATTAAACAATGCTGATTTCCTTTTGATCATAGAATCACAGAATACACTGAGTTGGAAGGGATCCATCAGGATCATCAAGTCCAGCTTCTGGCATTGTGCAGAACACCCCAAGTATCCTATCGCGCGCCTGAGAGAATTGTCCAAATGCTTCTTGAACTCTGTCAGGCTCGATGCTGTGACCACTGCCCTGGGGAGCCTCTTCCAGTGCCCAACTATCCTCTGTGTGAAAAACCTTTTCCTAACATCCAGCCTAGAACTCCTCTGACACAGCTTTATGACATTTCCTCAAGTCCTGTCACTGGTCACGAGAGTGAAGAGATCAGTACCTGGGCCCTCCACACTCCTCATGAAGATGTTGAAGACTGCAATGAAATCTCCTCTCAGCCTCCTCCAGGCTGAGCAGACCCAGTGACCTCAGCTGCTTTTCATACGGCTTCCCTTCCAGATCCCTCCCTATCCTCAAAGCCCTCCTTTGGACACTCTTTAACAGCTTTCTGTCTTGTTGATAGGCAAGTTGAAAAAAATTACAACTTCCCTTTAATCTCACTAGAAAACCTTTTTTATTCGTACAAGTTTAGGAAAAAAATCAAGAAAGAAGAAAACAAGGTGTCTGTATGGTGCAGATATGTAATACTCTATTTTGGGATCTGATTAGGTATTTTCTGTAATGTGAAAATTATGGCATCTTTTGTCACAAAATATGGTAAAGCCTTTTTTTTGAACTTTTAACTTTTTTTGATTTGGATATTTTTGCTTACCTATTCATGGCATTCTATTATGTCCATCATAAGAAGAAAATACTGCTGGCGATATTTACTTGTAGAGACAGAAATCAATGCTAAGCACTTTGCAGTACGTTACGTTTTTCTGAAGATGCACTTTGGGGAATCAAAGTACTTTATTGCACAATAGATATTATTCTGTTTGTTCTTGCATTTCTCCAAACTTGAACAATTTGAAATGTTTTATTTCTGAGCACACATAACCAAGAACACTGACTGGGGTGATGTTAAGTATTCAAACAATTCCTACACATCACTTACAAAAAAAATGCCTTTGGGTAAATATCTTTACTTTCTCTTTTTCTCTTCCTTTCCTTTGACAGTGCCCCTGTATGACATGTTTTTAGAAAAAAATGAACATTTGCTCCATTTACTGCTTAACAAAAATAAAGCATGAAAGAAACGTTACAAGCTATAAATAAAATCATCTCCTATTTGTATTGCACTAATTTGTCAGGGGTTGAATAAATGTTAATTATACAGCTTTTTAAAAATCAGACTTGTTAATGTCATTTTTAATTTGTAATGTTACACTGTAGATGTTCTCCATTGTGTTAATTTACACCTGTTATTACAGCCTCCATTATTAGGTTTACACTGGAACAGCTACTTTGTGCCACTGAAATTTGCTTAAAATAGCAGAAACAATTAGTAATTAGAAGGGCATGTTTACTTTAATTATATTTATTTCCGAGTCTAGCTTTATATGTAGCACACTATGAAAGTGTATGATTCAATTAGCCAAACCCATTTATCTTAGGCAATTCCTCAAATGAGTACTGCTTAGAAAGACAGCAAATTCTTTCAGCGCTACTTTGCCTCATAAATTTCATACGTGACACTAATAAATACATATGGTGACTGGGTATCACTTTCCATGTGACCTCACTCCCTTCTCCCATTTTTGCTAATGCGTATTCAGTAATTGCAGATTACCAGAATGACATTTAATTTAAACAACAACCACAATTGTTTTAATCAAAGATCTTAAACCAGTGACATGGAGAACCGTCTTTAGCATTCATAAACTTGGAATCAATAGAAGACAAGTATTCAGTTCATTCACTTATCTGCACAATGTGAAACTACTACTGATAATCATCCACTGATATCTAGAGTTAGCCTTATATATTACAGTGTTTTATAAATCTGCAAATCAAGTCCAATTTGAGCTTCTTGGGAACAAAAAGTTAATGTCTTTATCTTTTACAAATATGACTCTGAGCTTTTTCAGTGAAAGTTGTATTATCTATCCACTTGCACAAATTAAAAAGGAGGAGAGTCATAAAAATTCTTTACAAATTACTTCCCTGAAGCTCACTCCTAGCATTATGTTTTAAACCTGAAGTGAGGATTAAAAAAAGAGTTATGTTTCTAATTGATAGCTGCTGCTCTTAATATGACATACTGTTGCTTTCAAATAACATTTTTTCAGCACTTACTACAAAATTCAGTACTCTGAAAACTAAAACTGAAAATAAATTTGTACAAGTCAGGAGGGAACCCTCAATGAGTTCTACGCCACAAGGTGCTCTGCTTCGTTCAGCCATCAAGGTTAAAACACTTACACCATCTCACTACATGGGCACAGCAACTGTATGGCACTCAGAGTGCAGCTGATGAGCTGATGCTGCCACTGTGGTTAGGAAAGAGCTACAGCTTCCCAAACAGGGGCCATGGGTGCCTGTGGAATGATGTGCAACAGCTGTGTATATCAGCAATGCTGCCTATAATGATCAAATACATGAATTGAAATCATCATGCTTTGGACTGCTTAGGCGTCATTTTATACCTTCTATCACAAAGGGAGTTTCTTTCTAGTTAAATTTCTCTTTAACATACAACGCATACCAAAAATGATGAAAATCTAACCATCTAGTAAGAATTAAGCCAGTATCTTACATGGTCAAAGATCACAGACCCACCTTCTCCTAATCCACTGCAACACAGAAAACTGTGTATAAATAAAAAGCCTGTTGTAATTCAGAAAAAGCTGTTATTAAAAAATCAGCATTTTAAAAAAGCTAACAGAGATATATTTCAGCTGAGGTAATTATTTGTAGGTTAAGAGGAGAGAAATACTGCTGCAATTGATGATTTGTCTTCACAGGGGTTCTCAGGAAAGTCAACGCAAACCAACTGAGGGAATGATGTCAGTTCCCAGTCAGATGAACATGTATTATAGCAGCTTATCCTTCCTGCAAAAAGAAAAGGGATCAACTGCACTGATGTAAGATCACTTTGAGGACAGACCAAGCGTGTTCATGCAGGGGTTTAACACACCTTAAGGTACACAGGCTGACTTCAAGTATTTAGTGCCTCCTATGCTCTGGTGTCACCTTTATGCACCCCGTGTGGTCACTGGTAGCAAAGGCTGACTTAATGGACCCCATCTCTGACCTTCCACTAATAGCATTTTCTCTTTTATTTACATATGGGGCACCAAAAGGGGAGGTTATACGAAGGGCACTGACAATTTCTAATAGCTAACTATCTTTAATAATGAAGTGTAAGATAACAAATCTAGTCTGAGTCATAACAAATTAAAAGAAATGGGAATTGAAAACAAATGCAGTTAGTCAAAATTTCTGAACGGTGCCCTTATTATAAAGTCAATAATTAAAATGGAGAAATCAGTGTTTCGTAACATAATCAAGCCTGTACACAAGCAGCTTCTGGCCTTTCCTCAAGTGTCGTGGTTTTGATTACCTCCACTTCCAGAAAATTTGGATTACTATAAATGCTGGGTTTTTTTCCAAAGAAACTGCTGAGATGGGCTTAGTTACCCTTGCAGGGACACTGTCAGGAAAAGTTGACCGTGGTATGTTATTGCTGACTCTATAATTAGGCACCTCTCTTTGCAACAGCAGGGAAGAGGCATGAGCAATTATAACAGAAATTATGCTGGCTGTGTTATTTTGCTGAAGTCAGAAATACATGTACTTGTATGGTACATATAATGAATCTGAGTTCTAAAGTGGTAGGTTATATATATGAAAAGCGGGTATGTGCCTTTTAAAAAGGGCTCTGTGGTTGTTAAATTAGCCAGACTTCAGAAGAATCTGAGTTTATAGGAGAATCACAGAATAACAGAATCACTGAACATGCCAAGTTGGAAGGGACCCACAAAGCTCATCAAGTCCAACTCCTGGCCCTGTGCAGGACTATCCCCAAGAGTCACACCATGTGCTCAAAAGTATTGTCCAAACGCTTCTTGAGCTCTGTCAGGCTTGATGCTGTGACCACTTCTCTGGGAAGGCTGTTCCAATGCCCAAATAGACCGATTCACTTTAATTTTCCTGCTGACGTATACATTCTTGTAACCATGGGCTAGCTCTTTTTAGGCTTCTTCAGTATGGATCCCCCAACCCCGAAAAGGGATTTTCTTATCTGCAACAATTGACTGAAAGTAATGATACTGCTTTTATATTCACCCTGGGCCAATTATTTTTACTCTACCACAGCATATTTTGATACCACAAAAACTCAAAGAAAACCCTAGTATTTTCTTCAATGCTTGCAATGCTGGCCAAGACCAAGAGCTTTTTGATTACTTTTAGCCCATATCCACCAGGTAATAAGTTCACTGAGTATGAAGCAGCACATCAGCCTCAGCTCTGCTCAGCAAGCCAGAGGGGCACTCTGCCTTGCTGGTGCAGCTGGGAAACAACTAGGGATGGAGTACTGCATTTACACTCTTCTTGCCACTGAAAAAGAGATTGAGACATGACTGTCTTTTCCAAAAAAATAAGGGGATGATCCAGAGATATTGCATCCAGTGAAAATCCACCAGTGCAAACAAACAGATACTACATGACACAAGTGATATATTCTTTGTTACTCCTAGTAGAAAGTAACACTATTTTCACCCAGTATCCCAGACACAGAGAGCGAAGAGGAAAAGCATTCATCCTCAGTTCAGGGCTGATGGATAAGCAAGAACTCCATTAAGCTGTACCTGTGATCTGACACTATCTAAAACGCAAGGCTGCTCCCCTAAGAGCCTTCCTGGTGCCTGCCCCTGTGGCTGTGGTGCAAAAGGCTTCAATTAGTACTGACCTCAGCACAGGAACATTTCTCCCTGGGTAGGAAAGGAAGTATCACAGACTTAGTGCCCTTTTCTCCGCAAGACTGGGGTGAAACTATGCCATGGAGGATTCACCTCCCTCAGACCACCTGGAGTATCATGGAGCAGCACGATAATACAAACTAAAGCAAAGAAACCCATTTCTTGGCTATTTGCAACACACAGAACTACACTGCAGTGTATGTGTGTACAAGCATGCTCCCCTCTGCAGGCTTGCAAGCTACCTTGAGGCAATGCTGCTTCATACACATGCTCACACATAGACACCTACTCACACCTACATAGCTGCATGTTGTGGACAACATGGGTGAAAAAAATACAGAAAATTGGAAGCTACAAGAAATTGGAAGATATACTGAGCACCCGCAAGGATCCTGAATACCAAAAGAAACTGCAAGAAAAAGAAAGGGGGGAAAGTGGAATATGTGAGAAGTAGTTTTATTCAAATATTCCCTACACAAACCTCTTTCTTTCACTAAAGCTATTGCATTACCTTCCAAAGAGCTAACACTTCAAAAACATAGACCTGTGTGCTACTGTAGAGATAAAGCTACTGAAATATAACATTCAGGCTACCCAGTCCATCAGAGTTAAGATTAACTCTATTCCTGATTTACTCAGAAAAAAACCAAAACAAACAAACAAAAAAACCCCAGATTCTTGCACACAGTTGGAGGTCACTTTAGAATAGATACATGCACCAATCTTAAAACCATTAACAAACCTCTTTTTACCGTAAGATGGCATGGAAACTGGGCAAGAACAGTAGACTCAAATGACTAATAAAGAAAGAATTCATTCGAATCAAAAGGTAAAGCAAGCAAAAAATGACAAGCAGAAGGAAAAAGCATCTTAAAAAAATTGCAAGAGAGCTAGTTTAGGATTTAAAGGCAACACCAAGCCTGCCAACTTCTCAAAGAGGCTGCCAAGAAGCCAGATGCCATAACTGGAAGGATATTATCCAGAGTTTTACATCTGAGCCTCATGAGTGCCTTTGAAAAAAGACAAAAAAAAGGGATGCTGGCAAGAGCTCAACTGTTTAATTTCTATCCCCACCCTAAATATTTATTTAAAAGTTAAATTGAAACCATTGCAAAAATTAAAGACAGAATGAGTAAACACAATGTTAAGTATTTACAGTGACCCACAGGGGCAAACTAGCCCTACTAAAGTACTGGAAAAATCTCTGGGAACATGAATTAAAAAGGTCATCCCAAGCTCCCTCTTTGAGCTGAGCTTCAGAGAGCACTTAGAGCCCCTGAGGAAAGGTTTGTGATGACTGAGTTTATAGAAGTGGTTTGTGCCCTGCAGCCAGGGTGGGCACAGGAGGACTCCTGTCCCACCACGCAGAGTGGGCACACAGCTGACCCCAATCACACGATGGGTTGCACCTGCACCCTTTTGATCCTACCTGTGTCCCACTGCGGGAAAGCTCAGCCCATTACAGGAGCTGGCACACGGCTGACAAGCAAGAACAATGCCTTTGTTTTGGCTATGCTGGAGGCATGTTTGATCGTATCAGGGAGGAGATGCTGACCACCCCTGAGACAGACACCAGCTGTAGACCACCAAAACTGCTTAGATGTCTACAGACTTCTCAGTTCTCATCCCCAAAGAAGCCAATGCAATGAGGTAGCAAACAGTCTGCAAGTAACAAGGTGCAAAAAAAAAATGGGGCTGAGGAGTACCTAATTAGTGTATAGACCAAAGGGTGACTACATCTAGTCTGCAGCAATGTCCCCAAAAGTATAAGGCACCACTGACAAATTGGATCCAGACCCTCTAATAAGAAAGTGATCTTATTATTCAGAATTTTAGGGAGAGTGAAAGAGCATTTACACAATTCTCTAAGGAAACTGAAAGCTCAAACTCCAGTTTTACTTCGTGTAGTCCCCATTTTGTGAGCACATAAGCACACACAGTTAAAATACTTGAATAATTCCATTTACATCACTGGAATTTCTTCTGCACATCCACTTAACATTTGCACAGGGTCCATTTAGGTCACAGTCCTATGCTGTTTATGCAAAAAAAAAAAATTTGGTACCACACTGATTTGTATATCCTGCCATCACCTGGCACTGAGCATGTGTATCCCTTGATGTTAACTGGCATCTGTCAAGGACTCTCCTATAATAAAGTTGTTCAGTTGCACACATTTGTAATAAGCAACTGCGTATATTTCTTGGGTAAAGAAAAAGCAGTTATTTTGATTTCTGCCATAGAATACAGCCTAAGTGTAAACTATGAAATGCAGAACACAAAAAAATGTAATTACTTTTGCAAATACTGGCCAAGTAAGCAGTACTTTACGAGACAAGAAACAAATGTTCAAATCAAAACTGCAAATGGAAGTGACCAAACCTGGACCGCACTTGAAGGAGCACAAGATCCACCCCCAAGACTCTGACAGGTTAACATCTCCTCTTATTAAACATGCTGCCTCTGTCTCTCCTTCTGGACTTTCTACAAGCTCATTAGGATTCAAGAGGGCTTTTGAGGTTTATTTTTTTAAGAAAACACCAGGTAGTGTTAAAAAAAATAAATTAAATACTGAATTAACCTAAATCCTCCTTTTAGCTAGTTCAAGTGTTGTTTATAATGTGCACACACCACTTTGCATTTACCATGAGGCTCCTCAATTAGTTCATAGCCAAGTTAACCTTCTATCTCCCAGCAAATATAATTCATGCTCATTTTATACAACACAGCATTCTGCTCACTATTATCCATCATTTACAAGTGTTATTTGTCTATAAAAATGACACTAAAAAGTTGAAAAATGATTCTGCTCTGCCTGCTTCTGGATGCGTTTTAACAAATGATACCAATGCAAAAGGCTCTAAGTCATGTAAGAAGCAATTAGTCAAGGAAGCCATAAATATTTTTTAAAAAGGATATAAATGATTGCTTGCCAGATAGTAAAAGCTCTAAAGGTTGCTACATAATAAAAGACTGAACCTACACATACATATCTGAGTAACTTTACCCTTGTGTGCAATTCCATTAGGATGAAGAAGGTTACTCATGCAAGTAACATTATCCAGGTGAGTAAGTGTTTGTCCTAAAATAGTTAAAATAGCGTTCTTCATTATTTATCATTAATGAAGTTAATCAAATTCAGCGGTACTTACTCATGCATGCATTAAATAGAAACCTGAACATGACATGCATATTTATGGAACAGAGATTGAAAGATCATTATCTGTAGGGAAGAAAATCCAGCAAAGAAAAGGATGTGTAAAATGTGTCTGTTATCTTATTAGAACATAAACTGTTTTGCTTAAAACATAAATATTTATTTTAATTAATTCAATTAACCTAAATAATAGCTTCCACACATGACAACTACAGCTAATGTATGAATTTCATGATTTCTGATGAAGATGTAGGCCACAGCCATAGCTACCATCAGCCAACTGGCTTAATTCCTTGAAAGTCAGTGGAGCTCTACCACTTTATACCAGCATGTGTCTGGCCCGTAGCTTCCCATGAAGCATCTCTTACACTGAACTGAAATACAACATACTGCATGACACCAGAAACCCAAAAGAAAAAAATCAACTGTTCTATTTACTCTGCAGTTCACAAATAAGGTGAACATTCCCCACTTTCATCATAAAATTCTGAAATTGCAACTAAGGGGTTTTTCTGTTTTTAAATTTAGATATCTGTATACAGGTTTAGAGGCCAGACAGATGGGTTTGGCAATTCCAGAGAGAGAAAGAAGGATGAAAAAACTTTAAAAGTGCAACTATTAAATATTCATGCCACTGGCATTCTGTATCTTCAGTGAAGTTCTTGTTCTATATATGGAATAAAATCTATGGTTAAGCACATGAATCCACCAGCTATCAGTTTTGAAAGAGTTCATTATAATGTGAGGGGGAAAAACTCTAGGTTGCTAAATATACAGCCAAATAAATTGAGAAAATAGGGAAGGATGACATATTTCTGCATGTTCCTTGGCCTTTAAAAAATGACAGATCAATTTTGTTTTAAAAACAATCTTATTGTTCAAACACCTGAAGAAAAAACAGTACATTACCTTCAATCATATTTTCAAGTTCTAAGGCAATTTTATTAACTCCTTTTTATTGCACAGTTTAAATATTCTAATTGGCACACAGAACACTTGCAGTCACTAGATATCCATTAGACTTTAATGGGTTTGAAATGGTCTACAGTATTACGGGGCAGGCAGACCTACTGCAGTCACATTTACAATCATGCAAGGTAAGTGGGGCATAAAAACACACTGGTTAATGCCACTGCAAGAATAAAAAAAAAGCTTCCTCCAGTTCTTTCGGCGCGTATCCTTATGGATGGTTTTGTACAGGCAAGGGCCAGTTTCCGCAACTGCTGATGATCAAAATAAAGTCTACAGGAGAGCATAAATAGCAGGAGAGGAGACAAACAGATCTGTAGAGCAAAACAGCTGCTGCCCAGAGTGTGTGCTGGGGCTTCCTTCTACTCCATGAGCTGTATATCCACCATAACTGCTTCCTATATGGAACATTCCCCCAACACATACAGTAACTGCTCTTCCTTCAGGAAATGTAAGCCTTTGTGCACACACCCATCGTGGAGGTAACACACCTTCCCTGCACGCCAAGACACAGCACATCATGTGGGGGAAAAAAGGGAAAATGATGCTCTCTCCACAAGAAGGTCTGGTCTCCTCCTTCCATATTCATCCAAAATCACAGATACAGAGCATTTATGTGACTGATACAAGAATGATTATGTATTTACACTCAATGTTGCAAACCTTGTTTGGGATGATAGTTCTTTTCCATAAAACTTGTCCCTGCAATGCTATCAAGGCCACCTGGATCCCACATAGGGATCCAAATTCTGAGGGAAAGGAGAAGTTTATGACTGTGAGAAGCATGAAAGGAAGACTGAGATAGTCTGATATACTTATTCAAGGAAAAAGTGAGGACTGGGCAGCTTTGCTTCTGTGAATGAGAAAGCCTTTCCCACTTACACACTATAATTGTGTAATGAAAAGAAAAAGAAAACCTGAGTTCCATAGGATAATTTTAAATTTAATTGAACTCCATGCAAGAGGTTTAAAATAACCCATTTTTTATGATACTTAGGAAATATTAATACAAGCCTCCAGAAATCTGGAGATCTGTCTGCTACTACACAAATAATTCCTCTGCCCCCCACTCCCAGGGAAGTGCAAAGGCCATGTGAAGATTCATCCACTCTTTCCCTCTCTCTCTCCCTACCCACCTTTACAGGACAATTCAATGCACAGGATTAATCATGTTCTTCAGCAGATTCCTTTACTAAGCTGAAATAACTGATTCCACACATTTAATTGCAGAATCCTCCTTTTATCCTCCAATTATGAAGCAGCGCCTGTTGAAATTAAAGCAGCATTGCTTGTAAATATTTTCAGGCACACAGCAAGAAGCAAAGCCAGCTGAGCAATCTGGTAAGAAGGGAGGGGGAAATATCCTGAATCTTCTCTATTTCTGAGTTACAAGTGATGAGACCATTTTTATTTGGGTGGTTTTACACAATGAATTTTAAAGAGTAGTTGCTTAAATACATCTAAAGGTTAAACCTTCAAGCAGCTAATCTGTATGTGAGAACAAGTAACTGTCAAATACTTAACCTTTTACAGATTAAAACTGTCTGCCTAACAGATGTGAAATCATCACTGTTGCAATTGTCATACGTAGATATCTGAGCATTTTCTGGAGATAAGATCTTTTCTTTTTTTTGAGCAGTAATTTTATGCCTCAGGTCACTTGCGTGTTCATGGCTGTGATAAAACCACTGCTTTCCATAAGAAGTTATATGCCAGGACTTTATAACTGCAGCACTGGTTTCCAGCACCAAAGTTATTGGTTGTAACAGGCAATTTTAAATTACTATAAAATGAACTTTGTAGGGTGCCTGGAAATGTTTCATTGTTCAGTTGCTGGAAGTGGTTATATATGTGAATTTTCACAATAGTATGGTCAGAGCATAGGAGAAGAAAATGCTTCAACTTCTGATAAGCTGTAAATGTTACTATAAAATATTGCTCTTTGACAATATTTGATAGAAATACATGCAGTTACTAGAATACGTCTAGAATGCCATCACATTATGTTGATCTGTTGTAAGTATTAAGATATATAAAAGAAAAATGTTTCTAGTATGATAAGTGAGCATGGAAATGGAATTTTTTCCCATATGCTACTTATATATAGCAGGGAAAACTAGCTTGACAGCCTTCAGCTACTCTATGCAGACATATGTTCCTACATGGGTCTATGTTTAGGCCCATGTCCTGCAACTACACCAGGCATTTTCATCTTCAGTCACAGCAAAAGGTAATCATTAGACCATCCATCAACCAAGTCAGCTTATAAACCCAGGATGTTATGTTCAGATGTGCATGGTTTGGCAGTATAGACTTTGGCTTGGCTCTCATCATGTTGCTGAATATGTTCTGGGAAAGGTGGACTATTTCAGACTGAGGTCCACCCTTCTTTGCCCTTCAACTTTTTGTAGTTTTTTAGCTGTGAATACCAGAGATCAGGATTCTTCTGGTGCAAGATGCTGCACCAGGTCCAGAGGAGGCACTGCAACTGCCCTTCACAAGCTCCAGCTGCCTCCCCGACACCTTTCCTGAAAGTCCTCACTTACTCCAGCAGGAAACTTCCTGCCAGTAGGTGTTTTGGGCTCTGCACCAGATACTCAATCTTCACAGTTTTCCCTCATCTAGCAATTACAGTTTTGAACTGAGAAAGATAATTTTTTTTTTCAATTTCTTGTTAACCCATGTTTGTTTCACAGATTGTAATATACTGCATGGTTAGCAGGGTTTCCTTGGGAAGCAAAGCATCAGACCGTGGTGTCTCCCTTTAATCTACTATCTCTTCCACGGCTGTTACTTTGAACCTCCTAATCAATTTCAACCAAATTTGACAGAAATTTCAAAAAAAGTCCTACTGAAAACGGGCAGCTGCTAATAACTTGGTCCTTATCCATGCCAGCTGATGGCAGCCAGCTGTCCATCAGCACACAAGTCCTGTTGAGTTCAAGCACAGCTCTAAAACCACTCTCAACTGTTTCCTCTCCAGGCCACCAAAGAGGAGCATGAGGGAAGATGCCATCTCTGTTGAACAGTTCATACAGTGGGGCTCCTGGGTTACAAGACAAAAAAGTATGGTGTAGTTTTGGTAATTTCACTGTTCAGGGAAGCTTTTTTCTTCCTTATCTAGATGAGTAATAATAATAATAACTGAACTCTGGCAATTCTCAGTCAAACCCTATAGGTATTCAAAGCTCAATCATTAAAGACAGAAAAAATGAGACTGTGAAGAATAACAAAAACACCAACAACAAGCACACATCCTCTTGCAAAATACTCTGGAAATGACTCCTACCACCTCGACTGATCTGAAAGGGAGATGCAAAGTCGATGTGTCACCACCAGCCGTATGAGAGGTCATTTCCAGGACAGAGTGAGGCAATATGCACTGCTCTGCACTCTGCATCAACGCCGTTTCCCTACAAGTTTATTTGTGAGCTGAACTTGAGCAGAGAATGCCAGCTGTGCCATACTGTAAAGTGGATTTGTCATGTGGATTCATCCATACTTTGTCCATTAAGTCACCCTTGGGAATGAGCACTAGTTAGAAATCTCTGATAGATGCAAAGGGTTTTTATACAGATGAACGAAAAAAAAGGAATGCAGTGATTCCAAGAAACTGGAGGAAAAAAAGAGAGATTATTAGCACATCGAAAGGCATCTGAAAGATAAATTATTTGAAAGCACATCACTTTATATACCTTGTTAATTACATGGTTAATATTATGGAATCTGACAACTCCCCACAGACACCAGGACTATTGATGAGTTCCATTTTATGTTAGAAATTTCTCTCTTCTTGTGCAGAATTACCTCTTTAACCTCTTTCAGTCCAATAAATTCACATTAAAATGTGACCAGGAGTGACAACCTTGGGAGAGGACTAACCTCTCCCTCTATCATGTCATTTTAGCCTCAGTCTCAAATTGGTGCAGCACTCCCATAGCTATTAGCTCAGCTCTTCTCCTGCCTCCTGAGTAGATGAAGCAGTATGTCTAATTAATTTACAGTCCTTAAGCACAAAGGTAACTGTCAGCAAAACTACATTAAAATCAAACCACCAATAAGGTAATTGTAAAATTGTAATTTTTGTGATGTTTTCACTAAATACCATTTTACCTTTGAGGCTGAATGTTTTCCAAAGTCCAGCCTTACAGCTAGTATGAAAGTCAAATACTTCATACATTACCGTATATCTTGCTCCAAACAAAAAAAAAAAAGGAAAAAAAAAGACAGATGCTTTTTAATACAATGAAATGCAATTTAAAGCCAAGTCAATAAGATACTAACCTCTTATCCTCAAATGAGGGCTATGCTATACATCATGGGTTAGAAGTTAAAAATGAAGAGAATGGTTCTTGCCACTCATAATTCAAAGATTGTTGTCAAAAGCTTTCTGTTCATAGAAATGCTATTGGTTTTTTTCAGCTGGCAAAAGCTGTGCAGTATTCTAAGCAGCTCAGACAGATAGCTTTTTTAGCTATTCAGTTCAGAGCCAAATTTTCCTGAACAGCATAAGGACTTGATTTTGTTAATGTATACATGTTGCACTGTACCAAGTTCCAGAAATAACCCACGTCCCTGAATGCAGGCTGGGGTCTAGGTAGGACACATGCTAACAGGCAGATTCCCTATTTTTCTTTGCACTCACAGAGACCAGACACAATCAGTTAAAAAAAGACTGCTGCACTACGAAGCCCTGTGACAGCACAAAGCTCTGCTGCTGTCCAGCTCCCTACTTGCTTCTGACTGATGAGAAAATACAAAATATTGTGGGTGGGAGGCAAGGGACCCACTGCAGCACAGCAGCAATGGGAGATACTCCCCACTGAGCTCCTGTCATTCTCATAAAACTCCCATTTTTTGTTTGGAAACAAACATCTGAAGGACATGAGGGGCAACTAACCTTCTGCAGGCAGAATCCTCTCTTCCTCCTCTTGAGCCTGAGGAGAATAGAGATGAGGTGTGAAATCTGAAGTCCCCTTCACACCCCCGTTTTCTCTGGCTGTCAGACGAGTGATGCTTGCCAGCATTCTGAAGGGTGTGGGGAGCCTTTTTTCTTTCTCATTCCCCTGAATAAACCCCCTTCTGTAACCATGCGATTCCTGCATGGTCAGGGGCAGCAGGAGAGGAGCTGAGCTCATTTGCTCTGAGGATCTCTCAGCATCTCCCTTAAGGAGGGCAGGTTGCCAGCCTCTCAAGAGCCAGTTATGTGGTGGCCTGGCCTCAAGCAACCCTCATTTCCCACTGTCACATTCCTGTACCACATCCTCCTTTCCCCTATGGCCATACCTAACCAGCACAACCTAGTCCTAGACTTGATCCTAGTCCTTCGTGGTCAGTGCAGCTCATGTAAAAGACAGAGGAAATAGAATGCTGGACCAGTCAGAAACTTCACTGGGACAGCCCAGAAGTGGCTGCAAAGGCACAGATGAAGCCTTAGGTGGGAAATCTTGTGTTGTTTGCTCAATGGTGTTTGGTGTGAGTGGCCCTAAGGAATGAGCATCTGCAGCAGGCACAGACAGAAATGTTCCCGCTGCCAGGAACAGAACAAGATGTTTATTTGTCCCATCTTCTTTCTGGAAGGAAATTATCTGCTACTGCGAATGCTGAAATCTGTGCACCATCCTCCTGTCTGCACCAGGTTGAGGAGGATCAGAGAAGCTGCCAATTACAGATACAGGCTATCTTCAAAATTTGGATAGAAACTATTAATTTTGACTGCTCTATGCTGTAGCGGTACTTCTCACTCTTTTAATAAATGCCCAGTACAGGCACTAAATTAGATGTATTTTAAATTTATACAAGCAAATTCAGTTAAATAACTGCACATATGTGTGCAATTTTCCACCTGTCAATGCCAGCACCCTGCAGACTGTACAGCAGGCTACTCAGTTTACATCCTCATATATTTTGCTTGCTCACATATAGGCAAGCCCATAGTTACTGATAATCTTTTAGAAACATGACCTGCTGTCTACTGGGAATTATTGTAAGTCTCACCAGAAAATGCTAGATGGAGGATAGTTCCTGCGTGACAGCACGAGGGCATGCATGCCTTTACCCTTATGTACTGCACATGCCTTTTCCCCAAGCATATACCTGGCAGGTGCAATCCAGACCTTCATTTGTCACTCAGACACCAGTAATGTGCTCTCCAGAAATACTCTAAAGAGATTAGATTAGATGAGAATTATCTTCTGTCTTTTTAGACCATCTTGGCATTAACAAAAAACTGGGTATATTTTCCAGGCAAACATGCTTTTGCTGAAAAACTAAAAGATAGGACAAATGTTCCTGTCTCCTCTGAAATAACATTTACCAGCCCTTGCTAGAGAGAAGCAGCTGGCTTCAGTTAATCTGCTGGAATAACAATAAACTTAATAAATGTAATGACATTAAGATCTAAACTTTCTTCTAAAAGACTTGGGTACAGGGATGAGCTGCACAGCTGGATGCAGAGTTAGGCACCCAGTTTCCAAAATGAGTATCACTGTGCTGCACTGGGTGCCAAAGCACTCCGTAGGGAAAATGGGGAGAAGCTGACACCAAAACAGCCAGCTTCTCTACACCCAGGGGCTACATCAGGAGTAAAATCCTATGCTAGCCAAAGGAAAAAGTCAAAGACAACTTACAGCACGAGTGCTACCCACGTGGCCTCTTGGGCTTTTAGGTCAGGCAAGAGGGCACACCTCTCTTTGAGAAGAAAACCAAATGACACAGCCCAAGCACACTGTTTTGCCAACATTCCAATGGTTAAAACACCAGCGTAAGAAAATGCGGAGCCCAGATCCAAGTATCTCCCCAGCATGGGGTTCACATCCATAGATTCTGTCTCAAGCAACAATGCACTACTTATTAGGTCAAAGGCTACTCCTGGATGACAAGTCCTTCATCACCCTCCCTGGAGCCTGACCTCCGTATGGATCTGGGAATGGAGAGGTCATGGGACCAAGAGTAAAGTGGTTGAAACAATCATATTGAAAAGCAGAGTCCTGACTTTTCTGGACAGTATCATCCCAAAGCTGTATAATGTGTGACATGCAAGGAGCACAAACAGCCTGTGGCCATAGTGTATCCTGGACTTCTCGAGACCCTTATGTACTGGGCTGAGTCTAATAATCCCCAAATTGCTCCCAGACATGTGTAGCGGCAAAGCTGGATCTAAATCTAGATACGCTTCTGCCACAAAACATCATCTTGGTTGCATAGTTGGGTCATGTCGGGTTTCTGGATCATGTGGTTTGCTGTGTTAATTCTCCCTAAACTGTGCACATAAACCACTTTGTTGCACCTTTGGTAAAACTGAAGTAAGGATCTGCTTTGGTGGCACACCACCAGCTAAATTAATCTCCTGGCATAAACTTGCATTGCTTGGTTCAATGAACAAAATCAAAATCCAGCCTCCAAATAACAGAGGAATTTCTGGCTGATGTGGCAATTGCTAGGTATATTAAATGACAGATACAATGAAAGTGATTTTTAGTGGTTTGGATAGATAGGCCACTAGTATGTTAGCACTGCATTCAGCTCCCAACTCAGGTATGTCTCCAGCCTGCTAACAAGCATCCTTTGTGGATTACTTGCTGTACTTTGATCTTCAAGTACTGCTTGCCTTTTCTTTTTATTGGAGACCTAAGATTCTTCTGTGCTCTGTGAGTCTGTACACCCAATAAGCAATGTCTCTTGCCTAAACTCACTGATTTCCCAGTAATCATATACCTTAGGATTACAGACGTCAGGTTAAGAGGAAGTACTGTACAGTGAGTAATCTAATGACTTTCTATCCTGCTTAGGATATAAGCCTGGTTCAACTCTCTTGTTTTACGCCTGTCAGGTGCCCACGACCACAAAAAAGGGGTTCACGTGGCTCACATCCTCTGGGAAGCTTTGGGCTTCATGCACACAAAACAGCAGGGCAGAGATACCCAAGTTAATGGAGACCAGAGCAGAGCTTTCACATATAGCACCATGCAGCCCTATAGGCTCTGATCTAGACAGAGCATAGATGTACTCACATAATGCTGAGTGCAAAATACTTACTCTTTCCTCCTGAAAAAAACCCGACCACAGACAAAACTGATCAACTCAGATGGTTTTCTCTATGAACACATCTGAACTGCTTACAGACCTACTGACATGAAGTTCAGTGTAACTGGTGCCAAGTGTCACAGAATATTACTTGAGGTAAATAAAAGCCCACTGTTAATAATACATAATTTTTGTTGTCACCCACTGTGTTTTTGTAATGTCTTTCAGTGCATCCGGTCTATATCAACTGTATGATGTGTTGTCAGTAAAATTATGGACTCCTTCTCTTGTCTGTTTTGCTCTTCTGTGTCCTTGTAATGAATTCTTTTATACTACAGATTTTCTTCAGAGAAAATAGCTCCCTAAGTTCCTGTTGCTACTTCCCTAGATGCAATATCACTGAATGTGTCATATCCAGACTCTGCTTAACAAGTCCACAATTATTTTCTAAGATCCTCTTGTCATTATTATGAGGTCAGTTTCTATTCACTTGAGTAAAAATAAAACTGATACTACTTTATAGGTGTTAAAACTACATACCACAGACTAAGCATCAGGTGCACTCTTTACCTATCAGGAAAAGACTGATATTACAGGCACCAAAAACTTGACCTGAACATGTCCCATATTGGTTGCATTACTTTTGCTTGATTGCTGAAAGCTGAATCTTTGCAAGTAGATGATATTCATGAATGTCATGCTTTACTATGTCATTGTGCCAGAAACTCATTAAAGACTTACTCAAAGCTTCCTTTCTGATTTATATTTCTTCCATGAGTTGCTTTGAGAAATCTCTTCTGCAAAAGGAAAGCTGTCCATTGTTTGGATTCTAAAAGGAAATGTAGGTGCTTAATTGGTGGATGTGGTTTTCGTTATACTTTCTCTTTCCACCACAAACCCTTTTCATAAATTGTGACAAGTCTGTTGGCAGCCTGCTGTATCAGAGTGTAGGTAGCTGACTTGATAAGCATGTTGCCCAGACAAAGGAAAACATGAATTCTCTTCAACTTTGCTCAGAACTGCTAATTAGCCTAAAGTCAGTGTCCTGAATTGGCACAGAAAACCACTGTGAAAAGGTCCTAAGGAGATGTACGAGTGTAACTCAATAGGATCTAGTAGCATTTTACATGCTTTCTGGTTTATTGAAATCAAGCTAGCATCTTTGCTCTGAATACATTCCTTATTTAAACACAAGTGCAATGACTTACAGTCCAGTAAAGTCCCCTGCTTCATTTTTGTGCCGCCCATATCATGATGGCAAAGGCAGCTCATTTGCCAGAGAAAATAAGGAGATATTTTAATTTTTACAGAATCAGTCACCTACTCTTACAGCACTGAGGTCCTTTCCCTCTCAAATGAAGGTAGAGATGGCAATAAAGGAAGCACCAATCCAGTCACTATTGCAATTTTCTGCTGCTGTTTCTCAGTGAGGCTCGTTCCTGTTCCCACTCAGACCAAAATAAAATCAAACCCCTGTGTACATGCTTGGCATTTCCAATAACTAAGTGGTGAGGACTCATTTACAATACACAAGTCGCATATGGCTACCTTGTTTTCCCTTACTAATGTAAAACTTAGTTGCCCTTATTTACTAATGGCAAACCATGCCTGACCAATCTGGTGACCTTCTAAGAGGGAGTTACAGCAACAGCGACGTGAGAAGACCAAGAGATGTCATCTATCTAAACTTTTGTTAAGCCTTTGATATGATCCCACATAACATCCTTATCTCCAAACTGGGGAGACATGGATTTGATGGGTGGACTATTCAGTGGATAAGGAATTGGCTGGGTGAACACAGCCTGAGAGTTATGGTGAATAGGTCTATGTCCAGGTGGAGGTGGGTGATGAGTGGGGTCCCTCAGAGCTCTGCCTTGGGACCAGTGCTCTTCAGTATCTTCATCAAAGACACTGTCAGTAAGATCCAGAAAATCTGCAGATGACACAAGCTGAGCAGTGCATTGACACAAGAGAAGGATGGGACACCATGCAGAGGTACCTGGACAAGATTGATAAATGGGCCCACGAGAACCTCATGAAATTCAATAAGTCCAAATGCAAAGTGCTGCATCTGGATCGAGGCAATTCCAGATATGAGCACAGACTGGGAAAAGAAATCACTGAGAGCAGCCCTGCTGGGAAGGATGTGAGGGTTCTGGTGGATGAAAAGTCAGACAAGTCAATAGCGTGTGCCCACAGCCCAGAAAGCCCCAAGACACCCTGTGCTGCACCAAAAGAGGAGTGGCCAGCAGGTAAAGGAAGGTGATACTCTGTCCCTACTCTGTTGCCATGTGACCCCAGCTGGAGTACTGCATCCAGCTCTGGAGTACTCAACACAAGAAAGACATGGACCTCTTAAGCGAGGGCCCAGAGGAGGGCCACGAAGATAATCAGAGCAATGGAGAACCTCTCCTACGAAGACAGGCTGAGAGAGTTCGTGTTGCTCAGAATGAAGAAGAGAAGGCTCCAGGGAGACCTCAATGAGGCCTTCCAGCACCTTAAGGGAGCTTATTAAAAGGATAGAGACTTTTCATACAGGCAGACAGTGACAGGATAAAGGGCAATGATTTTAAACTGAAAGAAGGCAGGTTTGGATTAGATGTTAGGAAGAAGTTCTTTTAACAAAAGGTGGTGAAGAACTGGAACAGCTTGCCCAGTGAAGCTGTGGATGCCACATCCCTGCAAGTGTTCAAGGCCAGGTTGAGTGGGGTCCTGAGTGACCTGATCTAGTAGCAAATGGTATCCCTGCCAGATGATCTGATCTAGTAGCAAATGGTATCCCTGCCAGATGATCTTTAAGGTCACTTCCAACCCAAATCATTTTTTGAGTCTATAATTCTACGATTTTCCAGCACAGTAAGATATTTGGTGCCAAGTCAGTTGGTCTGCAAGGCAGGGAGCAACCCTTGGCCGATTTTAGTACCTCCACTGTGGCCTGGAGTTCACCATTCTGAACACCCTCTGACGTGGCAGAACAATATGCAATCACAGCATGGGACTACCAGGCTCCAATCTCTCCCTGCTTGAGATATTCTGACCTCCGCGGCCCTCAGGAAGGTCCTCGCACACTGACAGCTCTTAAACTAAAGCTCTCCTAAAAAAGTAAATGTTTCAATGAATACTGAAAGGGCACTCAGGATGCTGATGCCCTGAACTGATAAGAGCATTCACTTGACACACACAAAATCTTCACATAAAGAAAAAGGAAAACAGATTTGAACTTGAGAGAAACAGAGGTATAATTTGCAAAAAATGGTTAAGATGACAGAAAGAGCATCTTTATGAGTGTGGGGTTGTTTATATTTCCAGGGTTGTATCATTGCTTGAACAACAATGGGCACACTAAAAAGTGGTGCTCAAGCTTTAGTAACCCATATGTCCTCCTCCCCGTGGACATGCCCTGGAAATGCTGATATGAAAAAAGAACATCAGCAGTTTTGCCAGGACTCCCAGGCAAGCCAGTCACGGTGGAAGCCTGACATCCAGAAGACCTGGAAAACAGCCAGTTTGTGCACAGCATGTCCATCCTGTATGCCGGCATTCAGGTGCATCAGATTTATTATGCATGTGCAGATCACCTGATTTATTGCCAGGGTTTATTACCAGGTGCAGCAAGGCCAGCAGCATATTCAGAAAATGTCGGATTTACTGCACGCACACAGGACATCTGTGAGCGCACACACTACCTTTTCTCCTGAGACTTCCAAGGAGGAAATATGGGAATCATACTCCAACTTCTGGATTCACTTTGGTTTTGTACTTGTCTGCAGACAGAGACAGACTTCTGGGATAAAGTAAATGCAGCTACTTTAGCCTACTCTTAGCGTGTATTGTTAGAAAACGTGTTTATACTTTCCAATCCTCCAGAGACAACTGTGAGCAGATGAAGGCGAACTAGCAGCATTTCAATAGAGCCAGCCTGTTTCTCCACCACCCAGCAGATACATTAGTGCCTAATGTGATGATGATTTCAGCTTTAATAGGTGACTTTTCTTCCACCAACTAAAGTACAGTATAAGCAACGCTGAAATTTTATTAGTTGTTTTGGCATGTGAATGTGATTTGAGCAAAACCTGAGTTACACGTTTGCTCAAAAAATCAGAATTCCACTTTCTTTAAGGCTTTCAGCAGTGAGACATACATTTCCGAGTAATTTCTGAAAGTGGGAACTAGGTATATTTGACTGGCATCCAGGTATGGCCTCTAAGACTCACTCTGATCCAAAGGAGCAGATCTGGAGCACTACTCATAATAGTACAGTAATAGGTATACTTAATTAGTTCCCATTGGTGCCCCATGTAGTCTGATGAGGTGCCAGAGTGCCTTAAAGAATATCCAATAGTTATTAGCATTTCGGTCTTTAACACACTGGGATTATGGCAGCTCTAAACTACAATGTGTTACTGAGATTTAGCTTACCCGTCTAGTGAGTTCTTTGGGCAAGGGCATTTTTCTGCAGCTATACATGCCTCAGTTTGCACAACCAGATTTCACAGACGAGAGGCATCTCCAGCTGAGATGCTGTGGCAAGTAGTGTATCCCACGTAGGGTGCTTTGACTATGAGCCCTTTTTCCTCACAGCTCTTCTCTAGTTTCCACTTTCCTCACCATGAAGGCCCTTTATGGCCTACCCCCATCATTATGAAAAGTCATTACCAAAAGTTATTAAAAAAAGGCTGCTTCTAGTCTTCTCTTGACCCATTGAGGCAATTCACTCTCCAAGCTTCTAGCTAATCCCTTCAGGATATTCCTATGCTGTCCCTCATATTTGGGAGGAGTCCTCATAAACACACTCAAAATCACTTCATTGTTTCTTCTGACATTCTTAAAAAGAAAGGTCTTGGCTTTCCCATCATGCTCATGCACTTGGCATCACTGTCAGGCTAGTGCTTTGCTGTAACCGCTGTCTATTTGTATTATTAAAATACTCCAGTCTTTTCCTGCTGACTAGTTTTGCCTTTATGCATAATTTTCCTTTGCCTGTCACTTGGTCTGCAAAGTTTCTGGTCCCATTCTTGCCTGTTTGTCCTAAGTCTCTATAGTTCTTAGTACAGCAAATCTGGGCCCTTATGTAGATGCAAAGTGCCTGAATAACAACAGCAACAGGCTGTAGGGCAAAGCAACACAGCTGACACCCTATCCTGGAGTAAGTGCAGAGCACTAACCATTCCAGGCCATCAATGAAATATGGTTATGATGGGAACATGAGAAGTTTCACTACTATTTCTATTGGAATAAAGAGTTAGGATGTTGATTCTTCTGGGAAAACTTCATTGTAATTTATTTTCATATCATCAGTGCTCCAGAATTAACTGCAACTTTCATTTTTTCACTATTTTTCTCCCTCTTTTTAACCCATATGATAATTTATTCCTTCTCTTTTTTTTCAGCTATATGTTACTTTGCTGTGTGCGAGTGTGTCATAGAACTCATTTTTCTAGTTACTTTGACAAAACTGACATCTTGCAGCTGTTACACATCTTGTTTCAATTACATCTCTAGATAAAAAGAATTCTTAAAGCCTGAAGGCTGCAGATGGCTTCCTGGTGAGGGGTTAACTCCAGCTTCATAATAAAGCCTTTTGGGGGTCCCTTTTCTTGGGCTGTTTTCTTCAGTCTGCTTCTCTTATACCCTTCTAATTTTGCTATCTCACTCACATTCCTCTCTGGTCACAGGAGAGGAACTGGAGCATCAGTGTCCATCCATCCCTGGCCCTTCCCACCCAAAGGTGCCTGGGGGGCAGGTGGGGGAAGACAAAGTATCCTGTCCCTTGAACCTTATCTCCACATATCATGCAGGCTGCTTACGGCAGGGGACAGCTGAATGACCACAAATCAGTGGAGTGACAACTCAAACCACCACTAATCCCTAATAAATTCTGGACCGTCCCACAGATTTGGGAATCTCCTGACAACTGGTGATGCTCTCAGCATCTGGCAAACCACTTGTGTCTAATTGGGTACCCTGAGATATTTACACTGTGCTTAATGGTTACAGAAGAGATTGATCACCCCATTCTTGATATCTATCCAAAAAGGGTATATAAAATCCTTTGATCTTGCTAAGACAGCAAAACATGTCGAACCATCAGTTATGTAAAGGTGGTTGTTATTAATTTGAATACTGCAGAGAGAGGAAAGAACAGAAGTACCATATAATGAGATATATTAAGACTACAAAAGAATTAAGTGAAGCTGTTACATTATGAATCATGATTTTATTGTTTAGCAGTCAGCTCTTGATGTAATTCAAATAATAATGAATGGGCTAATTCCTTCCACCTTTATTCAGGCAAAACTTCCACTGACTTCAAAGAGAAAGTTTTCCAAGTCAGGACTAGTCTGCTGCGTTTATCTCATTATTTGCAAACGCTTTTCTGAATATAAAGTATTCCTTTATAATGGGCTATTACCAATAACACTAACATTTACATAATGTAAACCTCTTAACTAAGATTCTTTCGTGTTCAAAAAAGCCTTTTTAACTCTTATTGTAAACTGCCACATTAAAAGTTCTTCTGTTAACCATAGTATTTATTAAAGTTATAAGAACATATGGACCTTCTCAGTGCACCATTTCAACCATTTTTCCTTCTGCTCAATATCTTTTATTTAATTTTACCATAACCTTTTCAATAAGGCTAATGCATTTTTTATTGATTATTAGGAAAGAGATGATCTATCATTGCAAATATTTCTTTTTATCACAGAAGAGTGCCAAAAATGAGAAAGTGTGCTAAGCCTTCTTTACATTTTAACAGATGTCAGGAATATTTGAGGAAAGAAATTAATAAATAGACCTATATCACTGTTTCTCTATATAGTTCTGTTTATAAGTTAATACCCCATACACATTTCAAACCAGTACTTTTAAGTAATTCCTAAAGCAATGGCTCAAAACTTGAAAACTGGGCTTAAGCATAATACTTTCCATTTCAATGAGGGTAGGACTCCTCAGGTTTTTGACAAAACCCCATATTCTTTCACTGACTATGAAGTATGCACTTCCATCTGGAACTTATTTTGATATCGTGAATCTTAATGCCTCAGAAAAGCACACAGAACAATGGATGGGCACTAGTTGATTGTTTTAAATTGAAATTAATTAATTATGAAACAGCTGCAATCATCTAAATTACTTATTTCCCCTTTCAGTGAAAATGAACTTACAGGCATTTGCAACGCATACAAAAATAGAGACAAGAAAGTCTGTAAGAAGGGAGGTCATGTAAAATTGCCTATGATCTGTATTTCAAGAAAGTAAATAATTAATAACTCCAAGGAAGCATTTTAGGGATTGCTCATTCTATTATACAGACACATTGAGCAGCAAAATGCTTTAAATCTCAACAACAAACACAGTACAGAACTCTGTAGAATTTACCTTTCCAGATAGTCTTTTTTTCATCTGAAAGCAGTGTTTTTTTCACATTACAACCAGACTGTAACTTGAAAGAAGCTTCTCAGTCATTTAGTCAAGACAGATGAGCAACGAGTGTTAGAAAAGCTACCAAGGCATCAAAAGATCTACAGTCAAGGCCATTAAAGAATAGCTAATCTGCTCTAATTCTAATTCTCTGCTAATGGGTTTCCTTAAATGTGCTTTACATCAGTTGTAATTAGTTCAAGATACTGCTACTTATATACTTCTAAGAACAACAACAACAAAAAAGGGTTGCATTTATACCACTTGGTATGTAATCATGTTCACACAACCATGCACCCAAGTTGGTAAGTTCTTGTAGAGTACGAAGCCTTGAAGAGTGTCACAAAGAGACAGTTTGCTTGAATCTACAAAAGTCACTGCAGCTCCAGCAGCAAAAGCATTTATCTGTGCTTTCCTTTGTTTGGCTTATCTCAATGTCCTTTCACTGCAGATGTTGCAAAAGCATCTGTACATTAAGCCACATATATTGGTAATATGTATATTTTTCCTACTAATGCTATGGGTTTGGAACAGATTTTCACAGCCAGTAGCAGTGACAAAAAAAAAAAAAAAACAAACAAAAAAAACCAAACCCAAAACCCTTGTCCCTTTTATGTTAGAGCATAAGCGGGTTTTGGAGGGACTCACACCTTCTTAGAAAGAGGAAACGTTAAGAACCTCTGAGATGGCTCTGGGGAGAGGGACTTCTTACAAGGGCATGTAGCGACAGGACAAGGGGTAATGGTTTTATACTGAGAGAGGGTGGATTTAGATTAGATATTACGAAGAAATTCCTTACTGTGAGAGTGGTGAGACCCTGGAACAGTTTGCCCAGAAAATCTGTGGGCACAGCCATGCTGGAGTGGGCTTTGAGCAAGCTGGTCTAGTGCCCAAGGCAGCTGGGCTAGAGCTAGATGATCTTTAAGCTCTCTTCCAACCCAAACCATTCTGTGATTCTATGATATATGGTGAAAGGGGCAGAGCTCCACAAACCAGCTGCAAATATGCTGGCATAACCAAACAAGCAAGGCAATGTGGTGATACTCTTTCAGATCAGCTGGGATCACGGTGGTTTTCTTGCACGGAGGCTGGATAAATGGACAAGCACAAAAACACCTTTTGTATTAAGAAATTCCTGACAGTCTTCAGGCCTAACCACAAACAAAGCACATTGCGATATTAATTTACTCTTTAAACTGGTGACATTTAGTTAACACTCAAGGTCATCATCCTGGAGAAAATGTTACACTCTCCTTGCCAAACACAAATGAATAAATGCACGCTTAGCTTTTATTGTTACTTTGTCCTTTAAAAATAGTTGATGACATGACAGGTTCTCTGCCTATGTCAGAAACAAAAAATGTAAAGAAGTGTCTTCTACCGGATGCATATCAGTGTAATTATTTTCTCCAGAGTATCTTTGTCAACAAACTGTTCATTTTTTCTGGACTGAGGTTCAACCATCTATTGCACTTGCTGTTCTAAGACAAAGGAGCACAAAAATATTAAAATTACATCACTCCCTCCTAAAATCGACAGACCTGAGAGATGAACCCTCCTTGTCAATCACAATGACAGAAAGAATCAATTTTCTCTTGGTGCCTCACTAGGAGGTAGATACCATTTAGCATCACCAGACAAAAGCTAACATCCCCCCAGAGTAGGTTTAAGACATCTGCTAGCACCTGTACATCAGAACAGGTTCGCCAAAACCTTGCCGAAAACAAAGAAGGTGAGGATAGAAACAGGGAGATAGACACTTGGAGAGACCACTGCTAGGATGGTTTCTGAATCTGAACCATTCAAATACATACTTCACCAAAGCTTTTTCCTCCTTATCCATTTCTCTGTCATACTTGCATTTTTCTTACCACCATAGGTCATCATTATACTTGGCACCTAGACTGCACCATAATGGCAATGGCATGAGCTAGGGAGTCCATGAGTTTCTCCCTAGCAGATTTCAAAAGGGGTATGTGCAATAAGAAGAGATCACAGCTCAAAGCAATCAACACATCCTCAGTGTAAGAAGACACCACCTTCATCCTCTACTGGTCCACTCCTCCCATGCAGTCAAACCAGGATAAGCCCCAAACCACTCTTTCTTTGGTCCAAAACATGTGAAAACAACCACACAAAGACTGGGTTACATTAAAAAGTTGTGCAGCTTTGTCAGATATAACCCTCTCGTTTTTAGTTTTAAGTACTTACAGTTGTGGATCATCTTTATTGAGAAACAAAATACAGTAACAAAAAGCTTCTTAGCAAAGATTTCTGGTCTCTTCTGCATAATTTGTTTCCTGACTGCTGAGACCACCACTGCTGCACTGGAACTATTTTATGTTTTAAAAAATACATAAAGGGTCTCTAAGGATATGTTTAAATTGCATTCCTTTTGTCATATTTTCCAAAATACATCTGTATCCAAGTCCTTGGTACATAGATGCAGGTTTAACTCTTCCTAAGAGGATAAAAGACAGTCATCTTAAGTCACTAACACTACTTTTTGTCAGTTTAAGATACTAGGAAAGGTGAAGTATCAAGCTGTGAGGGAGGAACACAAGTTATGAATTTTTACTTTTGGAAAAAAACAGAAAATGCTTAGCACAGAACATTAATAATTGCCATCATGTTCATGCAACTGTTACTCTTTTCCCTAAATTTGTAGTTACCCACAAATTATTCAGAAATTATATAGATTATTACCTGAGTATTCAACTACAAATGTTCACTTTTGCTCTCCTGGGGCCTTAGGCAGTATCAGCAAGAACAACCAGTCTCTTAACATTAATTTTAAGAGGTAGAAGACCTGTCAGTAGCCCTACAGGTAATGATGTGAACACAGTGGATTTGGCTGGACGGGGGACCGGTGGGCTCCCTGGGAGCAGTCAGCAAGCAAACCCAGCCCCCAGCAGCAGCACTGAAATGGTAATTCTGACTGCCCAACAGGACAGGGTTTACAGAGAGCTAGTTCCATTCAAAACCCAGAAAACCTGGTTAAGGCTTTCCCTTTTCCTACTTTCAGTTTTTCAAAAAGAAACTTGTGGGTTTCCCCTGGAATTAGCCTTACAGCTAACCAGACCATATACAAAGAAACTTTGCATGAGTTTCCTAGAAAATATCATCCTTTTGAAATCTTCTTTTGTGACAAGGCCACTTCACAGTTACAACCTGATCAGTCTGTCAGATAAGACACCATTTCCCAGAGAATTTAACCTCCATGATTCCTAGCTGTATGTAGTATCAGTTTTTCTTCATTTCTACAGATTTTACTTTATTACTCCTACTGTTAAAAATGTTATAACCAGACTGTAAAGTATCTCTCTTTTTATCCATGCTTTGTTGTTTCCTAGTCATAAATATGATGCAAATAGATTAACTTGTTATATGAGGTTAAAAACCTTGCAATTAAACAGTTGCCTTCTTCAGTGAGTCTTGTGGAGTTGAGTATGATGCTATTACTAATATATGGATGACAAGATGCTTCCGCAGCCAGTACTTCTGGTGTCTTTTTTTAATGGTTCATATTTCTCTTGCACTAGTTTTAAGAAACCTGGTATTTTCCTCAAAATATTCAGATAGAATAGGAAATGTTGTATGCATCTCATGCCCTCTTCTGAATCCACCTCAAATTACCTAGGAAGGTTTTTGCCTCAACTTCTGATAAATACATCCGCAGAAGGGTACAAATCTATAGGTCTGAGTGCCAGAATGAAAGTACAAAGGGCTGTTCATCTCTTGCATCACACAAGGGTGCTCAAACAGTCCCCAGGGAGAGAGATGACATCCACTGTCCTACTGGCATATCAGAATTTTACTTACTAGACAAACACAAAGCAGAAGTTTAAACAAGAAATTATTCTTTAAAAAATGAACAAAAAAAAAAGGTGACTGAGCACTGTGAATCAGAGATCAGGGCCAGATTCTCATCTGATATAGCCTCTGGACTTGGTGGAGACTTAAAGCAAAAGAGGAGGATTACGTCCAGCAAACGAGCACTCACACGTCACAGCAGATGTATTTTTAAAATATTATCACTCAGCTCATGTTTACAAAGTATTATGACCGTGAAAATCTTTCTCTTCTTATTATTTATATTGTTTTAGCACATACAATTTGTTCAATGCTGTAAGAAAAAAAACCCTCAAACAATAAAAGCAGTTCCTGACCCAAAGGGCTTCCAGCCTAAAAAACAGGCATCAGGAAGAGAGAACATGCTGTGAAAGCAGGAGAAGGGAACAATCTATAGTTATTACTCATGTTATTGTTTGCTCACAACTTATAATCATCACAGAAAGAGCAAATTTTTAGATGGGATCTCAATGAGGGGAAAGTGGTAACCATGAGCTGACACTGGGAGGAAGGCAGAAAGGGAAACACCAGAGAGAGAGAAATAAGGAGGAGACAAAGATTATTTCAAGCATTACTGGTTGAAAGGGGCCAAAAGCTAAAAAGAAAGAAATAAGAGGCAAAGTCCAAGGCACAGGCTGGAGTAGAACTGTAAAGGAGATGGGAGATAAAAAAGACAGTAACTTAATTCTTGGGGAGGGGGAGGGTGGTTGTGACAGGGAGTTCTTACTGCTGAGTTTTGTCTGTAAAAGGGTTTAGCTGGTCCAGTCTGTTACCATACTGAGAGAACGGTTGGAGTGACCACTCTCCCTCCAAAGTCACTGCTTACTGTTATCTGAAAATAAACATCTTGATCTGCTACTTTGACTGAAGAAGTATATTGGAAGCAGCTTTCTAAAACTGTCTCCAGTAAACACTGCGCAATGTAAGAAAAAAAAACTTGGCTTACACAAATATCAAGTGTAGTGACTAAAAGCTAGACAACCTGGGATCAAGAAGTTACAAAAGGTTCATTTATAAGACTGCTGGATGTCTGACCACTTTTTGTTAATAGCAACTTCCAAACAAAACTCTCATTGACTTCAAATGGAGCAGGAACAGACCCAAAGATAGCAAATGAACTAATAATTCAATACATGGTCCGCAAAACACACTGGGCCATCTTATACTGTGGCATTTGATATTGATCTCAGCTTGGAAGCTACACAGCTATACATTTTTCACATGACTATCCAACTCCTACAAAACTGATGCTAACTCAAAACTCACAGAAGTATCAGATAAGTACCAAATAAACCAATTACATACTTGGCTTCTTTTACCTAAACAAACACTGTTTTGTTTCCAGCTAACAAACATCTTACATTCAAAATTATTTTCTAGTTTGGTAGAACACAGTAAGTGCTTTAATAAACCTGCTAATTGCTTTTAATGAATGGGGAACAACTCCGCCTACGCATGTTATTTTACCTCTGCATATGAGGAGAGCCTTTACTAACCCATCTTCACTGGGACTATCACTGTGCCTAAAACTAAGCACAGAGTTAAGCTGTATTTTGATCCATATTTTTTAAATAAGGCAAATAACACAAAAGCCTGTAATGCAGAACTAGTCCTGGCACTCTGATTGGTCTGCTCATTTGCTGCTTTCTGTCGCGAATAGCATCTCTTATGCTGTAAGAGAGGCACGTAAAACACCTCTAACTGAGATTTTCCATCTTTTTTTGTCCAGTGTAAACAAATGCAAAGCTGTAAGGCACTGGAGAATCCACATCCTTGAGTCTGGACGAGTAAAACTACACATGTAGCGCAAAAACAAATGTATGGAGAAAGAAAAACAGGACATAGGGCTGTGGTTTGAAGTCATTAGCGCCCTGTGCTCAGGATAACTGTGTTAGTCAGCAGTAACAACACCTTGAGGTAAGTTGAGCTGATCACCCCAAAGTGTTCCAGAAAAAGCTTACCAAATGGGCACAAGTTTTGTTTATGCCACAGATTGGTATGTTTTCTTAAAATTTCTATTTGAGTTTGTGCTCAGCTTTCACTATTTGAGTTACGGTAGTTTTCTGGGAAGGAAAACTGTTATTGGCATCAATACAACCTTGAAAAACTACTCTTTAGTAAAAAACAGCTTATAATAGTCTCTCATTGCAGTTTACTAGTTAAATGCTGTTTTACAGAAATTACGTGACATAATATTACATTTTCTATGCTACAGCAAAGTAAAAGACATACCATGTATTTATTGGACATAAAATTCATTGATAGTATAACAATAACAATCAATGAGAATCGATTAATATCCTGCTGTTCATTGGGAAACTCCTTCTGATTTTCCAAGAATATCTCAAATTTTTAAAAAAGCACTTTGGAACAGCACATTAATACTTAATTACTGTACTTTTAAGCAAAATGTTCACCAAATACTGCAAAAAGTGGATTTTCAGTCATAAATTAAGTGCTCACATTGCCATTATGACCACATTCAAAAGAATAAAGGACAACATTTGTTCCTGCTGCAGAGAAAATTAAGTCTCTTTAAGTGTTGCTCTTTGCCATAAGTACTTCCTGTCTGTGTAATATATTTTATTTCCCTTTTTGGCAAGAACTGCACAACTTTGAAGGCATTCTTACAAACCTTCGAAGCTTAACATTATCATAACAGCTTTGTTTTCGTTAGTTTAGTACCGAATTCAAACCAGGTTTCTTGAGCATGTCCATAACCTGCCCACTGGAAGTGTGCAACAGGCACCGTGCCTGCAAGGGGAGAATGACCCAGGACCCCAAGGCACTTCTGCCCTTCACAACAGACTTTGGAAGCTCTTGCTAAGCCAAAGCAAGTTTTTATTTATTACTGCTTGATGACTTTTCAAAACTGACTATTTTGAAGCATTTGCCAAAACAGCTGCTTCACAACAAACTTCCAGCCCATGATTTCAGATTCTCCAAGCTAAAGCCACTCAGTGAAAGAAACCTAGTGCCCCAAAAGGACATACATGCAACAGCAAAGACCTGCAAACCCCCTGGTCCCCTCACTAGGTACTCCTCTGGGCACTTGTGAGGTTCAAGCCCTACATGGGGATGAAAGTTTAGCAAGGAATGCGGGCCTGCCATGACATAATGTGCCCTTCTGATAAACTCAACTTCTAAACTGCAACAACTATAGAGGAAAACAAACAAGAGCTATGAAACCATAGGATTATCTTTAAGGCGAATAGAAATATTTTTATGCAGGTAATTTAGCTGGAAAATAGTTGATGCCTTTTTGGACCCGTACAGGTTGCCTTTATGGCAACCACAGTCTTTTGAAAGTGGCTCCGCAACAGTCCAAAAGCAAGCTAAAAAGGTTATGAGAATAAGCAATTGCCAGTCTAAAGACCTGATGCCCCAGAGTTACATTGTTAGTTTATCAAATTCATTATTAACTCCAATAGCTGGCGTGCAGAACAGCCTAATGGACAGCCCACTTTTGCTGGAGAAAGAAAACTCCTCCAATTCAGGAGAAACAGAAAAGCTTCCAAATGTGTAAAAGTATTATTTTCCCATTTTTTTTACTAGAAAAAAACATGCAATTTAGTTGTAAAATCATGTATATGGACTGTAAACTTAAAATCAGACCAGAGATAAATGTTATGGTCTGGATATAAACTGCCTATTAGTATTTATAATTGAAACAAGGACATAACCTTAAACTTGTGTCACAGGCAGAAACGCTATAATTAAAAACTTTTATGGGATAGCAACTAATTTTGTATTATATGTGCTCTTTAAAGTTCACACAGCAATATGTAAGTTTTATTAGGGTCGATGTTATCAATGCATGCATTTATAAGCACCCCCATTACGCCAGGGCAAGTTGCCCTCGTCATCCTGAAGTCTTTTGTAAGAAGCGGCTCAACTAACGGGACACACCGATCCGGCTTGTTTTGCTACACCTGCCGGCGAGGAGGCGAGCCGGCGCTGCCGATGACGGAACCCTACTGGCACCCTACTGACGGAACCTACAGACCACCTCCCACGGTCCAAAGTAACACGCACACGGGGAGCTGACCCCAGAGCGGAGTCGCCCGCACCCCGCACGCCGGGCACCGCCACCCCGCCCGCATCATCCCCGGCAGGAATGATGATCGTTCCCCCCAAGTGTACCCGCCGTGCCTCCCTCCCTGCCTCCCGCACCAAACTCCGGGACTCGGCAGCGCCAGCAGCCTGGGGAGCTGGGGCCGGGGGAGGGCAGCGCTTCCCACCTCCAGCCGCTAATGACATTTCTAGAAATTGTTTCTCCTCCTCCCTGCCTGCCTCCCTCCCTGCCTGCAGCCCCGCACCCGCCGGCGGGGCGGGCAGGCACGGGGTGCGCAGGGGGAGGTCAAGGGCATGAAACGGCGGGGGGGCGCAGTAAAGACGGCCCGGGAGGGAGTTGCGGGGCGAAGCTGGGGGGGGTGTTTAAGGGGCGTGCGGGAAGAATGGGGAATGAGCTCCGGGAGTGCAACCCGTGATACCAGAGGCGGGTGAGCCCAAGGTATTACTGGGGGGGAGGAGGGGGGGTCGGAGGAGCAAGTGGAGGAGACACCACCGCCCCGCAGCGAAACACCACGCTCACCCCCCAGACCCACTCTGGCAGCCAGGGAAGGGGGACACCCTTCCCTCTGCCCCTGCCGGCCAGCTGTGCTGGGAGAGCAAGTGGCAAGGAGACACCTCCCAGCTTACTGCACCACCTGCTAATGCACCCACCGCCCCAG
>WBMV01006214.1:22989-115868 GCA_013396655.1 Campylorhamphus procurvoides | reverse complement strand
CCCAGTTATCGCACCCTTCGAGCCAGCGCACCCCCCTTATCGCGCACCCACTGTTACTGCATCCTACATTTACTGCACCTCTCGAGGAAAGTGGACACCCACTCCAAATTACTGCACAGTTATCGCACCCCCTCCAGTTCCCGCACATCCCCCGCAGCCCCCGCGCCCGGGGGGCGCAGAGGCAACACTCACCACAGAGAGTCCAGGTCCCACTCCTGAAGGAGAGCTAAGTCGAAGCTGTCCATGGTGAGCGATGTNGCAACACCCGCGCAGCACCCGCGCAGCGACTGCCTGGCACGGCTCGGCACGGCACGGCCCGGCCCGCCGGGCACCGGGACCTGGTGCAGACTCGCACCCCCCCGGAGATGGGCTTGGCCCGCCGAAGTTGGGCTTGGGGTGGGGTTCCCCCCCCTTCCTCGTTTTCCTCCTCCTGGCCGGGTGCCCTCGGGTGGGCCACAGCACCCCGGCTCAGCAGCAGCTCACGCGTGGTGCGCACCGGGATGTTCGGTGGAGGAACCGTGGCATTTATTTTGGGACGGGGCTGTGTCCCGGCCCCACTCCGCAGCCCGGGTGTTGGGGGGGGTTAGGGCCTTCATACAGCGATTCCTCATTAGAGGTGTCATAAACTGCACCTGTGCAAATCCCCATCTCCACACAGGTCCACCTAGACCTGCGCGGCTGATGAAAGGTCCCTGGGCTGCATGAAGCCTTTAGAAATGAGTGACCTGCTGTTAAAAATACAAGTACCAGCCATCAGCACTTGCCACCCAAAGCGAGTGAAGCGCCCCACGCTGTCCATCCAACCTGCGGGAGGCACTGGCTGTGATATTTGGCTGGCCAGGGGAGGCAGGCGCTGCTGATTTGTAGTTGCTGAATCACATTAGGAGAGGTTAACACACATTAAATACTTTCCAGAATGTTGGGCTTTTCAGCTAAGCAGTGAGTAGCTGCCAGAGAAGTGCCATGTCATCGCAGACGGGGAGAAGAAATGTGCAAAATCCGTGTTGAAAAGAGGGGGCTATTCATCCACCAGCGCCAACGCGAATATCCGCGGAGCGGTCCCACACTGGGAGATCCCTGCTCTTGGAGACCAACCCAACCCAGCTGGCAGCTGGCTAGGGACACCCCGATGTGCGCGGCACCCTGACAGCCCGGAGCAGCGTTCAGGCTCAAGGACGCAGGCTTCTCGGCTGATTTGGTGACTGTATGTTATTCGTTCCTGAGCTAGCTCGATTTAATTTGGGATTGGTAACCCTGCACGGGCTGCAGCCGCAGCTTTGGCTGCAGCGTAGGCATGCCTCAAAGGACAGGTTTGAAAACCCGTACAGTTTGCACGCAGCTTTCGGCAAATCATCTGAAAGTCCCGAGCCTCTCCTGAGCGGCTTCTGTTCCCTTGCACAGCCAAGGTGGTGCTGCCTCCTACTGCCAGAAGTCCCCCGACCCTCTGGATGTAGCACATCTTCACCCCGGAATGACACACAGGAGCCGGCTCCTGCCAGGTCTGTCTCCTCACCTTCCCCAGGGGGATGGAGAAGGACATGTCCCATTTGAGAAGGCTTCCAGCACCCCGTGTCTAACCAGAGCAAATGAGGATGAAAATGAGAAAAACTCAGGCCAGTTCAGATGCCAGGCTTGGTCCTGTATTAGTGGACACATAAATCCACCTGAAAACAGCCTCTTCTGTCAGCTGAAGTAAAGCTCACCACAGCTGAAGGTTGAGCCTGCAAAGCAGGTAACATACTCAATAAATATATTACTTATGTGCAAAGGAGTGAAGGGCAGCATATTTACACTGACCTTTTCAAGACACAGCCTGTGCTGCCTCACTGTTCTTATTTTAAGGGAGGTTGTGCAACCCACATTACAGTATGGCATGGATTCTTTCCCTGAGACCCAGCTTACACAGTGATTTGCAGAAGTGCTTAAATCACCCCTGAAATAGTACATACATCAGGGCAGGCTTAGGCTGTCTTTATGGACTAAATCGCTAGAGGTAGACCCCCTTTACTTCAGCACTGGAGCTGATCATAGGTCATTTTGTAAAGCACAAGGTGGACTGCAATGCTCACAAGTGATACCTCACAAATGCGGGGAAACTTGGAAGCAAAATTCCGTAGGCTAAATTCATCATCCAAACTGAGATCAATAGAAAAAGTAAACAAACAGCATGAATAGCACTGAGTGAATTAAATTTCAAACAGTAATACATAATGATAGCAACATAGGCAGTATGTTTTATGTTTTTAATATGTTTTAACACACAAAATTATTATTTTTCTTTTACATTTCTTGCATGTATATTATTATTGTGGTGTTCTTTTCTTTCCCATCATGGCCATGATTCTCTTCTCATGTGGAGCAGAGAACATCAAGACTAATTGCATTGAAATTAATGTCAATTGGAAATCTCAACTGCTTTGGTTAGCTGCCAGGTGCTGGATGTTTCCCCTCTTTTTCTGTGTCCCTGTTGGCATTTTTGAAACTCCTTGTACGTGAGACCTTTAACCTTCCACCTCTAATTTTGCCTCCTCTGTGATGGGCCTGGCTGGGCAGGCTTGTGACTGCTTTGCTCCTCTGCTGACTCCTCAGCATAACACTGTGGTCGGTTCCTGCGGCCAGAGCATCCTCTGTGCTCCATTGTCTCATTCACTCAAATACTTTCTGCTTGCCAGCCACAGAACAGTAACCTCACCTGCTACTGTCTTACTTTAAAATGTCCTATCTATCTCCAATGCATTCCATTATCGAAACTGTAACATACAGTAAATTAACGCCAACTGTTTAAAAGGACTTCAGGCCTGTGCCTGAAGGAACTCCTTCCACACTGCCTGTTGCAACCCACGGCTTCCTCGCAGCCACCGGCTCTCCCCTGTCATCTCTTGCTGTGTGGTTTGTCAACATATTTTGAGCTCCTGTAGGGAGTGAATCCTCCCTCTTTATGAAAGCATGGTGTTATATAAATAAAAATATTCTCTGTGCTATCTAATCCTCCTCGTTGTACATATATTTTTAATGATTCATGCAGACATTACTTGCCCCCTCATTGTGCTCTTTCCTCTGTTAACAACTCTTCATTAAGAATAAACAAGCAACTGTGCCCAGTCAAGCAGACTTTGTAAGAAGAGCTGAAGGCCTGGGAAACACTGTGTAATTCAAATACCTTACATAAAGATTGCATGTAACAGGAAAGCTGAACATCGTCTTAAAAGTTGACATTTCCCACTTCTCAGACTCTCTGTCTTAAGTGTGGCATAGCAACATAGCCTGAGGAAGAGTAAAGATAATTTTAATGCAACATAAAATAAGGGGGAGGTGAGAAATACTACATTCTTAGTCAACATCCTCTACGCAAAATATCACCATAGTATCTCTTCGGTATGACCTACCTTTAAAACATGTACCCAGGAAGAAATTACTTCCCAGCGAATTCATAAGACCTTAGCTGAATGCTTTCAAAGAACAGGAGTGGAGTTCTGAAGGTGATAGTGTAGGTAATGCTTCAGCATCAGTACAGTGCATCTCAAGGATGTGATTTTCTACATCATATCCCACTTGTGACACAGCAATGCAGAGGTGGTGGGACATGGGCAGAACCTGGTTTTGTCTATGAATTTCTGTGGTTGCTGTGGGCAGCCTCACAGCCATGCATACACAGTGTGCTCCAGGATTAGACAGTTCATGTCACATCTTGCAGTTGCAGGGACAAAGTGAGGGCTGTTATATCTCACTGTGTCTCTCCAGTAAATCCATGCTTGTTCTTGTCTGAACAATCTAATCCATCAGCAATTCCTTCAGAGGTCAAACTGCTCTATTGCTTGAGGGGAGGGCTACCAAGCCAAATCATACGTTTCTTGGTGTGTGATGCACTTGTAATTCTCATTGCAAGGCAGTCCTCCCACTGCAGCTCTAGTAAGAGCTCTGAGCTCTTGTATAGGCTTGGACAGGACATATGTGGTTCCTCAGTGTGTGTTTACATAATGCCTTGATACAAATCTCTTCCAAGGGATGAAAAAGCTGAGAAGCATTATTTAGTCTTGCTTCAGCATCTCATTACCATTCTGAGTAGTACCTACTTCCATGGGTGCCTGCTCAACAGGGGCAAAGGATTCTAGAGATGATTTTGCAGAATCAGTCTCTCAGTGCTTTAGGATGTGTTTTGTTTGCCCAGGGGTGTCTAGACTAATGACTGTACTTTGTAATAGTTTGCCATTTAAATTCAAGTACAGTGTTCCATTATAATTACTTACAGGCTTAAGTGTAAAGAGTTTTAAATGTAGTGGTTTTTCATAACCTCATAGCTTACAACAAGGCAAACCCACTGGATTATCTAGTCTAGCCACCTGTATGTCACAGCCTATCCATTTTCACTGTTTTTCCTATATTGAGCTTAGTAACTTGCAGTTTGAGCAGTTGCGCAGTCCATAGTTTACTACTCTTAACATAATAAGATGTACGTTTGTGAACAGTTTTATTCTCTAAATAGCTTTACCTTCCCCCTGCATCTATATGTCTTCAAGCTGATAATGTTTCATTAAGTCAGTGCTAAGTTCCAGCACAATGGCTGGTGTTGCTTCAGCAGAGAGTAAAATGAGCTCTGAATTGGGTTTCCCTATTTATTTAAAATAGCAATCTGCTTTGAAATTCCTTAAGATGAAAGCTGTGTTTATGTCTGATCGCTAACATGTGCCTAACCTTAACTCTGTCACAGCAGGTATAAATGCTGCTTGATTCCGTGCTCTTATACACCCCTTTATTGGATTATTGTATGCTGTATTCGTTAGGTGGCTCTCCTCTAGTCACTACTGAAGATGCCAAAAATATTGTGAATGATTTCTCTCCTGCAAATATCATCACATTCTATTTATACTTTGTAGCTTCTGAGATTTGATAAGACCAGAGTGTAATATGGCATGGATACAGATGCTGTCAAAGTTAAGTTAACACAACATATTTCATCACTCTCCCACTTAACATGCATAATACCCAAATGGTTGCAAGCTATCGCTCTTTTAAAGAAGCAAAATATATGGATTTAATTTTTAATGATTTAACTTGGTAATTAATCCAAATTATTAGTTAACAATGGCTAAAACAGAGAACTATATTCTCTGGATAATGAAAATATTTATTATTTTAATAAGTTGCATGGCTGGAAGTCTAAGTCAAGTCTTAGTCTACTGGACACATATTGCTCTTGTTTCACACATAGGACCCCCATGGAGGTAGGTGGATGGCTGTGCCCCCAGACAAAGAAATATAAATTGCTGCTTCCGAGTACTGATGACAACATCTATCATGTCAGCTGCAGAATTGATCCATCTTAAATTATAAGCCAGAGCTGAAGGAATTATGCCAATTAGAAAGACAGATTTTTTTCTTGTGTTTGTCTCTTTCCTATAGTTTTTTACTCACACAAAAGGTTTTGAACCTATTTATATTATGAAAGTCTTTTTGTCACCTGAGCCCCAAAGAAAGATTTAAAAAGAAAATGTAATTGCTGAACAGAAGTGCTGCGAAGGCTGTTTCAGGCTCAGGGGAGGGGAAGGTCAAGTTTTTAACCTAGAAACAAAAGGACTGAACCCAACGCTATGAGTGGGCTTTCCCTGGGGTCCGGGGTGAACAAAGCCTGTTTGCTGGATGGTGGCTTTCTCAGCGATGGGGAGGGCACGACCTGCTGGCAATGAGCACGACAGGTACACACCATTCTCCAAAGCAGAGCCCATTGAGGGGTCTGCAGGTTGGGGTCAGGCATGGAGGGCATGGGGGGCAGCAAAGAGGGTGTCCCCAGTGAGAGCTCCCCATTACACACACTTGCCAGTCACCTCCCAACAGATGGCAGGGGCCATCTCACAAAGTGGCCAAAGGATCAGTGGATGGAGACTCAAGCTGGTCACTGCTTCCAGCAGCACACAGCACCCTTTGGACCCAAAAGAAGGTTATTAACACCTGTCCCTCATCTTTCCTTCAGAGATTTCTGAATTTGGGAGAGGTGTCAGATTCTGCTAAGTGATTACTATGTATTTCCTTTTGTCTGACATTCCCGCTTTGTATACAGCTTTAATAAATGCCTTAATTACAATTCTCAGTGACTGCACCAGTTTAAGATTGCATCCTTTCAGAGCATCTCTTGGAGCAAGTGGCTCCCTGAAGAAAACCCCCGCGTGACCAAGGTTGCTGCCTGGCAGCCTTCCTTGAACAGGCAGATGCAAGCTGGAGACAAAGGCAGTGGTGCACAGCACAATCCCTGCCTGCCTCCACACACCGTGCAAGAGACTGTGCATGTTCCCCATCTCAAACCACTGCAAGCAGCTCACAGGCAAGCCCTGAGCAGCGCCAGTGCTGAGAAATCTGGGAAAGACTGCATTGACATATGTATGTATCATTTTGGATAATTACATTTACAAACCAAAACAAGGAGGAGGCAGGTGATCCTTGCTGAATAATCACAGGGACTTGTGTGTGCTTTCTGGGGGTCTCTGGTGCTGCTATGAGCTAGGGCTAAGTACCAGCAGCCAGGACTTGCTGTGGGGCATGAGGTGGGAATGGAGTTACAGGCAACATGCTATTCCTATGCTGGCCCCCAGGTCATCTGTTCTGGCATCTGAAAGTGGGCTGTCCCCACTTGGTCTCCCCGACAGGTCACACAAACTGGGCTTGATGTTTGCTATGTACTCTTCTCCAAACCTAAGCAAAGGTGCTCAGCTTGAGAGACAGGTCCAACATGATCATCTGACGGGTGTGGATGTGGACTTCTCAGGGGGGGTTATTCCTAGAAAGGGGCATCTAATGGGGAGAAACAAGAGATGACAGTGCTAATGATCTGCCTGGGTGACAAGATGACTGTGCAGAAATAGCAGGCACTTAAAAGAAAAGCACAGAGTTTAGGGTGGGATCCTTTCATCACTGGTAACATCTCAAAAGGTGACAAAGGACTTGCCAGGGGTGCAAGTCAAGCTATCATTGTGATGTTGAAATGCGTTCTCTGCCTTCCTCTAGCAGCTGCAGGTGCTAGTCTGTTTGTGGGCTTACAGGATTGCTGTTTGGATCCAGGGTGGCCCATCCAACCTTCCCTCACTAATTTGATACTTGATGAGCTGTGTAATCAGCAAAGCCTTAGAAAATGTCTCTCAGCCCTAGTAGCCCTAGTTTCTGAGTGACCAGGAGCATCATGCAGGGGATGCTTTGTTTCATGAGGGGAAAAGAGGACCTTTGGAAAGGCAGTAAGGTGTTTAAAGCATTGGGTTTGGATGTCTTAGTGGGGTTTTAATGTACAAAAGGTTGTGTATCAAAGTTAAAGGTCATGGACCTTAGAGAAATTCAAAGGATTTTTTGAAAAGAGGTTAAATATATTTAAAATTTATGAGTGTGCACCCATGCAAATTGGAAAAGGAAATTAAACTATATCTGCAGAAAAGGAAAAATAAATCTACTTACATATGATGTAATTTAGAAAGTCAACTGTAGCTTTGAATGATGTCTGAAGGAAAGGATAAGGTAATGCTGAGGAAGGCTTTATATGTGGGCTTGGAAAACCATGTGGGGCCATTGGCAAAAAGTGTTTGCAACATATGTGTATAATCATTATGAAGAGTTTTCTGTAGAATTAAAACTATATCTGACTTTCAGCTAAGAGAGAAAGACACACAAATAGAGCAAGTACAATTTTTTCAACCTCATCAGTGTTTTCTTCACCACTCGATCTGTGCTTCCACATAATTGATTTGAAAACCTACACACTGCTATTTTTTCCTAAGTCTGGTTAGTACTTGTGGATCTCTGTTTCTGCAAAATAAACTTCTACTCAAAATAACTGGGCCGAGAACAAAGGGGAAAATGATGAGAGATGTAAAGCAGAAGGAAACAATTTGTGTGGGTATTTCAGGGAGACACTTCTAGAAAGCAACATGAGTAATTCACAGTATTTTCCTTTAAACTAAAGGTGGAAGCTGTCTGTGTTTCAAGCCTGACATGGCAGAGTACACTACAATCCATGCGCCACAATAAAAGAGCCGGTGATCTCAGCTCAATTCCTCGTGAGGAGGCACTCGCCGAGCAGTGCCGAACAATTGGGTCCCTGGGTAATAATTTTATTGGCAAGGCCAAGAAGGGAACAGCCGCAGAATTAATATTGCTGCACTGTGCTGTTCCAATTCTGAGAGCGAGAGAGGACTTTGCTTTATAATGCTGACACCGCAAATCCCTTAATGAGCACTAAATTCACTTAACAAAATTCTAACCCCCTCAGATTTCTGATGTAGCTTAGCATGTCAGGTTTACCTTGGAGTTTTTTGTGTTTCTGTGTTTCTATACCATCAACCTGAGCAACCATCAAGCCCATATTCCTTTTTTATTTACTCTACCTGTTTATTCCTTAGTATATTTACCCTTTTATTAAGAGCTTCCACTTGGTTAAGACTTGTTCAAGTATAAGCTCAACAGGAAACATTTTCCTTTATACTGTAATAACTCTATATTGTTGCCTAGAGGGTGACAGAAAGTAACATAAGATTCATAAAAATATAACTGTCTGAGCCAAGTAGATAGAATTATGGTAAGCATTAACTAAAGTGTATTTCTCTGTCCTATGGGGTGAAATCAGAACATCTTAATGTTTTCTTTCTTGGGTCACATAATTCTGCAAAAGTACACTAAGAGAAATGCCAGACTGCTTCTGCTTGATCATTACATTCTGTACCAGTCTTTCAAACACGTTTGCAAATAAAATTACTTTATTTCATTATGTGTCATTTTACATTTTGCCCGTGCATCACCCCACTGAGACCATTTGGTTTAAGACACTTTTTTTACAAGCTATAAGCAACTGGAATTTTAAACTCATTTAAACTGTAATTCAGGATGCTTCTAGTAGCCCCTTTTCATGTTTAACCATTAAAGCCACAGAAAAAGAAGAATGCATGTCTTATCTTGTTTCATTTTTTTATCCAAGTAATAGTAAAAAATTCCAAACCTCCAAAAGGCTGGAAAAATTTTAAGCTTATTGGAATCAGCGTGGTGGTTTCTGAACAGAAGTTTTTGTTTTCTTTTCTTTTAATTGGATGAGGGAAGTGTGTGCATGCTAACTTTCCCACTTTCCCTTCCAAGTCAAGGGGGGTGAAACACCCCATACATCTCTCACTCTCCTACAGTGAGGAGGTGGCTGAGCCACGTCCTCCAGATCACCATGCTCCTTCCTCCTGAAAGAGAGGGTCAGCATTTTGGAACTGAAATCCAGTAACGCCATATGTTCTGTGTCAGCAGCTAGACCACCCCCATTAGCATCAGCAATAAGCTTTTTGATAATGTCTTACCATGCTGCAGAAGAGCTACCTGTGTAGAGCAGCTGTCTCCTGCAAAGAGGAAGCAAAATTATAGTAGCAGCGGGATAAACACCGCAGGCAAAGTCATGAAGGTGATATTTGTTAGCAGTTGCAGGCTGAGAAAGAAATCTCACACCTGAGAGACTGAAAGAATAAAGGATGAGATGGTCTGTTGTAGTATTTTCATTATTTCATTTCAATATTTAGTCAAATTAGTGAGTCTTAAATAAGATGGAACCAGGCATAGTTGTGTTGAGTAGACAGGACAGAGTTGAAAAGCCATTTTTCACATCTCTAGAGCTGAGGATTCTGATGTTTTCCTTGTTCTGGTTGCCTGGTAATAATTTAATATTTTTATTTCTATATTTACTTTATTTCTTAAAAAGCCAAGAGGTGGAGGTATGTTGACAGACTGGAAAAGGAAGCTATCATTAATTAAAATTATTTTAAGTCTAAGATTAAAATAGTGCTTCTGCATATAAATTTGCTTCAATGAGCTGGACCCGCTGAAATGTTAAATCACTGCATAAATTAGGAAATGTATTGAACACACTGACTGAGGACTAGATAGTGCCACCAGTTTAGGTGGTGCAGATTTTGTTTTCTCTGTATCCTTCCTATGTGCGCATGCAGCTTAGATGCCACTAACCCATTCCTGGCATAAAGTACTCTTTTCTCGTAAAAAGGACTGGTCCAAAGTGTGTGAAAATCAGTGAAAATTTCTGAACTCACTTGAGTACAAGTTGGACCAGGCCCAGAAAGAAACAAGAGTATGGAAATTTGGGAGGAAGACATTATCTCTGTTGTTTGCTGGTAGAGCTGGAAGGGAAATCTCGCAAAATACCATGCAGCCTGAAATTCCTTATGTCTAACTAATACACGCATTCACTATCAGTGAGCTTCTGAACAAACCTAGTTTCATCTGAGATATCAAGCAAGGAGCTCAAAAAGCTGCTGTGGAAGATAGCAAGGTATTAATGAAGTTTTGCTTGTTTATATCACTATTGTGTAACCACAGTGAGTGGTGGCAGTTTTGTATTCCCAAGTATTCAAATTAAATTGTAATACTGACCACTACCAACCCAGCTTATCAAAAACTGTGCTCTTCCATCTGCTCGGTGACCCGGAGTAGGGAAAACCACAGCAATCTCTGCAACAACCAGCAGAGTTCATGCATGGAATACGACAGCCAAAGAGGGAGGTTCCCATTGAGTCTTTATATATCCCACTGCATCAGCAGTCCAAAACACACATCCTGCTCCATAGCCAGAGCAGAGGGCTATGGCTAGCCCATACTCTGCTGAGACAGGGGGCTGCAGAGGAACCATTATGGCTAGTCCTGGGGCCAGGGTCTGCTGATTTACAGTAAAGTCTACCATGACTTATGTCAGCTGTGCATGATTTCCAAGTGACCATCCAGCTCTTTGGAAGAAGTGGTCTGTGACTTCTCCATTCTTATAATAAAACACCATCTACACTGAGGTGAGGTGACTTCCTCTTACCTCTCATGTCAATGAACATCACAATCTGAGGTGGAGCTTGTCTGTAGGAGGGGAAATTGGAAGGCAAGAGGGAATACGAGCAGTAGGGTCCTGGATCTTACTCCTTTGCACCTTGCAGTTCAGATACAGAAATCCAGAGGCAATGTGCAGTCTGCCAGACCCTATAGAGTAGGGCTTCAGAGACCTAAGGCTCACAAGGCTTCTGCAGTGTCAGCTTCTCAAAGAGCAAATGGAAAAAAGAAAGCTATCTTTGTTGCTGGTGTGACATCCCTCATGACTATCTTTTTCAGCAGAAGTGATCTGCATTCCCACGTGGTGTGCAGGGCAAGCTATAAAATAAGCTGGAAAAAATCCAAACGAGATGGCAGAGCAGCAGAAAACACTGACAAATGTACCATAGCAGAGCTGTCGGCAAGAGCTTCACCTGCTATTGCAGGATTACTTTTTTCTCCAGCACCACATCGAGGTGCCCAGGCAAGATAAAAAAAAAAAACAGGAAAAATATTACATCCTGCTAACGCAGATAAAATGAAGGAGTTAATATTGAGTAGTGCAGGGATGGACAGACTATCAGTTCATGTAGGAGCACACATGAAGTAGTTCAATGGAGTTACACCAGAATATTCCTGCACTTCTTGTACAGACAAGAGCTGATGAAGACCTCACAGAAATTCATATAGTCATTACAGATATGTAGATCTAGTTTTATGCTTAACCTTTACAGTAGTACTCTGACTAGGGGGGCAGCCTGTTCTGCCCTGGGTCTTTCTGTCCCACCTACCTGTAGAGCAAACACAGCGTGCTGTCGCATGATGGAGAGGTGTGAGATGGCAGTGTGAATCCCTATATTCGTGACCACAAAGCCATTCTGTAAGGCAAGAACCAAAGACTTTACTGCTCTTCTCCCTCCTTTCTGCAGAGGACAGATGGGACAAGGGACTGGCTATCATGTTGTAAGCAGGGACATATATCCTCTAAACTGTTTATTTATATGACTGAAGAGGAAGAAGAGGATTTGCCCCAAATGCCTTCTTATTTATGTTCTCTTCTAACTGTTTTATTATGCCTAATTTGTCATCCTTAGAGAATGCCTCTTATCATGTGCAAATTCTTTTAAAATTATTATACTGACACAGAAATAATAGATGCCTGATTTACATTGTAATCCTTGGTAAGAGGGATGTTTGTATTTTTGAAAGTGTTATGATTTTAGTAGCTTCTCAGTGGGGTTTTTTTGGTTCCTGTTATTGTGTTGCAGTGTACAGAAAGGAAGGGGAGTTCAGGCATTCATTAGAGACACCTCATGATGAGATCCCAAATCCTAGTCCCTGCCTAGGACACTGCAGTCATCAGTACAGACAGCAAAACATTAAAAATCTCTTAAGTAAATAATGACTGTGATGATACAGTGGGAAAAGGAGTAAATTTTCAATTCACTAGGGTTAATAGTGATAGGCTCTATTTTCTAAACAAAGATTACTACCCATTCTCTGGAGCACACATACACTTAATACACAACTGCAACATTAAAGCTGAGATAAAGAGGCAGATAATACTGACAGCGGGAAGCTCTGTACAATGCAGCATTTACAGACAAGCTTCCACCATAATGTTTAAACCCTGTGCTTTTGCACTACTGTAAGTCAAGAAAGCAAATCAGCCACCTTCACCTCCTAAGCCAACCTCATCCCACTTCGCATGGCAGAACTCTGGCTCTGAGGAAGTTATCACTTCTCCTGGAACAAACCCAGCTAATGGCTGCTCAGAAAAGACTGTGTGTTTTTTCAGCTCTTTAAGACCTTGATGTGTAGCAGTTTTTATCTCACAGCAACATTCAAAATGTGTCTTTTCCAGGTGAGGTTGCCTAGATGAATTTACAAAGGAAGGTATCAATGCCCTACCCAACTCTATGTGCTGCCAAGATCAGTATTGAGAGGGAGAACCTGTATTCTTCTTTATGACATTCAATGTCATTCCGTGTGCTGAGCCCTTTTTTCACCTTAGTGAAGAAGAAATTTTCTTGGGGAAATGAAACTCATTTAGAAGCACCTTTTTTTCTGCCATGGGATCTACTCTTTTCCTGGCAAAAAATGCGTCCTGTCCCTACAGATGAAAACAACAATACTGAAGAGCAAGGGGCAGAATTGAGCCAAAGAGTAATTTAAGATGAAATGAAAGGGCAAATGGTAAAGTTTTATTAATACTCTTCGCACTAAGCACTAACCCTACTGTGCCTCTCCTTCTGCATGAAAGAACAGTAGGGAATGCCAAGGACAGGAATCCCATCTCTTTTTCTCCAAAAGTGGATGCATTAAATGCAAAACCAGCAGCAGTTTCATTTTCACTAAAAAAAAAAAAAGGAAAGAAATCTCTTTTTATCTTTCATATAGCTATTTAATGTCCCTCCTTTATAGGCCAGCCTTCAGAATCATGGCACAAATGACTTTACTGGCTATCTGACTGTCATTCTCTTTAATGCAGTCTGTGGTTTGCTAGTTGATGATAGCTTAAGCGGAATTTAATTGGTAACATATTGTCAGCTGAATTAGAGGCCATATGATACAGATTTAAACCTTGGTGATTTTTGCATAAAGAACAATCTGTCAACAAATCACTGCAAGAAAAACAGCCATAAATCAGTTTGTCAGGTTTATTGGTAAATGCAGAAGTTTTGGTTTTGGGTTTGACCGCAGCCTCTCTCTTAGCAGACAGAAAATGTTTCCCTAAATGCAGGTTTCTTTGCAGGTGTGCAGATTTTATACTTCACATGCACAGAGAAGTACATAAACATATACAGGGATATATGCAATTGCAGAGCACTGCAGATAATGACCTAGACAGCTCCTCCAGCCCTGTCTTCCTAAATAGATCAAACTGCAGCACCTCAGGTAGACACTCTGTAGAGTCACATTCACGTTTATTTAACCATATAAACTGAGGCTACATTCAGAGAAGGATGTTGCACTTTCTCTGTGCCTCTGTGCTTCTGATGACTGATTTTGCCTTATTATGCTTCTTCTGATAGATTCACTTTTTTCCTCCAAAGGTTCATGATAGAACTTTGCTGGCTCAAAGCTGGGACATTGACACAGTCCTTTCTTTTTCTGGAATCATGCAATTCTGAAGTTATTTTTACAAACCTGATGATATTCATCCCTGAAGAGCATTCCTCTGGCATGGATTGTATCACAAATGATAGAGCTGGCTCCATGGCACAAAGAAGAGTTAGTTTTATCTTGCAAGCCAGATGAAGCACAGAGGTGAGTGGGATCACCTATAAAGTCTCAAGGAGAGGGATTGTCTCATCTGTCCTGGAGGCTGCAGGAACAGTGCAAGGGGCCAGATCTCCTGGGAGGCCCTTCTTAGGGATGTCAGAAAGGGGTCCTGTAAATCACCTAACAGACTCCCCTTATTCTTGGGTAGATACCCACTATCAGGTACATATATACACCCCAATCCTCTCCCCCACTGTACACCTGCTAACACCAGGCATCCTCTGACACTAGCCTACATCTGGTAAGCAGAAGCTGTCCTCTGCCCTACAGGTGCACAGTGGCCTCCCTCCAGGTTTGTGTTTAACAGGATTAATTTTTCTTAATGGTCAAGAATTTGAGAAGTAAGAGAAGGCAAGGCACCAACTGAACAGATATCCCATGGGTATCGTTATGAAAAAGATGGGAAATCACAAAAAAAGTGTCCCATGAATATTCTATTTAAACAGACACCTTATGTATTGCGATTACCCTCGAGTGACAGAGACTGACAGAACTTGTCTATCACTCACAATAAAAATTGCAGGACAGTCTGCAGCACCATTCATGGGCATGATACAAGGTACCGTAGTTGTTACAGCAGCATAATGTTCCTATGCAGTAACAAATATACTACACACAGACATGCACATAATTAAAACGATGCTTGCTGGCTTGCTAGCACCATTTGCCAAAGAATAAGTTGCATGCAAGTGGATTTGCATACAAATGAGATACTGTCAGAACAATAATGGGACTTTGATAAGACCACATACTCATGTCATTAAGTCACTTCAGTAGCTAAGGAATATTTAGTTGGCATTAAACGAGGATAAAAGTTGATCATTTCCCTTCCCCCCAAATTAAAACAAAAGCCAACAAGGTACATCCAGTTAAAAATACCAAGACACTTTTAAATTGAAAAGTACTGCTATTAATGCTATCTTTTAAAAGTTTTATGATGCACTGTGGAGCTAAAATTGTAATCTTAACAGAGAAATGAAACCTATTTATTGTTAAAAGCTATTGTCACTGAGAGTCCACGTACCTGCTTGCTTGGTGAGCACAGCTGAAGTATGAGGTGTGATTTTTTAAAAATAAATAAAACTTTTAGACAAAGACGTTTAAATTTGTGCTTATATTTAGTGTTATGCTTAAGTGTAATAAAATCAGCATAGATTAAATATCTACTGAAATCTTCCAGTGACTCAAGAGCCTCCTATTTTTTGCCATACCCAGAGACCTCTTGTAAATGTTTGAACTTTGGACTTGATCCAGCCATGCTGAAATCAATAGGAATTTTTCCATTGAATTCAGTGAGAACACGTCGTTTGGGAACAGTCTGAACTGAGATGCAATGCTCTGCTTAACTGCTAAAAAAAACCCAGAAACCTTTTGGAAGACCATTTTATGGCAATCTGAAGGTCTGTACATCCTATGTGTTTTAGAAATCACCAGGATTACAATAATTTAAATGGTTTTGTCTGTAAATAAGCAAAGGAAAAGTTAAACACTGCGGTAAGAAGTTTTCAAAGGAGAAGTCAAGATATTAAAATTGTCTTTTGATGGTGGTGGGAGACCTACTACCCCTTTAATGCAGGAAATGGTCTTGCAAATTTGCTAACTTCTCTCCTAACTTGAAAAATGGTGTAGGAGTCACTCAGAGGAGGGTAAAAATTAATATTAATGATTTCATTTTGACAGGAATGAACTCATTACCATGCACATTTCCAACGTTTTTCAACAGTTAATTTTAGCTGCTGAAAAAGACCTCTCTTGCTAACAGAAAATATGGTAATTTCACATTAAAAACTGTGTATTAAGAAGTCTTTCTTTGCCAAAGTTACAAGCGTTTGACAGGGTTTTATAAACCACACTGAGCATCTCACAAACTTTCAATCACACATTATGAGAGGACTAAAAAATCCAAAATTAAAATCAGTTGTCTGATTTAGTTTCTGTACTGTGTAATTTTTTTTTTAGGTACTGCTATTATGACAAAACAACTAAGACATATGGAAGAAATACATTGGCCCATAAGACTCCTTAGATTTGTCTAAGAAAGAAAATACAACATTGCAGGATAATAACTGTTACTCCCAGAGTTAGAATGTATACTATTTTATTTACTGTAGAAGAATTAGCAGTTATTAAAAGTAAAAAGTAGCTGAGATAAGACAAATTTACATTGAGATAAACGTGTTCATTTAACCTCTAGCATGTCGAATCTTAGGCACTACTTTTATGATTTGCCAGCAAACCCTGTATTTGGATGCTGGTGGGCTTAAGGAGTCCTGAGAAGCTGTAAATGATGCATGAAATGTAGCTCTCCCCTTTTTGCTCAAGAGAAACAAACTCACCTGACAATTTCAAAGATTTTGAAACCGTACCACTAAACAAATTGGCTATTTTAATCTGGAAAATCTTCCAAAGGAGTTTTCAACACCTTTGAAAGGCAGAACATGAAGCCTTCCCCTGTTTGCTCTGCTTTTAGCAAGGAAGCTGTAAGGGATGGAAAACCACACCAAAAGGTGGGGTTCACTCTTCCATTCCAAGTAGCTCCCCCTCCCCAACTCCTGCAGCGTTGCCTTCCCAAAAGCTGTGCTGTGTAACGCTTCACTTACAGAGCCTGGGGCAAGTGATGCAGGAGACCTCTTGGTGCTGTGTGTGAGCTATGTGCTGATAAAACAAGGCAAATAACTCCCTCCTGGTGCTGTCAAACACACAAAATACACAGCCCGCAAAACAAAGGAGATTGCCTTTATTTCCTTCCATTCTAATCTTCTTCAGGGCTATTTGTAACAATAGTAGGCATAACACTGCCAAACACAATTGTGATTTCCAAGTTGGAGTTCCTTTTGAAAATGGATTAGTTCGATTTTCCAGATGTCAGACAGGTGTGCACTTAAGTATACACTGGAATTCACTTCTGGTGATTAACACTCATAATGACTATTTGACTATGACAATCAGATCCTTATTTTCAAAACCTACCATTTATTTTTCTAGTACATTTACTTCACATATAGCCACCAGCCAAATCCAGGATCAGCTAGAAGGAAATTAAGAACCGATTTATTATGCTTGCACTGTTTGTACAACATTCATCATCACTAGGAGAAAGTGACTGCAAAAAGGAAGGGCAAAGAGTTTTTGCACCAATAGAGAAATACATTAAGATGCATCATTCAGTTTCATGTGGGATTGTCAGGAAAAAGTTGAAAGAAAATGCAATCAAAATTTCCCCATATTGCTTGCATCCCTTGTCCCTTTGCTCTGCAGAAGTCATTCACTTCCAGAGCAATCTTATCTCCAACTCCACAAAAATTCCCCATCTCCCCCCCCCAAAACTCAGCATCTGCCAGTGGCTTACACTTGGAGTTATACAGCTCAGTATTTTTGAGAGGTTGATCTTGCAGTGAAAAGCAAAAATAGCAAAAATAGTAGAAAAAGTTTCTGTACCAGCTTCTGTGACAGAGCAACCCTTGCTCATGCTGGCTTCTCACACTACATTTTGAATGGGCTGAAACTGGGCAGGGGAATTATAGGTTAGGAGTCTACTTCTCTCTCAGAGAGAGCTGATCATGGAAATAAAAAGTTTGTTTCCATATCTGGATTCAACCCAAAGGGTTCATCTTCTAGGCATCTTTGTATTCTTTGATAATACTGGATAGAGTCACCACAAAGTCTCAACTCTTCAAGAAATTAATTAATCTATATGAGCAAAAAGCAAATAATGTGGAAAAGCAGTTCTGTGTGGCCTTGATGCAACAATAGATTTGGTTTCAAAGGTGCTACTGGTATGCTTGAAGTCATGTAAATGCTCTGTCATATGTGGGACAGTCTAGTACTATGGTTTATCTGTTGTAGCACTGGTATCGATCCCAAAAGTAGTGTTCACTGATTGCTGGTTAATTAGGTGCTGTTAATAAATCTATAAACTGCTTCGATCCTGATTTGGTTTTGCTGCAGGAGACATAATCTATCTTTAGCCATTGTGGATAGGCAGGAAGGTTGTGACCATTCTGTGCAGCCACAGAAAACAGCTGTGCTTTAGTGGCTGCTGAGAAGTTTCAGTGCAATAAAGTGAAGTGAGGGGGAAAAACTCAGATCGTATAAGTGGACCCAAGAAGGAGCCAGATGTTAATGGAGGTCAATTTGGCTTGGTAAGTATGGCAAGTATTTTTTCAGACTTATTAAGGCTACTGAGATCCTGCTGAGTCTGTCAAAACCACACGGTTTTAAATCTACTTTCAGTTCCAGGCAAGCGAGTCTTCCTTGAGCGCTTTCTTGCATGTTTCCCTCTTTCACAAACACACCTACACAACATCTTGCTGGTTGCCAAGCTTCAGCAGCCTTTTTTGAGCTTTTAGAGTACTGTTCTATTTTGTGGATGCCAAAATACCTTAAGTTGACCCAGTCCCTCAGCTGGTTCTTTTAAAATCACCCTACCGACATTTTAACAAGGACCTTTGTTTCAAGACCAAGTGAAGACTGCTGGATGTGGTTGTTCTACTCTGCAAATTTTGTGCCCAGATACTGCAGTATTATACTTTATTTTCCCCAGTGAACAGGCTTAAGACTTACCTGACAAAAGATCAGACAGAGTTAAAAGAAAAAAAAGCAGAGAAATTTCCTTTTCTAATTTAAAGTAGGCATTAGAAAATAACCTCTTCAGCTATTTTTCACTCATTTTTGTTAATTTTTAGAATAGTGTCAGATGAAACATGGACTAGTTCTTTTCTGAGTCAGGCTCCGTGAGAGTGAATTAGTGTAGGTGGAACCAATAATAACTCCAGGGAACACTGTGAAAGCAGCATCATATAAAGGTGCCGCAACAACTTTGAAGATATGTTATGGGTCAGATCTCCATTATTGTTGCTTCCTTGAGTAACACAAGCAGAACTGGGCATAGAGGGGGCTTTCATGTGTCAGCATCAGCCCACCCTAACCTCAGCTCAAAGGATTGCCTTATTGCATGAGCACAGCACTGGGGACACTTGCTGACCCGGATCTGAGTGGCTGGCCCAAGCTGGCACTATTGACCCAGAGGTACCATAACAGCCCCAAATCTAACAAACACAGAGCAAGGGGATTCCCTCTGTTGAACATGGGCTATCACTGGAAAAGGTAAGGATTGTGAGAGAGGCTGGAAACTTGAGCACTTTCCCAGCTATATTGAGAGGTGCAGTAAAAGGCAGCAACCCTCTTTGCAACCTTTCCTTGCATGGTGCACCATGAACACTACACCAGCAGCGTACTGCAGACTACCATATGAATTCAGCTGGTTTCCAAACAAAATTCTTTACTGGATTGAGTTTGCCTCCAGCAAAGCACAGGAATCCCTGGCAAACCAAGCTGTGGCTCCACAAACCTTATATGAATGTGTTGGATGTTGCATTGGCTTTTACACTGTTTTGCAGCCTGTGAACATACACAGTAGTATGAACAGTTGGACTCAATGATCTTAAGTGTCTTTTCCAGCCTAAATGATCCTGTGATTCTATGTGCAAGGGGAAGGAGAAGATGAGCAGGAAAGGCTGAAAGGGAAAACAAAGTAATGAAATAAATTTGTTTAGCATTTAAATATCACAGTGATGAATATAACCTGGACAGGAGAAGCCCATGGGTGTCTTCAAGTATTTAAAAATGTGAACCCACATAAATGTTTTGCTGGAATGCATTCCCAAATTTATTTATCAATTTAGCAAGGAAAAACAACACTAAATATTGAGGTTATTTTATGAAGTCAAACATTTAAAAGAAGAGTTCATTGTGCAAGTTAAGCCAATTAGAGCAGAATGGTAAAACCAGCAATAATAAGCCAAAAAAAAAGGAGTCATCAGGTCAAATTTACATCTCAAAGAGCTACAGTATAATTCCATGAACAAAAAAACCCCAAAAACCTAAAAAAACCCTAAAAAAAAAAGAAAAATAACCTTATAAGTTTTGCAAGGTAGTTTGGATTTGCTAGCTTGGTTTTTTTCTTGTTTGTTTGCTTGCTTGTTTGAAATTGGACTAACTTTCTCCCATTCAAATCAGCTTTTTCACTGACTTTCCTGGAAGTATAATCTTGACAGTTACAATTCTTGTGAAAGTGTTTGAAAATATTTAATATGTGAGGCAGCAAGGCACAGAAAGAGACTATGAAAACGTAACTGTTGTGTGCTACACTTTCCTGCTGCTTGGTAAGTAACTTCCAAAGACAGAGGAAATGTTTTTAAGTGTTTCCAGTTGAAATTGAAGCCATCAGCTGAGGAAGGTAGGACATATTTTATTTTAAAATTGTGCATACAAATACATATTTAAAAATTAGATGAATGGTAACATATAGGACAAAATGATAGATACAGATATAGGTGTAGATATGATTCACCTCCTCAAATAAGTAAACAATGGCATGATTCTATTTGGTAAGCTGATTATTCAAGTTCAGGCATGTTTTCCCAAGGCTATGTATGTTTTGGAATAGTCTTATTTAGCTACAGATCTGATTTTCAAAACATATTTATTATACCCTTTTGCATCAATGATTTTTGAAAAATGCCAACCCCCCCACTGAACTATGATCAAGTGAGTACGCCAATATTGGTGTTGCCATTCAAAGTTGTTTTGCATTAGAAAGTGAAACAGCTTTTCCCTCCATTTTTCCATCATGGAAGCTGTTTTTGTAAGATTTCACATTCATTCAAAACCCTGGTTCAGACACACTAGCTGGCTGACCCAACACTCCATTCACTAATAAAAAAAAAAAAATAAAAACAAACAAACAAACCAGAAGTGCTTTCTTGTTTGCTTCTGTAGTTTGGATCTAAGTCTTTACCACTTAGCTCCCTTTATCTTAGTGGTTTATTCAACCTGACAAACCTTCAGGGTTTTTTTCCCCCTTTTGTTCTGTACAGTTGAGACAACCCTCTTACAGTGTGTCAATTTTAATATTTGCTTACTTCACCAATACACAAACGAGTATATCAAGGTCTGCCTTTGGGGAAGCAGCACATACATTTGTTGATGCTGTACCACACAGTGCTTGTAGCAGCCTCTGGGTAGCTGAGCTCAGGCTGATAAACCTACCTGTTTCCTCAGGCTACTTATTTCCCCTTCACCCTCCTCATCACCTTCATCTTCCTGGCAAGACTTGGCACTGCTGGCTCAGTGAGCTGGGACTTGTTCTGGTCTTATAGAAAGGTTTATAGACCAGTAAATATTTGGGACACTTTCTGAAATCCTTTTCCATCAGTCTCCAAAGTGAACACTGCACCTGATAGAAGGCCTCAAAAATTAGGTTTCTTTTAAAAAAGGAGGTTCATGTATTTCTTTTCACTACTTGTTGTTTCTAGTAATAGACTAGGGTTGGAATTTCCCTTAGTTCTATCTTCATTCATGAAAATTGAATTTTAGAAGTGCTGAACTTGCCATTTCTCATGCCTGAAAGGGGGTGGAGTTGTAAGACTTTCATGCTTTGGAACACAGGGGCTGGTCCAGCTTCAGCTGGGCTCCCAAAAAGCGAAGTTTGAAATTTCCAATGAGCGCTCAAAAATTTCCAATAAATAGAAAAGGACAACATTTAACACTCAAGGGGAGGATACATTAAGCAAACCTCTTTGTCTGTTGGGTTTTTTTTCCCTTGAAGTTGTGTTGTGAAAAGCAGTGTGGAAATGCAAAGGGCTACAGTCACAGCTCTTCTCAGGAGTAGCAGGGTCATCTGCCTTTCTGATTTGATTCAAAACACACTGCTACAATTTGTGCAGGGCTAGGAGTTGGGCTTGATGATCCTTGTGGGGCCCCTCTAACTCACCATATTCTGTGATTTGCTTTTCCTCTGCAGCTTGTGCAAAGACTGTTGCCATATTTTATACGTAGAACAGACATGAGCATTTTGTTATTAAACATTTTCTTTATAAATTTGCCATGTAATCAGGTGAAAATTTAGTACCTAATCATAACTTAACCTCGTCCATATTACTGATTATTGCCATAAAGATGAAAATACAGGAAATCACTAAAAGTTTCATTTTTGAGGAATATTTTTGATATTCCACTCATGAGTTTTCCGCTCCATTAAATGTGTAGCTTTCATTACTCCCTTCTCTTATCTAGCAGTTTGTGTAAAATTTGTGAAAGTGTTTCTGTAACAGAAACCTAAGTGAGCTATAGTTTTAAGACATTCTGTTGTGAAATGTAATTCAGGTTTTCTTCTGGCTTATTGTTTGCCCCTTTATCTCATTGTATCACAGTTGCAAAATTGAGCCACAATTGATTGACGGGATCTGATGATTTTTAAGAACATTTATGGTTGGCAAAAACTGCTTCTGTTACAGCAAGAAAAAATATTTACAAAAAGAAAGGTACGTGCAAGTCAAGTATGAGGTCTTGTAAGTGACTACTGGCAAGAATAATGCTATCACCATCTGCAGAGACTCATGATTCTTACAAAACTTTTGAACTGACACTGAGGGGCAAATGGGTTAGAAATGGCACTACAGTCAGTGGAGAAGTGATCCCACACACATGTACTTGTGTGTTGTGCATGAGCACCTATATACACTTATATACTTAGAGATCCGGAACTGCATTTATAGGAATACTGGTATATTATCCTTGCTTGTAAGCCTGTCTTTTTTAGGAGATTATTATGAAACTAGTGTAAGATACAGGTTTCATTGTGTCATCAGAAATTCTATGACATGCATAAAATAATCATTTATGAAATTTCAGCTTGGTTGAAATTTCTTCTGTTGCTGAAACCTGGCTTATGTAGAAGTAATTAATTTTGCTCAATTGGATTTTATAAAAATGCTCTTTCTGTTTGCGACAGTATGAGATGTTTGATCTAATTTAACTGTGGATTTCTAAGGGGGAGTTTTACTGTCTGAGATAGAGTTGCCTATTCTCAAGCAAGCAAACTATTATACAATGTTACGTTTTGTACTACTGTGTAATGAAATGCTATAATTGATATAGGTCTTTACCACATTGACTATGATACAGTACAATATAAAATAAATTACCAGAAAAGAACAGCATTTTTCTAATCCTAGATGCTTATATAAAGCATTTTGAATTGTTGCATTTAAGGAAGTGACAATTATTCTCTCCATATTCACTTGATTCATGAATAGTGCAATTTGCAAGCATTTGTATTTGGTTAACAGTGCTCAGAGAAAAAGCCCCATAACAAATAGTCAAGTGGCTATAAACCAGATCCTTCCGTGCTGACAGACTAATTAATCTGGTCAGTCTTGAATACCAGTGTCTGCCGTGTGAGCAGGCAGCCTTCAGAATCCACCAGCTTCAGTGGTCACCTTTAAATGCTCCCCAGCTGCCCCAGGGCTTCATGCTGCTCTCACCAAAGCCAAAGGCAAAATCTTTACTGATCCTGGCTTTTAGAAAATCAAGTAGCATTGGCTCAGTACCTACTGCTTTTCCACAAAAACAAATACAAGATGGTACTCTGGGAATTTGCTCCTCAAAATCCGAATGACTGAGTTCCTAAGGGCGAGTGTGTGTGATTTTAACTGGCAGCAGCCTACCCTCCCAAGAGTGGTTCAGGAGCCAGCAGAGGAACCTGACCTCCTCATGACTTACTTGGCTGCATGAAATGGGCTATGCAGAACCTTGTGGCCTCCTGGGACCATACTCTGTTAAGAGAGCAAATAGATAGCTTTGAACTGAACTATTGCACGCATAGATGTTAAATGATCAGGACTGAATGGTCTTGCTGTAATGTGCTGAGGTCGTGTAGTGTGTTAACAGCTCAGATTTTTAAGAAAATGTGCAGGAAAATCACATTCAATACAATTAAAAGCCAGCCAGCCAGCCAACCAACCAAACAAAAAAGCTGCAGCCAAAAATGCAGCTCATGAAACAACAAATACTGTAAATACTGGGGACCTGGGACTTCCAGGAAATTTTTATTTTCTCCAGGTCACAAACAACCTTCCTCAAAATTCATGCTGCAGGTCACAGCAACAGGCTGATAATGTTTTCCCATTTGAACAAAGCATCATGTACTAAGGCAAAGGAAGCTTGTATTAAATTCCTATCATCCTGAGAATACAGCAAATTTCTAGCAATATGCTATCAGGAATTATATGAAAAACATAAAATCAAGTTGCAATTTTTGCTTTTATTTATTTATGTTCATGAAATTATCATAAAATTTCATATCACATTATGAGCAGCAATTCCTGCTGTAGGGAAGTAACAACCTAGAGCGTCAGATATTCTCTAGTGGATCTTTCAGATCCAAACCTGCTTACCTTTTAAGATTAGACAAGATCAAGACTACTTAGACAAGGAAGGCCATCTGTTTTCAAGGATCCAGCTGCTATCCCTTCAAACAGAACTCACCGTGGACTCATGCAATTTATTAATCCCAGGATAAACCTGTAGGTCTGCAATATCATTATTTGACTTCTTTATACCATTAGCTTGAACATTTTATCAACTGCTGTGCAGGTAACAGTCAAAAAGCTAAGGAGATTTGCAAACCCCCCTAATTAATATCTCCTTTCTTTTAAGTTACCAGGACACCAGTCTCCAGTTCAGCACAGGCTTAAGCACTTTCTGTGTGTGGGCAATTTGGAGGATAAGATTAAAAACTGGCATGTGTTTTTGACCCTTTCAAAACATGGGACTAATGTTGAAGATGTTGCCTGTGCCAATTTGGTTTTGAAATTGGTCCGTGCATTCACTCATATATGCACACACAGAGATATGTGACCATGAACACACATGATGCTATTTTGTTATTTTTAAATTTGTGGTTTTTTTCTTCAGAAAGCGGACAGATGCAGATTCCACTCAAGCCAAGAGAAATTGGTTTCTGGTTGTTGGGGCTTTTTTTAAACCAAGCAAGTCTGGAGTTATCTCAGCCCTCAGAATTTATGTGCTGGATTTTAAAAGTGAAAAAGGCTTTTTCTCAGTCAGACAACTCCAAATTGGCTAAGCGACTGGATGGATGTTAATAAAACTTGCCTTTCGTTGGCAAAATGATCATGTTTGGTCCCAGGTGGAGCAGGATAAATCATTGCAAAAGCTACTTTTCTCAGAAAGTTATAAGTGACTGAAAATAAGGGTTTAGAATGAAAGTGCCATGTTAGTTGGGTTTCAGAGCATTAACGTTATGATGGTGCAATCCACCTGCTAAAAGCATATTTAACAAGATAAAATAAATAAACCTTTTTATATATGCAGGAATATAAAGTTGACAAATCCAGCACCATTAGTCCTTACAGTGTACTTTCCTGAGAAGCTCTGAAGTACTCTCCCATTCAGGTTTCTCATGTAATTATTTGACTTAGCAAAACTTTGCCTGAACAGAGCTGGTGTTTGTGTTCTGCCATGTTCTCTGCCTAAGAAGACAGCAGGAGGAAAGGGTGGTTTGGGGCTTTCAAATTTCTGTCTTCCCAGATGTCTTTTTAAAGGAATGGAAAGTGAGCATTCAATAGTGCATTGTCGTAGTTAACTTCTGTCTAATTCCTTCAGCCTCCCTGGCCTGTATGTGGGTGAAGAACTCAATCTCATGTAGCTGCTCTTACTGTCACACTCTTGGCTATCCCCTCTCTATTAGAACATCCCCCTTGCCCACACCTTTTTAACATGGTCAAAATCTCATCACGTGTTGGGCATCTTCAGGCTGCAAAAGGCAGGACGTTCTCAGCATCTACAAATGCAGTGACATGGCTGGATCTTCGATTAGCAGCAGGAGGTAGCTCCACCTTTGCAGGGAGCTGTTCATCTTTGCTTTTAGATCATCTAAGCTCCTTCCAGAAGGAGCTTGGTTCTCTGAAGCAATTATGGAAGCACAGAATCGTTAAGGTTGGATGAGACCTCCAAGACCATGGAATGCAACACTTGACCACATGCCAACTACCCCACAGCACTAGAGTGCCATGTCCAGTTGTTTCTCGAACACTTCCAGGGATGGTGCCTCCACCACCCCTCTGGGCAGCCCATTGCAGTGCTTAATAACCCTTCCAGTGAAAAAAATTCTTCCTGATGTCTAACCTGAACTTTCCCTGGCACAGCTTGAGGGAGGGTTCTCTCGTCCTGTTGCTACTTCCCTGGGAGAAGAGGCCAATGCTCACCTGGCTACAACCCTCTTTCAAGACGGTTGTAGAGAGTGATATACTCTCCCGAGCCTTGTCTTCTCCAGGCTAAACAGCCCCAGCTCCTTCAACCGCTTCTCACATGACTTACTCTCTAGACACTTCACCAGCTTCGTTGGCCTTCTCTGGACATGCTCCAGCACCTCAATGTCCTTCTTGTAGTGAGGAATCCAGAACTGGATACAGGCTTTGAGGTGCAGCCTCACCAGTGCCAAGTACAGAGGGACAATCACTGCCCTGGTCCTACTGGCCACACTATTTTTGATACAAGCTAGGATGCCATTGGCCTTCCTGGTCACCTGCTCACATTGCTAGTTCATGTTCAGCTGCTGAACATGTCAGCCAGCACCTCCAAGTCGTTTTCTTCTGGGCAGCTGTCCAGTCACTCCGTAGTGCTGCATGGGGCTGTGGCGACCCAAGTGCAGGACCCAGCACTTTGCCTTGTTGAACCTCATACCACTGGTCTCAACCAATAGATCCAGACTGTCCAGATCCCTCTGCAGAGCCTTCCAACCCTCCAGCAAATCAACACTCCAACCCAGCTTACTGTCATCTGTGACCTTACTGAGGGTGCACTTGATTCCCCCCCCATCCAAATTATCAAGATATTAAACAGGACTGTCCCCAGTACTGAGCCTTGGGGAACCCCTCTAGTGACCAGACACCAACTGGATGTAGCTCCATTCATCACCACTCTCTGGGCCTGGCCATCCAGACATTTTTTCACATAGCATGGAGTGTACCTGTCCAAGCCATGGACTGCCAGCTTCTCCAGAAGAAAGTATGGAAGGCTTTGCTGAAGTCCAGGCAGACAGCACCCGCAGCCTTCCCCTCATCTATGAGGCAGGTCATCTGGTCATAAAAGAAGATCAGGTTGGTCAAGCAGGATCCTTATTTCCTAAACCCACGTGCACTGGGCCTGATCTCCAATGATATGTCCCTTAACAATATAATCCCCTAATGGTATATCATGCAGCATTGCGTACTGCAAGGGTTATACTTTTATTTGATTCCATTAAGGACTCTACCTGCTTGTTTTGGACCTATTCTAATTCTATATTAAACTCACTCCTGAAATACTAAGTGCTAGAATTCTATCTGTCTCCTGTTCTCTCTTTCTATCTTTCCCATTCTCTTTCTTGCTCTCTCTCTCTTTCTTTGTCTCTTTCTTTGACTGTCATGTGGGATTTTACAAGAGTCTATGATTCTGGGAGCTAATGTTTTGGATGAACTTAAAATATTGAAGAACTGATTGTAAAAGAAGAATGAAAATCCATATTGATAGTTAAGAATCCTTCTAAATCAATATCAAAATCATTTAATTTGTAGTTAGTTCACATTTCTCCATGTCCAGTTTAATACAGGGCAACATGCAGCAATTGCCATTGGTTATGCTGTAAATCCCTCCTAGCAGCAGGGATTCACATTTTTATATGTCATTTCCTGACATCAAATGTTCTAAAAGGTTTTCAGGTAAACTCAGTGAGGCTCAACAAATGTACTTCTATGATGAAAGGGCAGCTTACAAACCATACCATGTAATCGGTGTTATCCTAATACTTTAGGACACCTGCATTTTTCTGTTTAACTGGTTATTAAAATGTAGTTTAAAAAAAAAAAAGAAGACCCCAAAGGCATTTAAACTAGAATCTGATTCACTTTGATACAAAGGGTTAATTTTAAGGGATACAGAAACTCGCCATAATCGAAATGACAGGAAAACTGCTGCTGCCCAAGTTCCTGAATACTGGGAATGCCTGACCCAGAGACATCTAAACCACCCCTGAACACTAGCCAGATAATCACACATGACTATCCATCAATATAGTCCTGGGAGAAAATGGAGAAACACAGCCCCAGAGCACCTATTAGTGGTCTAACAACTCTTGAAAGGGTTTGGTGATACCCAGGCAGGACTAAACAACATGTCCAGCTTAGAAAGAAAATAGTTATGGTGGAAGGCTGCCTGAAGAAGATGACTGCACCACTACAAGCTAAATGACTTGGTGGACCAAACACTTTTCTTGCAGAATGCAGTGATGTAAGGCCATAACATATATGAGGATGAATACCAACAATGTTCATGTAGTACCACAACCTCCATTTAAGACCACCTGAAAAGCAGGGAGAGGAGCTGGTCTTTGTACAGAGACATGTTACATAGATTATCTCCAAATCCTCAGCACAGAGAATAGGTTTTGAGGACTACAGGAGAGGCCTTGTGGCTGTATGGTGATCAACCACACTTTTCCAGGTCCTTTTCAAAATGCCACTGGATCATGTAACTGTGACATGATAGATTGCAATCTGTCAATGACTGTGTGTAAAGTGGCTCTCCAAAGTGACTCTGATGGGTTCAGTATTGTAGAGGTGATCTTCAAAACCAAGAATCTTTCTGGTGCTCAGAACACCTCAGCAATACCTTTATATTTACCAGCCTAGTGTCTTATACCTTAGAAGGTGTTGGTCAACATAACTTCACCAGCTTGCCAAACGAGTGTTGATTTACTTCATGTAAGCATCTAACTCAGGAGTCGAAAGAGCAGATGTACAATCAAGCAATGTTGTTCCCAGGTAGGTATTTTCTGCTACCACTTAGTAAAAGTGCTAAAAAAGCACTAGGAAAGCTTATCATTTAGTGATTATTTTGCCTGGTAATTGCAAACATCCTCTGTTAAGTCTGACAAGAATTAACTTGTGCTTTGGCAAATATTGGTGCTTTCCTTCATGTTCCCCCCTGATAAAGGTAGTTTGACTTTGATATTTCTTAAAGTAGTCATAGTCTTTGTTCTTCAGAAATGATAAAGCATTTCTAATTCTGAGTTTTATAAGACTACAATGTGGAAAGACAGATTTTATCTTAATAACATCTATATTATGATAAAGAACCAGCTACATGACAGGAAAGCGAACATTTCAGTTCCTCTACAGTTCTCCATCACATCAAAAGACACTACATGTGAGAATGATATGCAAAAACTTCCCATTATGCAGTTTGAAAACACACATACTTATTCCAAAGGAATCAGTATTGTTAAGAGTAACCTCAGTGGTTGATTTAGATAATGTTTCACAGCCTGAACTGATACTTTAATTACAGTGTAATAAGATACCAATCTTATTTCTGTACATATTCAAAGATATTTCAGTGAGCAAGATACTGGATGTAAAGAGCTGTTCCTGATACAAATAATAACACACTGTCCCTCCCAGCTATGCTGGGGCACCTAAAGTGTTGTTAGTATTTAATGGAACCAGTGACAAAATAGCATAAACTCAAGAAGAATTCTATCTGCAGAAAAAGGTAATAATTTCAGACAATCAGTCTGACCCATTCCTCACCCCAAAGAGAGAATTAGTCATTCATTCTGCAGAGAGCAACATAATAACCAAAGTCTGTCCCACCTTCCTGTAACAGATGTGAAAATACAGAGATTAGACCATATTCCTGTGAGTGTGTAATGATACGCACATTGGTAACTGCATACTTGTATTTTATAAATCCCACTCTCTCACATTCATTCATATAGGTGAAATACGTACTCATACGTATTTATGATGGGCCCAATTCTTCCTACCTTGCTTGTAATGAAAGGCATCTTACGCTGCAGTAGTTCTACTGAAGTCAAGCAGAGATAATGCTCTTTAATGTGAGTATAGGTGGCAGATTCCACCTATATATAGCCCATCTATATTTATCTCCACTTTTAAGTGGTTAATTTAGCTCTGTATCGCTGAATTAAATATAAATTATCTTCTAGCACAAAAGCAGCTTGGGAGCAATTACAGCCCCCTATCTCCCCCCACCCCAAATACGCTAAATATCAATGTGCAATATGCAAATCCTAGGGGTTTTTTTACACTAACCAAGTCAGATTCTTAATACCAGACAAGAAGAAAATCATAGCTTAACATACTCCAGTAGATGTAATAAATAATGAACAGCACTAACAGCTTAACATCATAAGGAAACAGATGGAAAACTTCCCTCCAGAGATCATTGCATCTAGTATTAGAGAATGAGTTTCTGGACGTGCACAGGGTGAACAGTTCAAGTCTGAATTACAATGAGGTTGGTAACACTTTTTTATTATAAATGTAGAAATTTCATGTCTTCCTTTTAGAAAGTACTGCTATTATAGCATTCATCTGTTTCACTGAAGACATGAAAAGCAAAAGGTAAAATCTTAAGCTGCTAAAGCATGCACAGCACAATCAAATCAAGATCTCGCTCTGGGAGTACCTTGGCTGGGTTTGCAGAATACAGCAGGGCTGCAATGCCATCATCTGTCCAGTAAACGAAACAGGCCCCAACGTGGAAGAACTCTTCACTTGCAGTGTTTAGCTACACTACCAAGAAACATTATTGAGGAAATAGCTATTGTATTTGTAGGTCAATGACTACTATGTGTTTAGAGAATTGTAATGACAAAATGCCCAATCTGTTTCTTCAATAATATATCCTTTTTCACATCAAGTGACTTGGCTGTATGTTCAAAATACCTGTGAAAACAAGAAATAAAGATTTCTCTGGAAAATGAGACACATCTGTTTAGTTTGAATAGACCATGCTAGAGAAGTGAACCAATTATCATATTTTTCATGGGGGTTTGTTTGTTTGTAGTTTTGGTTTTGTTTTTCTATAAGTGGTGTCCAAACAACATATCCACACTTCATCACTGGAAGCACCTCAGCTAAAACAAGATTTCATGCTCAAATCTTTCAGCTACATGGTCCTCAATGGGTATTTGAGCCCACAGTGTGGCTTCTCTAATTTTCTGATAAGAATTTGTGCACATCTCTACTGCATGGATTACAACTGATCCTACCTCTCTCATCTGCCATCAGGAAGGTCTCCTCATATGGTGCAAAATTCTGCCCCTAGACAGATCCTCTTTCAAGTGTCTATTACAGCGGGATCTATTTGCCATGTGTGCAACTATGCTTCATATAGAGTTTTGTGCAAACTAATGAACCTTTTCAAGAAGAAATTTTTCTCACTGCTTCCTTCCTCCATCCTCTTAACATCCACCTCACCCATTTTACAGACCACTAAAGAAGCACAAAAATTAAGTGTTTTGTTCAAGGTCTCAAAATCCATTTCAGCAGAGCATGCCCAAGCCAGCCCAGCTCCTCTGCTCTCTCAGCTATTAGACAACATTCTTTCCAGGTTCAGATGGATGCAGAGACCACTGCTTTCTACTATGGCTGAAGATATATAAACATCATTGAAACTTGTATTGATTTTGAAGCCAAAACTTCTAGATGACTAAAACTCTGGGGCAACTGTAGGGTCAGCCAGAACACCTTTGGTAATAGGGTGAGGAGCGGAAGCTGATATTCTCCCGGCAAACTTGCTAAGCTTATAAATGTCTAGCACTCATTACGTTATACACAAGGTTAGCCAATAATTTCAGGTTGCTGTTCCAAGACACAAATTACTTCCAAATGCAGGACTATACAGAAATAAATGGAAGACATCCAATAGTGGAATGTAAGAGACACCGAAGAGTTATTTCAATGTTAAGACTACTCAATAATTTTATATTGCACAGTTTGATACTGAATCAAATAACTCTACAGCACCAATAGTCCATTGCAAATGGAGAGCTAGTAATATACTCACAGAGACTGGCTATAACACAATGAAATAAGAAGTGGAAAACCAACTTTCCTAAATAATAATAAAAAATCCCCACAACCAAAACATCTTCTGCAATGCTGAGACAGCTAAAAATCTCTCCCCTGGGTAAATGCCTGAGCAGCATCTGAAGAGATGCAGTGTTGCAGGGCTGTGAAATAAGTAAGCTGTTTGCAGACAGAGTTTAGCGTTTCCTTCCTGCCCCATCATAGGAGGCAATGTTGGCAGCAAAGAACTGCAGGCACGGGCACAGAGCAGGAGGCTGCCAAGGACAGCAAACCTGCTGTGAGCCCCCACAACCCACCACCTCTCCTGCTCTAAGTGCTGGACAAGTGGGCATGTTAGAGATAGGAGGGAAAAGGGATCAAAACTGGAATTTTGCCACCGGCGTTGAGAACAGGTGTTCAGCAAAAGAAATTGCCCAATTTCTCCATCCCCTCTCACTGGCAAAGGCAGGACTAGTGAGCCCTCCTCATTCAGGCTTTCATCCTGGCTTTCCATCTTGTGTTACCCCATCTCCTCCTGCTAAAGAAGTGTCCTGTCCAAATGTAGCTCCACTGGGGATTTGAGTGGCTGAGAAGCTTGGAGCCATATGTCCTAAGGGAATGAGAGATTTATAGCACAAGTTTCACCTACAATATTTCAGTCAGTGAGCTTTGTATAAAACCCTGGCATGAACTTCAGGATCACGTCCAAAATCTTGCACAATGAAGTAATTGATTAGGATCTTCTTAAGGTCCTATCCTGCTTTTGACCCTCACCAGATGAAAATAGCATCTTTTCCGTGCTCCTCACTGACGGCCCTAGTGTGACTCCAGCTCACTATATTCACTGCATGACATGCTTTTTGGTGCATCAGCTAACTTTGAATTGCATAAAATTTCCTTCCAGTTTTCCCTGGTATAACCAGCTTTTTCTGCCAAGCAAATCCTGTGTGGGATTGCTGCTGAAAACTAGGATGATAACCAAATAAGTTAATATGAGGGGGGAAAGTGTGGATATGGTGAGCATGCCAGTTTGATGCTGGCAGCACAGGTTTGATCTTCCTCATGCTTCCCCTGCATTTGCCTCCATTTGGTACTCTCTCTGTTCCCTCTCATTGCTTTTATGCAAGGACCTCCTCATACGTTTGGTAGCTTTGAACAAGAATTAAAAAACATAAAAAAATAAAAAATCTCAGAGGCTTTTTCTTTACCCTTCTCCTTACAGCTACTTTAATTTTGTATCTCTGCAAATTCAGAGGCCAAATAGATTTTTTAAGTGCAAGTCTGGGGACTTTGCAAGAGATCCACAAGAAAGTCATGCTTGGGAACTTGTCCAGAAACCTTGCTTGGCACAAGAAGAAAAATTTATCCTGGTGCATTTGAGGCTTTTCTAGGAAACCACATATTTTGTGTCTGAGGTTTGTTCATGACCGTTCTGTTTTCTGTGACACATTACCTGACAGGGACTGTATTTGCCACTTATTAACTTAAACTTAAACTTAACTTATTAACTTAAACCTCTCTAAAAATGAGGTACTTTCTATATAGCTCTGAGAAACCCTGGAAAATGAGGAACAGGAGTGACAAGAGGGAATGTTAGGCTGAAGGATGAAACAAAAGACTGCATCTGTTATTGGAAGAGATCTTGATCCTAAGCAGGGCCTTGTACCACCTGACTTACTAAGAAAGTTAGAGGTTTAAACCACCAACCAGGTGGATTTACACCCTTCAGCATACATTACATCAGTCAAACATGTGCATTCTGTCAGGCTGTGGCCACAAGGATGGAGAAAGCCAGGTCAGGGGACAAAGTCAGAGGTTGTGCTCATGTGAGAAGTTTCTCTGTGCATGAGCACCAGGACTAGTTCCTTCATTATTTTGCCAAAGGATGTCAAGAGGCATGAAATGTTGAAAAAAGCAAAAGAGAAACCAGCAGGACTAACACATATTTTTCTTTAGCGAAGACCAAATTCAAAGAAATTGAGACACTAAGCTTCTAGCTTTCATCATGTGCTCAGCTTGGCTTCATAGACACAAATCAATTGAAAGTATTTGGCAGCCATTAAGCCACAAATAGTCCATACTCTTATTAATAAAAATAACTGCCTACAGAGTTCTCCATTTTCAAAGCTCTTTACTGTTATTATCATTAATATTAAATATTTATGTTACCATACGGCCCAAAGGGAATTGTAAGAACCAGTTCCCTATAGCACCAGGCTCTCTGCAATCTCACAAGACGTAAATATTAGTTCCTATATATATTTACCAGTCATATTACTTTCCAGTTTGCCTTCCTGACCCCCCCTTGCTGCTTCCACACAGCCAATGAGTGCTGCAAGAAATACCCAGCTGGGGAGGGCTAAGCACCACAATGCTCCATCCCTGCTGTTGGCACTGCTGTGGACCCACCTCCTCTCATCCTCTCCCATACCCCCTTGGTGGCACCCCTAATGTCACTGCTTTCCAGCCACACCTCTGCCATTACAGTCTGCCACACTCCTGCAAACCCCCACCCTCTGCGTCCTGCTAGGGGCTCTGCTACCATATGCCACAATTGATTTATTAGTCCAAATTTCCCAAGGGAGCATGGCATACCCATCTGATGCCCCTCATTTGGGCCCCTGAGTCACAGGTAGTGGAGTAATGTGTGAAAAAAACCCCATCATGTATTCTGTCTGCAAAGCGCTTCCCGTGGTGCATGCCACGTAAGCTTCTCTCGTGCACCACTTACCCCACTATGCCTATGGAATAAATTATGCTCCAGAAATTTGCTGTCAATGGCCTCTTTCAGATAGTAGCAAGGAGTAAGATAAAACCTGCCACTTTATGTCAAGTCGCACTTGTCGAATACAGATTTAGTAATAGTAATACTTATCTTTTATGTAGCACTTTACATTTTCCAGTTGCTGCACAGAGATTAATTAATCACTTAGACGGATTGAAACCACGTCTGAAGCCCATACTGGAGGATTGAGAGATGCCTGCTCTGCTGTGAAAGCACAAAAGGTGACTGCCTGATCTGCACAGGTATGTTTAGTTGGAACAAGACATGGCGATCTGTTTGGATTTAAGTGGAACCACGGGGACTCTGAAAGTTTGTATGTCCCCCTTCACCTGCTGAGAAAAATAAGTGTAAGTGAACACCAACCATTCTGCCACACATCCTGCAAACCCCCTGTTGCAATCAGAGCAGTTACCGTCTCTGAGGCTGGGAAATGTGAAACAAAGATGGATGGTTTTGCATTCCACTTTTCATTAATGGTCGCTGCCTATGGCACCCCACTGAGAGGTCTCTTTGCCATGGCTTAGATGTCCTCCCCCCTCTGCCCTCTCAACCCTTGCTGTGCATGTTCTGAGATCCCTCGGTGTGGTGGAGGGGAAGGTGATGTTTGTGACAGGGATATGGGAAAGGCCCCCACCCCAGAACCACACTATTGACTGACAGCACTCTTTCAGCATGGCTGCCCAGCTGCTGTTACTGCTGCTGGTGAAGCGCTTCAGACAGACTTTCTGAATTAAGCCAAGTCTGGATAATTGGGAGTTGGAACCAACTCAAACATGAGCCAGCAGATGAAGGATCATGTTGTTCTTTGAATTGCTCATTGACAGTGAAGAAAAGCATTTGTGGTGGAGTGCTGCTGCCATCCAGACGGGAGTGTTGGCCAGCGGAGCCATTCACGGTTTCGTGAGAGCATCAGTTTTCATCTCAAACTGGTTTTGTGTGGCTCTCCTTGCCCCACACTAACCTTAAGGCAGCACAAAGGGGACTCATGGGGAGGACATGCCGAGCATTACATCTTAGCTTGTCATAAACTAAAAAAAAACCCCCAAACCAACCAACCAAACTGTACAAGAAACCACTGACATTTTTATACTTAGGGACTTTCTTTTTTGACATCCACATTCCTGATATCTTCAGAAAATGTAGGGAGGCATTAATATGCGCATATGGGATTACTCCTACCCTTATGTCTGTCATATACTTGCTATGTGGAGAAAAATCTTACACTGAGCATGTGTACGATGCTCAAAAGAGCTAAAATTGAAGCCTTCATGAAACTGCAGGCCTTGAAAGCATCAGTTGAATTAAGAGTCAAAAGAGTTTTAAAATTAATAAATACAGAGCTCCTTTTATTTGTCCTTTAGTTTCTAAATCCCTAAGTCATCATTTCAGGGTATTTATACTCAGCCAAAAGGACTAGCAGTCCAACTGGTATTTGAAGTGAAGGATGAAATTCTTCCACAATCAAAAGACTCCGGCAACTGAGTTTTTCTTTAAAGTCTCAATTAGCCAGAAACTTGCAAAAAGACCTGGCAACACTGCTATGAGACAAAGTTTTCAAATTTTTGACACTGCTTTTTTACATATGTATTCATGTAAATTTTGTTGCATTTGATTACAATGGCACTTCTGTCATCCACAGGCACTTTCCCATCTTGCCTTTACTGTCATCAAAACCTCTCCTGTGATAGAGACAATGGAGTTGCCCCAGGTTCTTAGCGGTGCCCAGTAATGCTGCTGGTGGAAACTGGGGATTTTGCACTGAAAATTATGATTATACCTTAAACTGTGCTGTAAGGAGACTCTCTGGTACTTCAAGTACCCTGAGATACCCTGTCATCTCTGTTTCCTTGGGCTGCAACTGCAGAGACCTCCTCCTCTTTGCTGAGGCTCAGACAGACCTGCTGTGCAAGTCAGAGATGTGAGTCACTGAGCTGGCACATCGCTTCTGTCTTGGTATTTCTGAATTCTTCCTCATCTTTGGAGCAAGGGGATGAGTGTATCCTGCTGCAACATTAAAAATGAAAAGTTAAGTGTCTAAAAGCCACCAAAAGAAAATTGCCAGATTTTAGACATAATGCAAAGTCAGTGTCGCTGTGCCTGGAGTCTCCCCTTGTGTTCGTTTAGCCCTGATGAGGTATGATTTAACACCAAGATATGGAGCCTGGCTGTGGCCTGACCCATAGGCTTCTGCCTGTGCTTGCCAGGGTGGGAAACACTGCTGACCATATCCCAGTTCAGTCCCTGTGGCTCCCAGGAGGACACCTGAGGCATTGCTTTTCTCTGTGAAGGGGAATAACTCCTAAGGCCCCAGGAGGTTATGCACCAGTGCAAGTCCACGACACTTCACCTGTGTATGCTGATGGATGCTTAGCTCTTGGTGTCTTGAAGGAAGCACAAAGGGCCTGAGCTGGGACACGTTACACTTGCAGGAGCTGGCCTATAATACTGTCAAACTGTCAGATAGCCCTTTTTGGTTTTGGTTGCATCTGGGCTTTTGGAGGAAAAGCAATTATTTTTTCTGAACGTGCTCTAATCACAACTGTTATTGTGGATGGACAATTAAAGTGTGCATGCAGTCCTGTGATGTAACATTTTTTCGGAATTGGAGCTCCAAATCAAAACCCCTTAGGTTGTATTCAGAAATGACCAGATTGTGACCCTAGTTTCATGCACAAAACACAACCAACCCAAAAAAAAGCCCCACAAAAAGCATCAAAAAGTGTTGGGTCACTTTTAAGAATATCTCTGTGTTTCAACTATATTTAGCAGAAACAAATATTTCTTCTGTCTTTTTCCCCCGTGACGAATACCCCCCTAAGACTGACAGTTAGATTTTGTAAAGTCCTTATTATCACACTTCACTACATATCAGGATGAATGAAGAGAGCTGTGCAAACACTGCAGATATCTTTTCTTTATTACAGCTGCAGCCACTCCCCAGAGACATTATTAATGTCCATGACTCTCGTAGAGAGGCGGTGTATGCTGGCATCTGATTGCTATTCAGATCAGCATCCTCCCTCTGTCTGTCTGTGAACCAACACATTAGTAGGTACATAAAGGACTCTTGCTGTGGGCTGGACAAGTTCCTAGGGCCTCCATCATGAAAAGATAATGGCAGTGTGATTGCCAAAATTTTGTGGAAATTTTGCTAAGCCAAAGTAATATAAAACCCAACGTAGGGGATGCATTTTTCCTGGGCAATTTATTATTTATCACTGCTTAGCAAACCCCTTTGTTCTTGTGTATGGCAGTTACTCTCCATTTATAGCTCACTTGGGTGTATAAGTCAAAAAAAAAGATATGTGGTGTTTCTTAGGAATGTAGGGGTAAATCTTGTTCCCTGGACCAGATCCAAGCTTGACAAGGGACAGTTACGTGAGAAATGAAGCTTAAAAAAAAGGCAACCACAAAGCATAGATCCACTGCCGCCTTGAGTTTTCTGCAGGGAGAAACCTGATACGTGAAGTCAACAGGCAGAAGTATTTCATGAACCAGAGGAGGCTCCTGTCCTGCCAAAAGCAGAGCTGCCCACCAGTGGTTTTGAATTACACACTGGATTGTGGCAGGAGCAATTAAGCAGCCAGTAAGGGCAGCACCCATGAACAGGACCTGGGTGAGAGCTGTGGGTCTGCCCTGCCTTTGGCCACAGAGCTCTGTGTGCTGGAGGACAAGCACCTGCCACTCCAGCCTTATGCCCTCTGCTTGAATTCATGATAAATGAATCTGTAGTAAATCAGACCCCATAAAATTCTACTCACAAGCCCATACTGTTTCGGTGTGAAGCAAGCAGCATGCCCACTAAGTGTCCATTCCACTTGGAAAACTACTAAATACCTACCCTCTTATGATACACCTATATCTTTGGCAGAGTCACATGTTGGGGAAGAAAGGAAAAAGATGTTTAGTAGTGAAGACCTGAGCTAGGAGATTTGATTAAGGCAGGAAAATTAGTGTTCACACAAAAGAATCAGGAAGAGACAGCTACTTGAGGAAATAGAAGAGGAATGTGAATGCCTTGCTGTCTTGTTCCCAACCACATCACAAGTAGAAGGGGCTCCGTCACAACAGCAAACCTGCAAAATAACCTACTTCATGTAGATGTTGCAAGATAAAAGTAGTCCATGGCCATGTACATGCATCCCACGGGCACTTAGGACATGCTCTTGGAAATGCAAAAAGTGACCAAAATTGTCAGCTAGTGACACAGCCCCCAGTGATCAATGCTGAAAATTGATTTTTCAGGGAAATCTATCTAGATACATGGGACATGCAGAACTGTGATGTGAGTGTGCAGCTGTAGTGCTCACAGGATGCGGGACAAGCCCATATACAAACCCCTGCAAGAATACATTCAAAATGAAACCAAGCACTGCTACTGGAGCAGATAGGAGGAAATATTTCATCCTCTCTGTTGACTGATGCCACATGCTCATTGTTGAATACTTTACATCACAGGCCTTCAGTCTGCATGTACATCAAGAATAATAAAAACTATAGTATCTTCTCTTTTTTAGAGCTTCCCTGATAAGTACTAACCATGAATATCAGTCTGGACCTGCTTTTTCTCATTAATGGACATAGCAGGAAGCCAATCTCTGGGATTTGTTGGCAGAACAGTATCTTTGCCCAGCTTTCTGCATCCTGACACCAGGGCTTCACATAGTGTGGAAAGCTCACTGGGTTAACACAAGCACTGCCTTTCTCCTCTGCCTACTTCCATGGCCTAGAAAGCTCTGGCAGCCACAGTGGAGGTTACCTGATATGCTGCCAATGCATCTGTTTTAAGAACTTGTCACTGCCTGGGGCTGCCACCTCCTGATCCCTGTGCAGACATGACTTCCCCTTTCACTTGCTTTCCTTCTGAAGGGAAATAGGGAGGCACCTTACTGTGAAGACTTCCTTCTAGCTGTTTTAGACATTTTGCAGGAAGAGGCACCATCTCCTCTCATTAAAACAAACCTGAAGGTTGCAATGAGCTGTGGCAATGACCTGATTCTCTGTAATGTTGCAGGCTGTCAGGGCAAAGATGTAGGCAGCAGGTACTTCAGAGGAGGGACTTGGCTCACATAGAAGATTTAAGATAGTTATCTAATTTTCAGTGATTTTTTCCCCCCATTTGCCCCATTTTGCACCAGTATAAAACTGCCTCTTCCCCCTCTCAGTGTAAGGAAATATGTTCCTCATGAGAATCCTGGGAAGGTGCTCAGGAAATCTGAAAAATCTATTTAGTCTGCTTCATGAGAAAGATACACTGCCTCTGGATGCTACCAAGAAGTGAACAGAAATATCAAACAGGGAATATTGTTATTTGCATATCCACATCAGGAAATCACATTACATGAGGAAGAACTTCTTTACTGTGTGGGTGACCAAGTACTGGAACAGAGTGCCCAGGGGGTTGTGGAGTCTTCCTCACCAGAGATACTCAAGAACTGTCTGGATGCAATCCCGTGCCATGGGCTCTGGGGTGACCCTGCTTGAGCAGAGGGATTGGACCAGAGGACCCACTGTGGTCTCTTCCAACCTGACCTATTCTGTGATTCTGTGATTTGCTTGTGCCTCTTCTTCCCTCCTGGCAGGAAGCATGGATGTACAGACATGACCTCACAGCTGAAAATGACAGGTTTTGACAGAATTCTTCTCATTGTAAGACCTATCCAGGTTTCCAAACAGCAATAAGCAACACACAGATCAAGGTGTTATTTGTTCATAATATAAATATATAAAAAAACCCCAAGACAAAACAAAACACTAAGCCCTCTTGGAACATTATTTTACTCAGAGAACAATGCATTTTCATGGAAAAGTTTTATTTGTTAGGCACTTCAGTACAATTACTTGACCATGTACAGTGAGGCTGAGTTGCACTGGAAATTGATACTTTCCATAATGGTTTCTCATTACCGGTGATTCATTGGAGAAGTGCTGCTGTGATAATTATTGTTTTATGGGTGAATGGGCCACACATTCTTTAAGTAGTCCACTTCGCTAACAATGATTTATTTAAGTGGCTGGTTTCTGATAGTCATGTAAATAAATACATGGTAATGGAACACAGCGACAGTGCTTCAGTTGATAGGTTTCTGCGTCTCACCATAAAGCAGTTGAAGAACCCAATCTGCATAAACAAATACATAATGGTTAGGGGCTTTTATGTGTTTTTGCAGGAGCAGTTTTGACACAAAAAGATGCAAATTTCTCATCTCCTTCAATTTTTACCTCCCAGGCTAGGCTTCAAAGCTTACTTTTTAACTCAGATATTTGGAGAGGCTGATGTTGGATGAATGAGCACTACAATGCATCTGTTGACAGCCTAGTGCTGTTTTGGAGGCTGGCTTCCCCCTCCCACTCCATTAATGCACTTCATCTGTGAAGATGCTGTGCTAGATGCATCGAGCAATGTCCTACCAAAACAGTCCTGTATGGTCATTAAAAGCAGGGATTTGAACAGTGACTGTAGTGGCCAGTGTGGCACAGGATGTGGCATATCCTGTCCTGGCTGCTTCTGCTCCAGTGGCAAAGGTCACCAGGCCCAAATACTTGTCACTACTGCTTTGCTGAAGTTACTACACCCCGAATTTACCAGCTGAGCTACCCCATGTGAAAATGAGGCAGAAATGGTAGGTTTTTGCTAAGGCAGCTTTTGAGGCTGACAGGGCTTAGGGGCTGTGCACAAGAGCAGAGAGCTGGCAGGTCCAAGAGCAGCCAAACTGGAAATTTTTTTGTGCAGAACTGCTGCAGGCAGGAAAAAATAAAAATAAATAAAACCAGCTGAACCAGCAACTTGGCAGGTTTTACTTCCCCGGCTTGAGAGCCTCACCTTGGGAGCCCCTCTTGGGTCTATGCAAAACCTTCCAAGGGTTCATGGGACAGGGTGTAGTGAGTGAAGCTGGCACAGCTGTTCCACTCTGTTATTCTCTGATCACCATAAGACAGCCAAAACAAGGGCTCACAAGCAGTCCTCATTCAATCAGCTCCAGAAAAAAAATGCAAATAAGCTGAACTACAACAACAACAGCAAAAAACTCCAGAATTTTACTAATGCAGTTATGGTGCCTATAAACACAACTTGGGCTTCAGTCTCACAGTTTATATTGCTTCTGGAAACTCTTGAGACAAAATATGCAATTTAACAGGGAAATGTCTAAAGTACTAATGGCAAATGCATAATCTCATTGAACAAAATCCTGGCCCCACATAAGTAGTTAGCAAAACTCCTACCCGTTTTGACGAGCAGAATTTTGAGCACCATGAGCAGTTTTTGCTTAAATCCAGAATTCAAGCATGAATACATAAAATTAAGATAGATTACTATGGCTGTAATAAAAATATATGCAAGTACATTCATATACTTAGAAAAAGGAAATAAGGGAAGGATATTTGCTAATAGAATACATAACAGTTTACATCTGCTAGTATAGTTGCAGGGAAATAGACCAGATGTTGAAAGTCTGTCATCTTTTATTTTGAAAGATATTCTTTCAGTGTGTATTATCTGATGTGTCAATTAAAATATGTTCAAGAGTAAATTTCTTCCTCAGCATTATAAACTTACTGTGACAGGGTGACTGAGTCATGCTTGTCTGAATCACTTCAGATTTTCTATGTTCCTTCAACCAGCCTTAATCCCCCGTGGACATGAAGAGAGCCAGTTCTTTGGTCATGCCAGCTGGGAGGGGCATGATATGGCTTTCAAAAGCTGGCAGGCAGAGTGGATATCCTTCCCCTCAGTTTGTCATCACAAACCTGTGTTCTCCCCAGAGACAGAAAGTCCTTTCTTCTTGAGGTGAGAATGGTAGCAGGCTCTTTTCATTGCTTTCCATTTTCATTTCCATTTTATTGCATTTTCTCTTAAAATCAAAGATGTCTGGTGGACGTGCCATGCCCTCTGACTAGATGGTGGAACAGGGAGCGAAGCAAGAGACTACCTGTTTTAAGAAAGGCTAGATGTTTGTGCCCTGCACCTCAGCTCACCACAAGATACCTGCATACCTTTGAGAGTTTCAAACCATAGGACTCCACACAGCCCACAACTTTTGGTTTTTCCTGAAGACTCAATACTTCAAATGGCACTTTCTTGTAAAAAACCACCTTGTTGTAACTGTGCTGTTTCAGTAATATACAGATAAATCATACAGCATTTGAAGAGAGGTGCTGACCCAAACACAGACTATTGTCACACAGACATCAAGGTAGAAGCATGTGTGTGCAGACATGCAAAGCAAGCAGCACAGCAAGGTCACTACTTGCATATACTTCTGAGGTGCCAAATACGCCTTTATTCCTTTCAGTAGCATTTTTCATTATTTTTCTCATCACTTAGAAGGGGGAGCAAGTGGTGTTTAAGAGCTGGAAGAAGGGTGGCTGCCTTGACTGCCAGTCTTACCAAAATTGTGGATGTCTTTAGACCCGTGTGTGAGTGCTGGCAGCTGCTGGGCCGCTCCAGCAGAGGTTGCTGCCCTCCTTGCAGGGTCACCTACCACTGCCCACTTTGGGTCTGCTGCATGCCTGTCTAAGCTCTCCTCAAGCTGCCAGCAATGGGGCCTGACAATCTCTGCTGATCCCTTTCTCAGCAAGGCAGGGCTTGTGTTATGTGTAACCTCACCATTTTTGCTGAAACATTGGTCCACTACTAGCTGTCTCCTCACTAAGAGGCATGAAGGGCAGATTAACTGTCTCTCCTAAGGCTCAACTGCACGGATGTCTTTCAGATTTGGCTAATGGATCCTGCATTCCTGGCTCTGTATTTTCCAGTGGTCTCTTTTGAGTTGCCTACAGATGGGTCTCACCTTTCTTCAAGTGCAGTACACCAAACGTGACATAGTCTTCCAGCTGAGACCATACCAGGACTGCACAGAGTTAAGGTGTTGCTTTACATGTTCTTGTGTACATGTAGGTTTATCTTTCTCATTACAGCATGACACAGTAGACTCCCATTCAGCATCTCAGCAATTTTATTTTCAGAACTGATCCCTCTCTGGCATTTGCCATTAGTACTTTAGACATTTCCCTGTTAAATTGCATATTTTGTTTCGTTTTCTTTTTTTTAGGGGGCCGTGTCTTACATACTTCAAGCCTTTTGAAGCCTGCTCCCAGCACCACAGAGAGTGCTCGCCCCTTGCTGCTGTCTGTAAATGCGACGGGCTCTTTCTCGAGTCCATCATCAGCACCATTGGCTGCTCTGTGGAAGGCGCTGAGCAATGACAGGGCCACAGCAGCCTCCCGCCGAGCCTTTCTTGATCAAAACTTCCATTTTGATAATCAGTTAATCACCATTACTCTCTGAGTAACGTTTTCCAGCTTGTTTTCTGCCCACTACGCAGTAGATCTGTCTAGACCACACACTTGCTGCACTTGCCTGTGAGCGCTCTGCGGGAGACGTCGTGACCAGACATGCATTTGCTTCTGTCAGCGAGATCTGTCACCCTGTCACATACAGAAATAAGACTGGCTTGACAAGTCTACATTGGCAGCTACTCCTTCCCTGCTCCCTTCCAGGTGTCAGATTATTTGTTTCAGTATTTTTTGCAGGAAGTGGTGTTGCACTGATGGGGCTACACTTCCCCAGGGGCTGCTGCCCTTGCCTTCATTGGCAGGCACCCTCCTCTCTTTTTACAGTCCTTCAGAAGCTGTGGCAAGAGCTCAGCACTTGCAAATTCTACCAGAAAATCCCCAATGGCTCTGAAATTTTAGTACAGTCCCCCTCCCCTCTCCCCCAGTCCTTTTGAGCATCTTAAGATTTAGATCGTGAGGTCTAGACGAACTTGAAAGCACCATATTTATTTAGAAAGTACGTGTTAACCTGCTGCTTTGAACTTGGTTGGAGGGCTTGTTTGTTTTCAGCGTTATATTAGTTACATAAATCTCTTTTTTATGTTTCTGCATGAAAACTTTGCTGTCGACCAAGACTGTATACAAAGACTGAGTCACTTCCTTTGAGGCATACTATGTTAAAACATGGGATGAGTGTCTGAGATCTCCATTTTGTGGTGAAGAGCTAAAATAAAGAAATCTTCCAAGAGCAGCTGGCAGAAAATATTTGTAATGAGAGCTGCCAACTACTAGAGGAAAGTGGCTTATTTATACAGGGGCACCACTGAGACAGACTGAAGAGACAGACTGCATTGGATTTAGAAAATGAAAATCACCCAAGTGGACAAGGCTGTAAAAACTATATAATATAAAACATGAATCTTGTAACGCAGCAGCACCTGCATCTGGCAATCTCATTCATGCCTTCTGCAGGAGATAAACCTTCTTGCTCTATCAAATAAACCCCATAATTACATTGCTTAAGTAGGATATTAAGTGGCATCATATTAAGCCATTACATGACCCTTGTCATCATCAGCCCTGCCAGGCAGTGAGGAGAGCTGTTGCTCCCTGCTGATTTCTCTGGGTATCTATTTAAACATACTGTGGTAATTAGAAACATCTAAATAAAGCCTTGCCCAGGATTACAAGAGCTGAATGGAAGAAACCTTTCTTTCTGGTGGCTACAATGCCCTTACCTGCTGTTGTTGTGTGTGCACATGCATCCTCACCAACATCCCTCATTTGATATGATCCAAAGCTCTATGGGGTAAGAAAGCAAAGAGGTTCAAAGGCAATATCCTTTTCCTGTTCCGATTGATAGAGCCTCTGCCACTGGCAAAGAGGATCTTTTCCACAGGGCTTGAAAGCCAAATGTTCTCTTTCCCTCTGCTTTACTCCTTTATGCCTTTCTCTGAAGGGAAACCTGCAGGTTTCAGATGCCAGCTTCATTCTAGGCGTCCTTCCTAATTACCTGAACCGCCATCATTAAATGCAGCACATATATTGATCACTATCATGAATGTTGCCTTTCTAATATTCAGTGACTGTGAATCAAACTGTGCCACAGATGTGGATTTCAATGACAAGCTATATCTGAGTGCACCCCACAGATTTCTTCAGTTATAGTAACTATAACTGAATCATTAAAAAAAAAAAATCACTCAAGTTCCTGTCCTTTAGTTATTATCTAAGGTAATATGATTATGTCAGAAACACTACTGGGTATCTAGTCCTGGGAAAAATTTCAGCTTCAGGTGGGAGAAACCCCTTGCTGATCATGAAAGGTGTTTGGGAACGTGCTTCCAGGCTGGATTGCTTCCCAGATTTAGGAAACAGATGGCCTAGAAAGGTTTATGTTCATTTTTCAAAGCACCGGTTTTAGCATTTGCCTTTCACTGAATTGTGTTTCAAGAGAACATTTCTTCACTTCCCACAGGAAAACCACCACAAAAGGATTTCCAGCTCTGTGCTGTGCTGTCATTCCTGCTTCTCTATCACTCACAGGATTTACCCCTCCGATGCCCAGGCTCAGATGCCACTGTGCTTTCCATCAACTGCAAAAATTGTTCATGACCAAGCTCACAAATAAGCCATACTTCATGCCACTGCTAAGTAATTATAGTGGTAGACACAGTTTGTAATGAGGCCTTACTGAAAAGAAAAAGTCAGATATATCCATGATCATTGTCAAAAGGGAGATTTAAAGATTTTAAGATACTTGAGAAATTTAAGTTGTCCGTTTAAATCACAAAGGCAATCTTAAATTTTATAGCCATGGGCCAAAGCATTATGGGTTAAGACATGACAGTAATGCAAATGATTTTGCCTGAACTATTTGACACAGTTATGTGAAAAAGGCTTGTCTAAGAATTGTTTTGGTCTATTTAATGTATTGACTGTTAACAACCTATTCCCTTGTTCCCCTCTTTCATGACTGGGTTGTTTCCCAGATTGGGAGAATCCAGTTCTAGCCATGAGATTGTCCAAACCATATATGGCCAGGTTCTGCACTTGCATCAAAACAACCCCATGCAAGTGGTACAGGCTGGGGGCAGAGTGGCTGAAAAGCTGCCCAGTGGAAAAGGACCTGGCAGTGCTCGTGGACAGCAGCTGAACATGAGCCAGCAGAGTGCCCAGGTGGCCAAGAAGGCCAATGACATCCTCACCTGTGTCAGGAATAGGGTGGCCAGCAAGGCCAGGGCAGTGATCATCCCCTTTTACTCGGCACTGATGAGGCCACAACTCAAGTGCTGTGTTCAGTTTTGTGTCCCTCAGTACAGGAATGACGGAGAAGTGCAATGGAGCTATTGAAGGGTCTGGAGCACGAGTCTTATGAGGAGTGGATGTGGCACTCAGGGACATGGTTTAGTAGCAAACATGGCAGTGCAAGGGTAATGGGTTTACTTGATGATTTTAAATACCTTTTCCAACTTTAACAATTCTATGATTCTGTGATATGAACAACTATGACATTTGGCCAATATTTTCCCCTGCATACAGAGCGTATCTTTTGTGATCAAGAAGGGCCACACACCACTAAAACGTCTCAGTGTCTGGCCATTGTAATTTAACCACATAATCGCCTAGATAGATACACAATTGCACACTGCCAGCCAGCTGGGGTGTGTCTGTGTGTGTGAACATTAGGTTATCTGGTAATCCTCTGGCCTTTTTAGACCAGAATAGCTCTTCCAAAACAAACACACTCCAAGAGCTGCTCTGGAATAACTCACGAGGTGGCTTTGCTTTCCTGAATTCTTTCTCATGAATAATCACTACCCTCTGGAAATACAGTAGCTTTTCTTCAACTGACATGCCCTAGTGAGAGTTACTCCCAAGCAACTATTGGGAGATGATGTATTCTGTAGGAGTTATTATAGCAAATTTGCTCAGGTAGAGAAGGTCAGGAGAGGTGTTGACTAGAAATGCTCTTGGACCAACGTACCCAGAGGTTAAGGAGCAATAAGGAGCAGAGTGGAAGATTTTAGCTAAGCACTTTCCACAGGCACAAAATTGATGCTGAAAAAAAGCAAAGTCTATTTTTGTCTCTTGTCGCCTGCTCCTCAATCACGGTATAGAATTACTCTGGTCCGGCGATTGCCTGCCCAGAGAAGGGCCCATATTCATTCCACCTCCAGGGCTTCCATTAACACAGCAGCTACAATGTCATTTGGGCAGAAGGCTCTAGTCAAAGCACTGCTTCGTTTGATCTGCATCTGTCCTAAAGTAATATCCCTCTGTCCTTTCCAGCCTCCTTCCCTCTGAGGAAGTGGGCTGCTGTTTTTGTGAGGAATGACTGCCTCCATTTGACAGCAGAATACTTTGGAGCAGTCATGCTAAGCAGGCAGCGCTGCTGCTATGAATTACTGTCTACAGAACATTATGGTGACCTCCCTACTTTTCTTTTCCATTTCGTATGAGAACCTAGAAAGGAAAGGCACCCTTGTGTGCATCATAATCCTTCAAATACGGTGCTTCTAGTGATTCTTTCAAGGTAACGGAAAGCAATTCTGTTGAAAAAGGAGAATGTTCAAATAACATGGATCCTACTTTCCCCTTGTGTTTGTCATGGTGGAATTTCCAGGCAGCCCCTGTATTTGAAGGTATTGAAAATTTGGCATTCTGGAGTTCCCAGTTCAATATTGTCCCTTTTTTTTTACCACCAAATTTTACTGTCAGGGTATAAGATTACTATTTCATATAAATTCTCCCTAAGCAAATTTATAGATCTGATATTGTAATGGATGCTTTTACTTCTACTGGCACTTTTACACATTTCCCCCAGTCTGTGTGTCTTTTAAAATAAGAAAAGGCTGCAGCTAGGAAAGGAACCTGTAGCACAAGGAGGTTGCCATCCTCTGCCAACTTAAGAAAGACAAAATTTTGAGACATATTTATTTTCATTTTTTGCTTAGTACCCTGGGAAATTATGAACCAAACCAATTAAAATATCTTGATTTGCAAAAGTCATTCTTTGACAAGGAAATATTGAATAGTCTTAGCATCTTTAAAATCTAGGATTCTTATAACTAATGTAGGAATGAAAGACTGTTATCTCAAGAATTTCGTTTTGGAAGACAGATGAGAGATATATTACATGGGGAATATTTATTCTAAACAGCCTTATGTTTTCTCTAAGGGAGAAAAGATGCTCGGCTCTTAAGTTCTATTTAGCTATTGCTAATGATAACAGTGACCTCTTGTGGATATTTCTAAAATCCTTTCTAATTCAAGTTAACCTGGTGGAAGTTTTGGATTTATTTTTTTTTTGGCATTTCTAATACATTTGTTACTATTAATAAAAGATTAATAAACAATTTCTCCCTTAGCCAAGTTTATGACTAGACCCCTAATTTCAGCATACCAGATCTTTAAGTTGGAAAGGAAAATAGTACATGTATTGAAGAAGAAAACAGTTGTTTTAAAAAAGAAATGGATAGTCCTTAGGTTTATTAATGAAGCATGCTACTGTAACCAGAAGTCACAAACAGATTTTGGTACTTGCAATTAAAGCCACTACATCTGTTTGAGCAAAACTACCTTGCATGTGATTCCTTAATTAAAAATGTCACTGACCATTAAATTGGTTTCTAATGAGTTGGTAATAATTGCACCTGGGCTAAAAAAATTGTCTTGTGACTTCAGACACAAAAGGTGTCTTTGGACTAGTGTCACAGGGTTTTCTGTACAATACCTCTCTTTTTAGTTTCCAGCTGCAGGTCATGCCACTTTAGACATGGGCTTAGCCATGCTATGTCTTCTCAAAGTCAAAGATAAACACCTGTTCTGCAATTAGCATTCATCAGTGTTTTAACCCAAGATTCAGTCTTGAGGGAGATATGTCCCATCCAAGTCGGAAAACACTGGAATGTAATACAGGGTGCATTTCTAGGCACGTATATTGAAGTCACAGGAATTCGAAAGAAGATCTAATCTAGAGATGGGCTACTCTTACCTTCAAGAAGAGGGGGAAGCTATCCTGTTCTTACCAGCCAAAGGAGGACTAATAAAGTTATGGTTACTCTGTGCAGTTCCAGTTGGGCTGGAGGGCATGGAGGGGAAAATCTGCAGACCATACAACCACTGAGCCTAAAAGTTGTTGCAGTCTTTCCTTTGACCAGTCAGTGTCTGAACTAGATGAAGGATCAAAGTCCCACCATCATGTGAGTAGGCTGAAGGGACCGCAAACAGAATTATATGTAGCAAAAGGAAGAATAGACACCCCTTCCATACACATCATTGGGTAGACATAAGTAACAATTTGCATTTATGAATAAAAGCAATCTGTTTCATGAACAGCAAATAAAAAGGAGCACACACTTGGCTGAAACAAGCACTCATTTGAAATGTGAACCAGGGTTTGTTAATGAACTTCTGGCATGCTGTCAATTGCAGTTATTAGCACTGGCTGAATGATGCCAACTGTACACAATCATCTCACATTCAGAGGACTTACAGCAGAGGAGAGGAGACACAGCAAGTCCTACAAAGTGACACTGTAGTTGCTTCCTGTATACAGGGACCATTTATTAACATAACATCATCCCCTCCATTCTTCTCCTCCCCCACCCCCATAAAAAAAAAGTCACAATTTAAAAAGGAAAGAAAAAAGAAGCTGAAGTTAAGCTTCCTGACATTGACAGTCCTCAGTAGCTTTTTTCAGGACCCTGTGAAGTTTAACTGACTGGTAACAAATTTTTCCTTTTCCTTACATATATAGTTAATTCATAGTGAAAATACCACATATATAGAGAGATATATTCCATAAAGCAGACAGCTGATAAACAGCCTAACCACAACATACTCACATGATTTTTGTAAACGTCATACTGAGCATTGTGAAACTGGGACACGCAGTACTTAAAGCATTACACTACAATAGGAAACCATATTCCATTACTGTTTCACATGGGGGAGGAGGTGAAAAAATACACTGTTCATTTTGCTCGTTTTTCTATTTCTGTAATTACTTCTTAACATTTTCACTTGATACGATTTAAAAATTTCCATAGGTCTCAAAATCTTTCTCTTCAGTTTCAGAAACAGCAGCATGGCAGAGCACAGCCAGGGGATCAGCATTTCACACAGACAGTGTCACTGTCCCCTCTGCTTTTGATTGAGCCCTCTTGTCCTTAATCCGTGTCTCTGGCCTTCAGATGTTTAATTACCTTTTTTTCCAAGTAATACATGGTCTTTTACAGTGGCCAGTGTCTGAGACATGAAGTTCTTCTTGATAAGAGAGGCAGAGGCAGTGCATCCCTGTGATTCCTGGGCTGAACTGCTCCACTGGTGCGGGGCCAGCATCAGGGCACTGCACCCCAGGCAACTGACACTCATTTGTCAGAGGAGCATCACTGTGTCCCACAGCTCAGCAAAAGGGTGAGGGGAAAACTGTGATAGTCTGGGTGAGGGGGCAGGAGGGATACAATGGCAGGATCACCAGGTTCCTGCCAGGGAGCCTTCAAAGATAAAAGCAGTGCTGAATACTGCTGTGGTCACACTGGGTCAGAGCGACAGCCAGCCCCTTGCAGTGTACTGTAGGGATTAGTCATCCTCTGAGGGAAACAGACAACACAGAAGGCTTAATACTAAAACAAGTAGTTCCCAGGGCTCTCAGAACCATCCCAGCCTAGATTTCTCAATATTTGTTTGGCCTTCTTGATCAACAGCCTCTAAAAATGCAGATTTTTTCTTAGCAGGAACAGTAATTGGAATTAATGTCTCTCCCCTGCTCAGCCAACAATTTTCATCAGTTACAAGAACTGAGACTTCTCTGTCGCTGAGAAATCTTGCTGAAATCACCAAGCAACTCAAAATTTTGTGGTGGGAAGAACTGTCCCTCCAGCTGTGAGGCCTTACGGAGTCTCACTGTTGTCACCACTGACAGCAATACTTGGAGCCCTCTAGAAAGACAGGAGGGATTAATTCTGTTTTATATGTTCTGGGTATGTTTTAACCACAATAATAATTAGCGATTGCAACATAACACTGTCTCTGTCAGTGGTTGTCATGGTTCAGTCCCAGCAGTCTGCAGGGGCAGGGTAATGTATTTACCTCCCAGTAGCTGTAGGGAGAGGGAGTTGGTTTCAGTCATCCGGCACTGGGTGCCTACTGGTGTGGCTGAAAGCAGAGGCACAGCCTTACACCCAGGCAGGGCTTCCTAACCAAAACTCTAGCAAGAGAAATGAAGCATTAAAAGGAGCCTCAGTGTCTCTTTCCAGAAGCAATCAGGAACTGAGTTTCTCTGTTGGCTGCTGAGCAGGATGTGTGGATGCAGTCAGGTTTGCAGGGCTCTTCCTAAGTTTCTTTTGGGAATCCACAGGGGACTCCTGGCTCCAAGGAGAAGAGATGAATTTTCCCCAAATACAAATATTATACTAAAACTCCCAGAGGGATGCTGAACATACAGGCAATAACTGTCTGCAAAATGTGCCTAGGAAAAATACTTGCATCTCTACAGCCCTCGAAGGCATAAAGTTACTGACAGAAGCAGAATTGGTGGGACACTACGGTGTGGAGGATTTGTGTAGGGCTCTTCTCCTTGGTGTCTGGGAGTGGTACCAGGGTAGGGTCAGGGTGAAGCCCTTGAGCTGGCTTGGCACAGCACAGCTGGCTGCCTTTGTGCCTGTTCCTTTTTGCAAAAGCCAAGAGCTAAGCAGAGGTGAGAGAAGATAGGGTGACAAGTCACCTGGTGTTCCTGTTAGTTGTTATGCAGTGAGGGGAGCTGGGTAACCAGTGGTAAGCAAAGAAAAGGCTTCATGTACCGGCTGTATGTCATGGTTCAATCCCAGCTGACACGTAAACACCACACAGCCTCTCACTGCCCTCTCCCCAGTGGGATGGAGGTGAGAATTGGGGAGAAAAAAGTGAGAAAATTTGTGGGTTCAGATAAAGATGATTTAATAGGTAAAGCAAAAGCAAAACAAAAAATTAATTCACCCCTTCACATGGTCAGGCAGGTGTTCAAAAAAGGCAGTCTTCAGCATGTATAATGGTGACTTCAGAAGACAGAGCCATCAGTCTGAATGTGTATGTGTTTCCACCCCCTCCCGTTCTCCTTCTTCCTCCAGCTTTATATGCTGAGCATGACACCATATGGTGTTGGGGTGTCCCTGTGGTGAGTTGGGGTCAGCTGTCTTGGCTCTGACTCTCCCAAATACTAGGTAACAGCCAAGTATTCCCACAGTGCCTAACTGATAACACTAGCATGGTCTGCTGTCAGCTGATGATTCTAAAGCTCAGAGGTGACCTCTCAGCTTTTATCTTTCAATGATGAATTGAAGCATTTGATATGCATGATTTTAATCTGATTAGTTTCTGCATTTTGTGGCCGCTTCCTTCACGGAGAGCAGAAACATCTTCTACTTCATGCAAATGTTTTAGGCTGATTTCTCTCTAGCATGTGTTCTGTGTTAGGCTTTCTAAAGCTGCGGGAAGAGGCAATGGCAAAACTGCCAGTTGAATAGAAAAAAAAATAGGCTACAAATATGCTTCTATCATATTATGCAAACTCTGCTGCCAGCAGAGTCTCTGCCTCATTCTGGCAAAGACCATCGATCCAGCTTCCTTTTGGGTTGCCTGGCTGCTTGGCTTACTTGGGCCTCCATGAACCCACCACAGATCTTTCTGTTGATAAAACTGAATCATTTAGGGTTATACAGGTGATGGCTGATCATAAGGGATTACAGAAGGGATCTAAGTGAGAGGCTGAGCCTGAACTCTGGTCTGACAAAGGTCGATACCAGTTCTAACAGTGCAACAAAAGTGGAAAAAACAAAGAGAGATCCTGGGCTTCAAGGAAGAATCCCTTCCCTTTTACAGCTCCTGGTACCTCCTGCTGGTGCCTGTTGTATCTCTCAATACAAGAGCTAGGCAGAAGCTGGTAAGTTCCTAGTCCAAAATGAAAAGCAGCCCTTTACACATCCTTGCCAAACAAGGCTGTGGGTTCAAAAAGATGTAATTAAAAAATACAGTCATGAAATCTGCTGAAGCCTCTGAAACACACACATGATATCTGGCTTAGGAAGTCTCTTCAGTGCTGGAGGTTGAGAGATGAAGTATTAGTATTACCCTGTACTCTTCTGGGTTTTTGGCTACTGCTGAAAACATGGCACTGAGCCAGACTGGCTTTTATTTCTGTCCAGACTGGTGGCTTTACACTCCTTTATGGTGCAGTGCACTCAGGATCTTTGGTCATCATCAGCCCTATATGCAAGAGGCTGGGGTTGTATGCTGTCCTCATTCAGTGCGGCAAATCCCTTAGGACACTTTCCTGTGATTTCTTCCAAAATTTATCACCATTTCTCAAATCCTCTACTGCCTCCCCTTCCCACACACCTAGCAGACCAAGACCTTGTATTCCTCTTAGAGAGACCAAGCCAGAGCACCGTAAAGCCTTGCATATGCACTTGTCTAGGAAATACCTGCTAGGATTCCCTATGCTAGTCACCAGTGTTGTTTCCAAAGCCAGCTGGAGTCAAACTGCTCCCCTCACAGTCCCACCCCGGCTGTGCTCACCTCCCACAGACCCAAAGCCCCTTACTGTGAAACTTCTCATTATCTAAGAAAACAATTCTCAAGGCTATGCCTATACAAGTAAATTAAGAAGAGCTAAGGAAAATTTTACGCTCCTGCCAGATAATGTTACACTCTCTTGTACCCCACCTCCTCATATCTGCACCAATGCAGGAACCATTCCCAACAGGTAGTTTGTGTGAAGCTGCACATTTTGGGTAGAAAGAGGATTTAACACTGTGGACACACACAGCTCCTCTGTGCCAAGCAGTGCCTGTGCCAGAGAACAATCTCACACACAGCTTATGAACCGAGGCAGAGCCAAAAACATTCCCGGTTTCCCTGTATTCCTTCTGCCACCTCGAATGACTGCAGGCAGTGACAGCATCGCTGGCTGACCCTCCCCGAGCCCTGTGCTTCCCCTCCACTCTCGATGTGTTTCCATTTGCAGCGGCTCTTGCTTGGTTTCTGCCCAGGCGGGTGCATGTCGGACGTGAGCCGTGCACTCCTGTTCCAGGACCAGCTCCAAAACAAGACGTGCTTGCAAGCAAACCCACTCCTCATTCGGGGACAGATGACTCACACAAAAGCACAGAAATATTTAACTCCTCCAAGCCAAGAGATTTTCCAGCACTACACACAGAAGGAGGAGAGTGCTGAGCAAAAGGCAGACTGCAATCAGCAGCTGTCTGACTAAAGGGGAACAGATACCACCACTAAAAAGAAGATGCACACCCAGGCTGTCTTACAACTGGAAGAACATCAACCCTTACCAATGTTTTAGTACACATTCTCCAAGAGGAATTACCTGCTATTACTTAGAAAGATAAAATGAAGAAGCCTTTGCACTGTAGAATTAGCACATATTGACAATATTTGAAAAGGTCTGGCCAAAGCTGGCACTTATGCAGTCAATTGCTGCTAAGCAAACATGAAAATTACTTGCTTGAAAACACCATCTGGTAACAAGGCACCTCTGTGAAATGAGAAGCCTGCAATTCAGACACACAGTTCTGAACACAACCCTGTAACTGTCTACACAGCAAACAAAACATCTGAGGGTGTGAAGAGTGGGAGGCACATTTCTTTTTACAATTCCTTTATTTAGGAATGTGTGATCGATTTGGGCCTCTCTAGCAACAGAACACAACCAGAAATATTAGTAGTTCTGAGATAAGACAAAACAATTTTTTTAGAAAAGGGAAAATTTTAAGATCTATGTGCACAATTAATTTGAAGTATGTGTTGGTACATTGTGGTACTGAGGTCACAATATTGCAGGATTTAAGAAGGAAGGATTGTTTTTCATTAATGCCATGATTATACCACATTACTTCTCAAGGTCAGAGCCTCCCTCAAATTCTATACACAAATTTGGAAAAGAAAAAGCTTTCCAGGACATATAGAAGACTAAAATTAAGGGATTTAAGAGAAACATCTTGCCAGATTCTTTTCATTTTTCCCATTCAAGAATTTCTTGTATTTTTCAAGTATCTGATACTATTCAGTATTGAGAAAGGACATTAGGCTACTTGGAACATCACCCAATTCTAATGAAGGATTTCACTCTGCCTGGATTCAAATGAGCTTAATCCTGAGCTTTGTTAAGTATGCCTGATGGGGTGGTAGAGGGGACAGAGAGCTGATTTGTACGAACAGTGACCAAAAGAGAGTAAAAACTTACTCTAAAGTAACTTCCTATCTTCCAGAGTTTTCCCACACATACACATAAGCTTTGGGAATGGTGCACCTTAAGCAAACTAGGCTGGATACTTCAGTATCAGCCATTCATCTGGACTTGCTCAGGTCCCACCACAGAGCACAGTGCTTGAGCTTCGAGTGTTCCCTCACATGCCCTCCTGCACTCCGCTTCCAGCAAAGACCAAGGAAAGACAGAACCAAGAGGATGGGAAGTAGGCTGGGATGAAAACACACATGGCACACATACTGATTTTGGGTTCTGGATAAGTAACTTGTTTTCTTTGAATACCTCTATTTGACCCTCCATCTCCATTGGCAATGAAGTTTTAGCTCTACACCCTTTGGGTCTTACATCCACTTAAGACCTTACTTAAAATGAAGTTGTTCTGAGTGTGCTCCACATGAAGAAACACCTGTAGGGTGTGCCTGTAGGGAAGAATATCCTTTTGAGATGCTACAGTACATTTTCTGAAAGTATGGGCAGGGCTCCATGCAGCTACTTGAAGGTGTCAGGAATGAAGTCACACTCTAGCAAAGCCCCTGATGCAGCTTAGGCTCTGGTGACGTGTACTTGAGAGGCAGAAACCAAATGTACCTTGACAGCCTTGTTACACTTCTTGATAAAGGACTTATTCTCTGTAACAAGACATTCAAGACTGGTGGTTTAACTGGAACTACTTGAAGATGAGTTGGTGTCAGGTTCAAATTTCCATGCAACCTCATGGGGATAGAGCTCACCTGAACACTAGAAGACAGAGGCAGTGGGGAAATCACATTGGTGCTGGGGCTCTTGCTAGGTGGAGTGCCACTGAGGCAATGGATGACCTTTCGCCTTCTGCCCAAGCCAAATAATTTCAGATAAAATAAAGCTGGCGTGGAGCACTTTGGCATTTTTCTGGTACCATGGCTACTTAGCCACAGCAAGTTTGTCTTCTGTTAGCCAGCAAGGGTAACCAGTCAGCACTCTGAGGTGCCTCAGCCATCAGCAGAAAACATGAGGTACTTGCTCCATGGCAGGGCTGAGCTCAGTTGGGTATCTCTCCTCTGATTATGAAGGACACATTACATATGCCTCCCCCCTTTTGCTTTAAAAGTATCTTTCCCTGCTAGATCTGCTCTGACATGAGCCCTGCTGCCTGAAACTACTCTTTTAACAGCAGCTTTGGCCAAAGAATTGGCAACTGCAGCCACCAGTCAGCAAAACCTTTCTGGGTGTTTGGTTTATTTAACCCTTTTGACCCTTGAAAACCAGTGGATCAGCAAGGGAAGAACAAGATCTTGTGATAAGAAGGAATCACAATGAAGACCCAGGATGATGAGCAGGTGGTCTCCTGTGGGCTTCATGTACTGAACTGAAGGTGGGAGGATTTAAAGCTGTGGTAAACATGAATAGGTTAATGGGCTGAAGGGGCTACAGAGAGGTGCTTCCCCTTGGCTTTTGCTATGGTTGAAGACAAATTATGTTCTTGGTCACTTCCCATATACCATCCTCAAGATGCCATTCTCAGCTTTGCACAGACACAGGACTATAACTTGACAAGTTTCAGCTCTGCCTCTGGAGTATACTGGGTAAGTGGACCAGAGTTGTTTCTGTAACTCCATCTGTGGTGAGATTGGAACTGGCCTGACCCCAGGACCAGCTTGTGTTCAAAATCCAGGTCCTCTGAGGAGCAGGGCTCCAATGTGGCTGCTGCACAAAAAGAGCAGCAGATGTTTGTGAGAAAAAATGTCAGCAACATTTACAAGTGAAGACATTTCCATGAATGCATGAAGTCCCAAATTTAGCAGACAAGGCAGAACCCCACATATGGCAGAACAGAGCTATAAAAAGTTGCCAGTAAGTGATATTCATCTCAATTTAGAAACAACTTGTTCCTTCCAAGTAACATAAATGTAACTGAAAACATGCTTGTCTTTTAGCTGTAAGTGTAGTATGCACATTCATTAGAGGAACTAAGGAAAGTGCTGGCATGGATTCACTTTTTTGCACCTGACTGATAGTATCAGATTTTTTCCAACAGATTACTCATCCTTCTTACTCTATGGTTCAATAGCAAACAGCTTCAAGCAAGTGCTGCTGGATAGAATTAAACAGCATCATTTTTGGTTCCTGGTTTGGTGAAGCAGTGATGTAAATAGGAAAACAGACCATTAAGGTTTCCACAATCTGAGAATGGCATTATTCAGGGAAGAAGGCACAATCTTGAGATGCTGCCTCTCCAGGGCTCGACATCCACTAGCAGAGGACACGCAGGATGAGGGGAAAACCCCCTATTTACTAACTTCATGCAGTCGCTTTACCTCTATTTACTTCTGGTCTCAGGTCTCAAGGTGCACAAGAATCTGGGTTGTAAAAAGGAAACCTTGATCATCTTTCCCCACCTCCTTCCTTTGGTGAAAGGAATGATGTTTCAGGAACGCTGCTGTCCAGTGTATCAAAGCAGCTAAAGCATTTACACGCCCCATCATTAAAGAGCAGTCCTGTAACTGACGTGTGTTTGCTCAGACACTCAGTGAATACAGGCACAAAGGCCAAAGTCAGTCCAACACCAGAAGAGAAAAACACCAAACTACTATTTACAAAAACCACCTTCACAATGGTTTCAGTTAGCAGCTTAGCTGGCAATAAGGCACAACTGAGGGATGCAATGTGCTCTCCACAGTCTGGCTCAGCTTTGCCCTCACACAACTCCATTTTAGAGTGGAATATCCTGAGCTGGAAGGAACTCACAAGGATCATCAAAGCTTTGCTGCTGCTGCAGCCTTGACCAGTATCCCACCACTCCCTACACTGGTGCCAACCATGCCCATTGTCAGTTTGAAACATCATCTCAACCGTATAACCCTCTGAAGGTATTTTATTTTACTGGGCTTAGACAATAAAGCATTTTTTGTTCTTCATTGTAACCATGTTTATTTTTTTCAAGTTTATTCTATGGGCCCAATCAGGTCATGCTTAGGGCTAAAAAACCTACAAAAGGAAAATCCCATTTCACAGCCCTACCCCTTCTTTGTCACAATCCACTCCTGCACTCCTGAGGGAGCTAAAGGTTCATCTCCCCTACCCCACCTTTGCCAAGGGCCCCTCCTCCCCCTGTATTTTGGGGACCTCCAGCTCCCCTTTATATCCACCCCTCCCATTCACACTCGGTGCCATAGGCTGCCCTGGGTCCCCAGCAAACTATCATCCCCCTTCTGACCACAGTATATCAGCAATATATTTCTGACCATATTTACCACAGCTCTTGATCTTTAATCCTCCAGCGTGATAAAGCTTTCCCCATGAACTCACACTCTTATAAATTCAACCTGGTTTATTCCAAATATCACATAAATTAAATACATTTCCCATGAATATTGCAAATATACATGAAATGAACATTGCAATTTTTAAAAAAAGTTTTGGCTTTGTTTATGCAACAAGAAGTGCCAAATGTGGTTAGAACATGAACTTCTCCTGTATTTACTAGATACAAAAAGGTGCAGATTAATAATTTATATTTATACATATGTACACACTCCATTTCATTTCTAGCTTTAAAACAGTAAAAAATGGTTTCAAGTTTATCTACATTAAACATACTCGTTTACATCTGGTCAGAAGCCCCAGATAAGAGTTGATACAATCATTTCACAACTGCAAAATTAAGGCGCTACCAAAATACCAGTTCCACTAGTGTAAAATGTAACAGGAATAGAGAGTGTACAGCTTTCTATTTATCAATTTAAAAGTGGACTGGAGAACAAGGAAAAAAGAGCAGTAAGAAACATGACAAGTTCTACAGGTTAGAAGTACAAAGAGATCTTGATGACTATCAAATGAACATATTAAAATACAGTAGATAAAAGGCCTCAGTGGCAAACAATTAGTATGCTTCTGAAAGACAAAAAAGATTAAAATATATATATCATTTTGTAGCTTGAAATTTTACAGGTGAACAACAGGTGTAGAGGTAGAGGGATTTTTTTTTTTTCTTTTTGGCCTCTTTACGATGTATAAAGAAGGGCCACATTCACCACAGTGAAAAGACTCATCATATATCCCAGCATCCTTGCTTGGATAGCAAGCAAGAAAAGTGTAATGAGCTAGAAAGGCAACGAATCCTGTCTATCTCTTCCAGGAGCTCAGCTCCAATGCTTTCACATGTACCTTGGTGACAAGTTACACCTAAGCACAGACTGGCTGTAACGTGGGCAATTCCTCTAGAGAGCTACAAGACAGCTAGCTTTTCCCATGAGGTACTACTGGATGCTGTAGATATTATATGGCAGAGGTGATTTGGTAAAAATGAAATTGGTACTTTCCCTTAGAAAGCAAGTACCATGGGCAGTGGTGATTTTATTTATTTATTAAAGCTTTGCTATTTGATCAGCATTCAATGTTTTGGGGGAAAAGTCAGCTTTGGGCTGCTAATATGATTATTTGCATCCATACACAGACAATTCCCTCATTATTATAATTTATCCAAAACATCAGTCACTGAAATATTCACAAACCGCTTTAAACCTTGCTAAAAAAAAATCCCTCTACAGTTCAGCTTTCAATACCAATCATTCCATTAACTATGCAGGCCTTCATGAACACAGTAATGTCACTCCCCATGTAGAATGTCTTGACACATTACAGAACAGCAGTAAGCAACCTCTCTTGTTCCATAGGGTTTTCTCTCAGAAGTACCTCAAAAGCAGGTAGCTTGAACAAATCACTTTTGCAAAGGAGAATATTAACATTAATATTAACATTTACTGAGGCGAAGCCAAGAAGACACTAACTAGCACCTTGATATTTTTTTCTTAAATGCACTCCTATTTGTAAAATTACGCACATGTAAGATCAGGGACCAGCAATATACAAATACCATCAGCATCCCCTTTCAGCTAAACTAGTAAAACCCAAAACTAGGCCAGACACACAAACAAGCAAGATGAGTGAGTCTCGAAGAAATACACAGCATGGAAAGGAATGGGAAGAACAGGAAGCTGAACAGAAAGGATTGTGAGATTAAATACAGTCCATCTTCTGGTCCAAGAATTAGTTTGTGAAATCACCCTTCAGTAGCTCAGCTGACAGTGGGCTGAAGACCTACTGACTTCTGACATTTCCTCCCCCATATATATATAACAATTCCTTTATACTTCAGTGAATTCCTCATGTTCGAATCCTGGAGGAAATGCATTGAACTTGAATTTTGAGTATTTTGGTGGTGGTAGCAGAACTTGCAGAAGGCTACTATAGAGGTTATGACATCATTGGTTGTACATTACGCACTTCACAATTCAGAGAATATACTTACAAACTACTTAAATAGAAAAGGCGTGTTCAAGGTAGAGGCAGTTACAGTACATTCAGGGTATGTTACAGAAACCATTTGTGGTAGCCATTTGCTGAAAGGAAAAAAAACTCTGAATTTTTGTTTCCCAGACCACACAGGTTATAACTACAATACCCAAAGAGAGCAGGTAATATATGTCAATCACTGCATTTTAATGCAGTCTTCTTCCAGAATTCATGTGCAAAGTGGAAAAAAAAAGTTTAAATACCTCTTCATTGACAAATAAAGACAAAAGAACTAAAAAAGAAACCAGGCACTTTGACCATGTAGGTAAGCAGCCATTTCTTCTTACCAGACTTCTGCACATGAACAAGTCTTTACATTGGTCTTGTTATGCTTGCAGCACATGGAGATTCAAGTCAATTTTTTTTCCCTGTTGGTAGTATCAGTTCTAGTTATAGGAAACTGTGCCAAATGAATTGGTAACACTGAGTTATTTCATTGGCAGTTGAGCTAATGTTGATCATTTGACTGACAAGAGATCAATTTAATAACTATCAAAGTTAGATATTAATAAAACAATACATAAAAAAATAATCAAAGAGACAAATGAAGGTTAACACCTGACTTAAGCTTGCATTGAGACTTGCCTTTACAGGTTCGGTTTGTGACTCCTTTCATGGTTTCACCTGGTTACTTGTGGACTGATTCCCATCACATACAGCAACTGGTACTAAACTACAATACTTTCGGTTTGAAACACGTTCAGTAGAGATCACCCAAAGTAATGGGAAGTTGGCATGACAGTGCAGGAAGGAGGGAGATGGAAACCTCCCCACCTTTCATCCTCACTGGTCCCACTCGCAGAGCAGGTGTTCAGAGTAAACTGCAGCATGCCTCCCTCCTACTTGGGGTGAAATCATTATTTCACAGCAGTGTTTATCATACTTTAGGGAACGGCTTGATTTGAATTTAGCAGTAAGACCGGCTAGGATTACTTTGGGTTTTCTTTTCAAAGAAACCAAAGTACACCTTTCCAAACAGTTTGTTTATACTCATTCTGCTACAACACATAAATCACAAAGGAGGGATTACCTAAGGCTACTAAATAGTGTACTTATTCAGTAGCTATTATTCTTTCAAATAAACATCCTCAGATGCCTTGACCACAAATGCTGAACTTGTTTTTTCCTCAGACTGTTATTCGCTGAAGAGAGTGAAAGAGAGATGTGGGTGTATGACAGAGTGCCTTCCAATTCACTGACAGAGAGCACTGCCAGTTACAGTCTTTGTGCACACTCCTGCCAGGCAGCGTAACTCCTCTTCTGTTCACTAAGAGTTTAGGAAACACCTCTTCAATCCATTGTCCAGTTTCCTTTTCCTACCAAGTGAAAATCCAAATCACATGCAGGCCAATGGTGCTACTCTAGTACTTAACTCTCTTGCAGGCTAGAAACATCAACTCTATCACAGTACTTGGAAGCAATTATCCACATCCATCAGCTACATTCTAAATGTAGCACAGCTTTGTAGAGGCTCAGTTTTCATCAGGACAACAGGAGAGTGTGCAAAGTTTGGTAAATAACCAGGATAACAAACTGATGCAATCAATGGATGCCAGACATAGTCAGAAAGGGCTGTTCCTTTTCGAAGGAATCTTTAAAAAATACAAAAAAAAGCCCTCCCCCTTTGCCCTTCCCAGAACCACCTGTCATGAGATGTATTTTTGGTGCCCACTCACAACTGAAGTCCACGTTATCTGGGTCTTTTGCGAGTCACAAATATCAATACGCGCCTGATGGCAATAAGACGATCTTTAAGGGAGGTCATAGCCAATATAGCCAGCTGAGCTCTGTTTTCTAGAGGCAACACTGCCAAGAGCCACCAGTACCAGGCAGGACCACTGGGGTTGCTCTGCAAAAGAATGGAAAGACACATAATTATGTATTCACAAGCACTGCCCCATGAAGAACATCACCTTCCTTCTCACCTTCTTTTTGCTAAGAAAGTCACCACAAAACTGTTCAAGCAACAGCTGAACACTTCATTGCAGGTGCTCTCTTTGTCCATATACACCCTCAAGACTTAACTCTTCAGCTATCAAATTACACGGATATATTGTTTTCCATGCTTAATGCCAACAGACCAAAACTGGGTAAATAAGAGAGTTTAAAATGTACAAAACTACAGCAAAAATCTATTGGAAAACAGTCTAGTGTAAAAATTCTGTATAGAATAAGATTGCCTAAGTAGGAAGGTTTTATTACCTGTGGCTCTGGTTCTTTTCCTGGCATGGACCCAAAATGATTGAGAATTTGCACTTTCATATTGTCTTTAAGAGAAGTAAACCAGGCAACAGCTTGATCATAAACTGAATCGTGAAGACGGACAAGTTCTTCATATTCTGGTCCTTCAACCTTATTGTTAAAAGACGGGAGATGGAACAAAACAGGTTTGATACAGTGGAGTCAGTATGCTTTCCCAGAAGGAAACGAAGCAAAATAATGCAGTCACTACAGCTGTTCAAATGTCCTTATTTAAACCAACTATGCCTAAGCCTCAGATTTCAAACCTGTGATGCTGGAGTCTTTTTACCCTCCCCTAGGTGTTCTGAAGTGACAATTCTTGGAGCAGTAACTGGTGTATTAATATCCATTCCTAAATACTGACACAACAGAAGAATCTGCTCTCTAGTCCTGGGACATCATAATCTCAAACCCACAACCTCTAATCCTTTTCCCAGAACAACTTCTAACAATGGTCTATCATCTGCCAAAACAAAACAAACACTACTGCCACTGAGCAGAGACAGGGGTTCTACAGCACTTAAGACACCAGCAGTATTTTATAGAAGTGTTAAGGCCATGTCAGGACAGCCAAGGAGGAGGAGGAGGAGGACAGACACCTGAGCACACAGGATGCAGGGAAAGTGGATGCTTTCCCAATATCAGAAAGAGCCATGAAGAAACACCCTCATTGAAGCAAAGAGTGTTTTAGTTGCACAGGCCTATTAGAGGAAAAAAAAGCACAGGCAAAACCCACAACAAATTGGTGATTTGTGGGGGGTTTTTTTGGGTTTCAATTTTAGGAAGGGGTTTTTTTTGGCTGGTTGGTTGGTTTGGGATTTTTGGTTGGTTGGTTTGTTTTTTTTGTTTGGGGTTGTTTGGGTGTTTTCCCCCTTTAACATGTACACATCAATGGTGTGATTTCACCTATGCTACTCAGATGCACATCTGATGTAGCTGCTTTGGATGCCTTTCACAGCCGAGGAGAAACAACTCTAGAGGGCAATTAATCTCATCTCACGGTAGATATCTAAGAACAGATGAAACAGGCATCTTTGGACTGATATTCCTCACCATGTGATGTAACACGAATGTAGGGAGCCGAACACAGACAGCAGCCTCTCATATGAGACAAGGCAAATCTCACTCTGATTAGGAAGAGGTGGGTCTCTGGCACCACCTACAAACAACGGTTTGGTATCTGTGTTCTACCACTCTTCACTGGGCATTTAAACACAGCAGAGCCCTCACTCTGAGCAGCCTACCTACTCCAGCCTTTCACAGGCAGGGGCACCTCCATGAGAACTACCCTTCATTCCCTGGCAAACAACTGCATCATCCCACACAGATTAGAAAAGCCCTACTGAGACTTTACAGACTTTCACTTCAACTATGAGAGTGAGCTAAAAAGCTGTATGACCAAACAGATTTCAACAACTGGCACTGGATTACTACTGAACTCAACGTTATGAGCTATCAGGGTTTTCCAGACATGGTCTGAAGATGATCCAAGAAGTCATTATTAAGCAGGACCAAAAATTCACCCTTTGCCCAACACCCATCATAAGCACTTCACTTAATACAGGTTTTCTAAGAGAGCTTGTTTTTAAAAGCTACCCCACTCTCTGCAGTTCTCTGCTCTCAGTCAGCTCTGACGGATGCTTGTACATGGCAGTTAACTACACATCACTAGGTATTCATTCTAAGAGCAGCCCCCCGCACTTATTTGAGGACCGGTTCTGTAAATGAGAGCCTGGAGGATGCATGAAGTGTGCCAACAGCCTGTTGAGGGCAAGAGAACAGTCAGTTCTCTACTAACAGAAGCGTGTGCTTTTGGAAGGCTTTACATTCTGTACCAGTTTTAAAACGTTACTCTGACCTCACCTACACATGACAAACCTCAGCATCTTAGAAGCTACTCTGAGATCCATGAAGGGAGTGTAACACTTTAAGCAGATACGGGCAGAAAGGAAGAAAGGGAAAGAAGAAACAAAGTTTGTTCCATGGTTTTAAAAATAGAGCTTTAGCGTATTTGTAATGATATTGGTTTAAATATAATGCACAGCTAGCTTGAAATGCAACAAGGAAAGGCTATTTAAGTGAATCCAGCAATACATGGGTATGAATAACTTTGCACCATAGATCACCTTTTTATCTTCAAGATACTCGATGTTTGCTGTGTTATATCCATCTCGCTGGCCATGGCTTAAGACCCTAAAACGACGGACACCAACTGTATCAACAACTGAGCGTCCATCAGGAAAAAACTTTACGTCCCTGATCTCTAATATACAGCCATGATCTGCAAATCTGAAATGACAGAAGGGCATAAAAGTGGAAGTCATCAACAAGTGTTTATAGACATCAGGACAAATACTGGGCCTAATTCACCACTTCGTATTGGAAAGAGGATCCTTCTTTGGTGACAATACATTTCTGCTTATTCACATAAGCCACACAACCCCCACCCTTTCTGCCTTCCCTCAGAGGACCTGGACAGCAGCACTTTCAGGGCATGTTTGTGGTCTGCGATGGTTGCAAAGGGACAGGAAACTAAATAACTGGAGTTGCCAGCCGCTGGTGGCGAATCCACTGGGTTTGCAAAGAAAACAAGATGGGTAAAGATACCATAAGGAAGTCCAGAAACTGAAAAACAAATGCATGGCTGTGAGGGCTATCCGCCTACTCCAAGGTGTAAGCAGAGGACTGTAGGCTTTAGAAGAAAAAGGCTTCTATATAGCAAGACTTTTCTTGCATTTGTTTCCTTTCATACAAAGAAAAAAAAAGGGAAAAAATTCAAAACAAACTCAAAATATTCTCTTTACAAAAGCACACTTGCAACTATTACATTTAAAGTAGTCACAGGTTTTAATCACACCCTGGAAACAAGCATGCAATAAATTTTTCCTTTATCAAGCTTACTTGCTCTACCTTTATGCTGTAGTGATTTCACTAGAGAGGGTGATTACACAATGACTCTTCACCACATTGCATTTACAGCAATACACCTCAGCCCATTGCTAAGCAGGAGAAAGCACTACATGTATCTAGCCTCATCTCAAAGACCAACTCCCTGCAGGTTCTGATAAATTCTTCATTAGGGAAATGCTTGTTTTACCTGGGCTTGGTAATTTCTTATAAAGGAGTGATAAAGAAATTACTCCTGTTTCTGCTCTACCAGAAATCATGGATTTGTGAGGGCTGGAGGGGAAAGTTCACCACTGCAAACAACTGTTCTCTCCCAGGCACCAAAGAGCTAACAAAAAAAAACCAGGAAGAGCAAGAAGATTACAGCTGCACACAGCTAAGCCCTGGTGCTCTACCAGTAGGATTGATTTTAAAAAAAAAAGGCAAGTTTATTAGTTTATTATAGCAATATTACACTAGATACTATTTAAACAGCTACATGACAATTGTTTTTAGTGAAGGATTTTAGTGACATTCATACTGGATTTAGAAATTAATATAGAAGTGATGATTTTTCTTTTCTGTTGTTTTTGAGAAGTTACTTTTGGCTAGAAAGTGACCTGAATCAGAGGCAAGAAAGCACCTGGAGATGGGTATAAAATGTACTGACATACTAAAAGTTTATATTCTCTCAGTTTTAACTTAAAACAGAGAAATAAAAGAGGAAGGCAATGAACCGAACATGTTTTATCACTGTGTTTTTCAAGGGAGGCACATACCCATGTCTTAGTGGATGAGGCAAAACAAGTTTCCCCACTTGTATTCCCAAGTTGATTTCGCAATTTTGAATAAACAAAAGACCTTCTTTACTTGTGTGACAGGCTGCAAAAGTTTGCCAGGTGTCTACAGATGAAGGCTTCCTGCACTTCAGCATTTAAGTTATCATGCTCAAAAAGTTTAATTATTTTAGTAACTTAAAACAGATTGGCCAGCGAAATCTAACCACGCTGGCTGCATTTCAAAATACCCTTCATGACATCATCTGACAAACCAATTATTGTGTTTTGGGGATTGCAACTCCTTGGCCCTCTGTATTACACCTGACTCCAAGTAAGTTCGGCTCTTCCACAAGCCTTCATGGATATGAGGAGAGTTATCACTGATGTCATAGGATAATTCTGTCCTCACTCTTACATGTATTTGCTTCTAGAAAATTGGTAACAGGCCTGAAAGGAACTGTGGAGTATCAGCTACTGCTGGCACTTGAACTCCACTGAGTGCAGCACTGACAGAATGCCAAATGCCACTGCTGCACAGCCACAGTTAACTGGAGGCTGTAGCACCTCCTGTATTCCAACAGCCACCTTAATGTCCAGTTCAGGACAAAATAAAAAAATACCCCCCAAAAAAACATGGAGTGGACCAGGAAATGCTGACAAGCCTCGGTATGACTGCCCTCCTCTCAGCTCCAGTGATGATCACATATAAAAATGCTGCTCCTGAGGATGCCTGTCTAATGTGTTCTTGAAAATTCCCATGCCCATCATCCATTCTATACATGCATCATGCTAATGTATCTTTTGAAGTCAGCAGCTATTACATCTCATAGGGCAGACCTCTCAAGACCAGCTCATATTTCTCCCATGAGCACAGTCTTATCACCTTCACCCAAAAACCTATTATCTGTGCAGTACTTAGACTTGAAGGTTTTCATAGAATCACAGAATAGTTCTGTGTTTTAAGGGACCTTTAACTGTCATCTAGTCAGTCTTTGCACAGGGAGCTGGAAATAAATCAATGTCAAAATTCACAAAACTTAATTAAAGATAAAATCATATAGAAAGACAATGTAACTCACTCACTCACTGCAGATCGTTTAGACATTGCAACACAGTGATAAGACAAACGTCAAAATTCAACATTCAGCAGCAAAACAGACTCCTCAGCCGAGGGTATACTGTCTCATTAAAATGACACCACTCATGTGGGAAACCCCTGAGAGGCCTGAATTTTTTACCTTTTGTTTTGTTTTCAACTGAGTAGACAGAGGAGGAACCTGTCCAGACAGGCAGCTTTCACTAGAACAAACAGGCCAGCAAGATTTCCAACCACACAGCCAATTAAATGTTATTTTTGGAGCCTGCAGTAGCAGGATGAGTTGCATTCTTGCTATCCATCCAATAAGGGAGCAACAAAATTACATCTTTGTGTCACAAGTACAGAATTAAGAAGTAAGCAAGTTTAGTATTGGTTCACACAGGACGGGAAGGAACCACAGTGTTTTGGGGAGACAAGTATACCGTGCTGTAATATTCTGTTATCGTCACAACAGCCTCTGCAACAACAGGATATTCTCAGCTCCTCTCCTTACCCTTTTAATTCATCAGCTAAGCACATGCCAAACTGCTTGGTACCAGTTTCCATGCATCTTCTTATCATTAGACGATAACGAGGTTCAAAGACGTGTAGCGGACAAGGGATGGTAGGGAAGGCCATGGTACATACGAAGATGGGAACATCTTTATTCAAACTGCAAGATAATTGTTTAAAAAAATGTCACCTTTTTTTCTGGGTACTGCTACATTCAGCATTAACCCTTAATAAAAGACTAATTCCAGCAGTTTCCTTAGACTCATTCTTCATAATGTGTATTTGTTAGAGGTTTGCCATTTTTACATGACAAACTTATTTCAATCTCTTTCAGTTAATTCATTAAGCAAACAATGGCTCAATCTACTGTCATAGAAAAAAAGCCAGGAAATAATAGCCAATTTCCCAAGTATGTGCATAGTGATACATCTAGCTTAGATACACATTGCAAGATTTTGGTGATAATTTTCACAGTAACAAGGTACTTAACAACAAGCCACACTCAAAGCAAGACAGTAGAGAATCCCCAAGCTCAACAAAACCCCTTCGATTCTGAAGCCCACTAATCCACTTAATTTTTTCAGGCTTAACTGCATGTTTTGTTTTACTTTTTAGTTGTTATAGCATAAGATTCACAAGTCACTGACAAAACTGGATCCTTGAACTTCTCCTGACCTGAAGTATAACCCATTTTTAACTTGATTTCTACTCCCAGAAAAATCCCATTATAACTTTTCAAGCTATTATATTGTTTCAGAGGAAAAAGCAATTATCTTAAGAATATTATTGTGCCTTTCCACCATCCATGCATATTGGTACTTGTTTATCTGCAATAAACATGTCAAAAATACAAAACGTCTCGCAGGTTCGTTTACAAATTCATTCTTTTTATACATTTTTGTAAGCAAATGAAGCTTCTTCAGTAATTTAGATTGAAAAAACACAGTTTTATAACAGCTGTCAGTAGTATAAAGAGAGCCTACTTTGACAACTCCTTCATTTCTTCCTCATAAACTTTCTTTCTTTCAGATAACTCCTCTGGCAAGTAACGGACTATCAATTCTTCTGTAAGGACGGTCTTCTTGTAAGTTCTGCTTGCTAGAAACTGCAAGGAAGAGTCAACTCTTAAGTCTGATAACAAGAAGACAGGTAACATCTCTTCCTCCCAAACCATACTTCACTAAGGCCAAAGAGTACATTAGTTAGGACTGTACTGATTCCTCATCCTTTTCAGCCTTCAGGAATCAAAACTTCCACTTCAGGATATGTGGTTCCCTCTAGTGTCCTTTTAACTATAACCCCATACCCTTTTTTGGCAGAAGTTGCACCATCAGGAAGAAAAGGCAGTCCTTTCTCACTTCTGCAGAAGACATATATTTTTTTACCTAGAGCTCTCAAGTTACTGGCAAGAAATACTCTTAAGTATGAGAAACATCATATCTGCTGGAGCAAAAGTGTTCACCAAGGAGTAACCATTCCTTGTTCACTACAGGCAGATATACAGTCTGGAGATGTGGTATGAACAGGGCTATGGCCAGCACTCCCCAGGCGTGAGCCTGACGCAATATTGAAAGTGTCTATTTCTTTAAGAACCAGCAAAATCACTTGTCTTCCAAGGAATGCCAAATATATCTTGGAAAAAATGAGGTCTGTGCACAGCTTGATGCTGTTGGTAATACTGTGTTGTTCTGGTTTAACGGAAACCTAGAATAGCTGGGGTTGGAAGGGACCTTTAAAAGTCATCTAGTCCAATCTCCCCACAGTGAGCAGAGACAACCTCAACTAGATCAGGTTGCTCAGAGCCCCATCCAGCCTAATCCTGAAAGTTTTCAGAGAGGGGATATCTGCCACCTCTCCGAGCAATCTGTTCCAGTGTTTCACCACCTTCATGGTAAAAGATTTCTGCCTTTTATCTAGTCTAAATTGACCCTCCTTTAGTTTAAAACCATAAGCTTCAACAGGCCCCACTAAATAGTCTGTCCCATTCCTTTTTATAAGCCCCCATGAAGTACTGAAAGGATGCAAAGAGGTCTCCCCGGAGCCGCCTCCTCACCAGGCTGAACAGCCTCAACCCTCAGCCTGTCCTCACAGCTGAGGTGCTCCACTCTGGAACCTCTTCATGGTCCTCCTCTAGACTCACCCCAACAGCTCCACATTCTTCCTGTGCTGAGGACCTCAGATCTGGACACTCCAGTACTCCAGCTGAGGTCTTGCCAGAGCAGAGAAGCAGAATCATCTCCCCTGACCTGCTGGTCATGCTGCTTTTCATGCAGCTCACAAGCAGAGCACAGGAAATCCCCATATAGATGCTTTCACAAGAACACGACTTTGTGCAGTTTTGCTAATGGGGACAACATACTTACTTCTGACAGCTTTTCTTTGCAGAGTGGGCAAAGTGGATTATGGTCAAGGCAACGCTCAAGGCATTTGAGGCAAAAGGTGTGTCCACAGGGTGTGGTAACAGGTTCGTAGAACAACCTTAATAGGAAAACATAGAACAGGAAAGTTAAGCTGCCAACAAAAACAATGCAGATTCCCAAAGTGTGGAGGGGAGAGACTAGTCCTAGCCCTCCCTTTCATTCCTGCTTTTTTTCGTGCTTTTGTATAAAGAATAGGTGATAGTTTTACCTAAGGATATAAAAAATATTTTAATTTTTAGAAGTGATAAAACAATGGAGAACAGTATGCATAATGGAGAAAACTGCATCTGTAAAGATTCACCAGATACAAGATTCAGCAAAAAGGAAGAGAGTAATGGTTTAGATATTCTTTGGCAGGTTTCTCTTCTGACACTATGAAAACTTTTTTCAGAAGCTAGAAAGGCTAATATTAATTCCAGGTCAACACAGTCATACCTCATGCAGAGGGAACACTCAAAGTCCGATGCATCCACCAGAGTCATTGGTATTTCACTTGAAGTGTTGGTGGTGTTTTCAGATAAAACATCTGCATCTAAGTGGTTAAGAAGATTATCAGCGTAAATATTTAGGTATTGCTGCATTTTCAGATATTTTTAGGCTGGTTTTTTCATAAAGAACATGATTTATGTCTTTTACTTTTTAAAGCTGTGTTCCAAACAAACATATATTTCTCATTTAAGTTTTAGGTTTCTTGACAGGAGATCTTTTGGAGAGCAGAGGATGATGTCTACGGCCAGAGAATGCACTTTAGAGCTGAATACTGATTATTTCCTTCTCTAAAAATGATTGTGTTCTGGGTTTTTAGTCTAGTTTTTAAAATACTCTGCTATTGCTTTCCCACTCCCATCACCACCCCCACATCAGCCAGGCCAGATGTTTCAAAGTACATTTAGTCCAGAATTTAATTTGTTTACACACAGTCAAAATATTTCATCAGTGTTTATTATAGATTTCTCAGCAGGGGTATTTTTTCTTACAAGTGTAAAAAGCTTACATTCTTTTAGACTAGGCTGCTGGACAAATCCCAAATTTCAGACAGCTTAAAGGACTACTGGAGTTGCATTAGCTAATACTGATTTTACTAGCTCAGCAATCTGCAAACACAGAGGCAAAACACTTCACTTAAAATTTTGCCCAGACTGATGTTTGGGGGTGCCTTATTGCCCTGTGGTGTTAGGGTATGAGCTTCAAACTTCACATCAACATTAAAGCTGAAGAGCTCTCAGCTCCAGCTTCAAATGACATTTACAGAGGCAATTTCTGCAACTCCTTTAACTATTCACATCTTTGTTGCTCTGTGATGAGTCGCAACAGAGCCATGAATGCTGCCTCCACATCCTTTCTATTAAACAAATTCTTGACTGTTTAAAAAAAACCCCAAATGTTCAACCTTTTATGTTAAGTTAAACCACTAGGGGGTTTTGTTAAAGGATAACTCATGCTCAGCATCTGGTTTATCTCAAGCATAGACAGGGTAGGTGGTGTGTGGCCTACAATGAAAAACAGCACTATCTTTAACCTACATCTCACATGTTAGCATTTACTGATAGCAACAACCTGTGTTAATACTGCAAATAGTTACACGGCACTGGGACCTAGCACAGACCAGAAATTAGTGGTTATGGGTAAAACATGATCTCTGGCCTTTGCTGTGAAAATACAGGTGGGTCAGATTTCACAATCTATTTACTGAGTCTGCAGTTCCCAAGAAAGTACAGGGTTTTTCCCTTCACAGCAACATGATCAGAAATTGGCCATATATTGACCCTTCTTAGAGGTGGCAGACAGACAGCAGCACTCAAAACATTTTTAATACTTCAAGGCAGAAGTCAAACATATCAAGGTGTGGGTTGTGTTTTTTTTCCTTTAAGGGAAAAATGCACATTAGCACAGCAGCATTTTCAAAGTCTCTTTTAACCAATGATTCCACTAGTCTGAAATAATGCCTTCAGCATTTTTTGCCTCGAGTACTAAAACCACTCTGAGGGTCTTTGTTAGAAGCTTGAGAAGCATACCAACTGTAAGCAGAGTTATCAAGTAACAGAAAACTGGGTGGGCTTATTACCCTTTAAAAGGCTTCTTTGTTTGCTTGGAAAAAATCATGTAAAGTTGCATGTGACCAGTTAAATATCAGTTTCCAGGGTTACTTCATCTTTCAATCATATAGAAAGACAATGAAGTTCAGCTAAAGCTGAGAACTAGAAAATCGAAATGGCACTACCAACACAAGCACTAAATTGTGAGTGGGTTACACATTGAAAACAGCCCATTTGAGAAAGAAAAATAGAGGTTTCATTCATGAACTGAAACAGCTCTGGAATAAAGTAAATAGCCTGTTACAGCAAAAACAGACACACCAGAGAACAAAATATAATTTCAATTCCTGTAGGGAATATTTCATAGACACCTATATAAAGGGAGGAGTAAAAAAGCTTATAGTTTTTTACCATGTACAGGAGAAATTGCCTTTCTAAGCCACAACACAAACCTTTTTTAGGAATCTTACTGGGGACATCCAAACTCTGTAAATCCCTCATATCACTGGACAGCTTTCTTTTTAAGCCAACCCCAGGTAAACTGGAGAGAATAGCTCCCAAAGACTTCTTGTTGTCTTCAAAATAGAGATCCAGAACATGATGGGAAACAGGAGAATCAGTGCTTCTGAATACATCAGATTCTTGGGACGGGGTTTTTGTTAACCTGAACACAGTATCCTAAAACAATTAAGAACAGTTATATACAGCATGAGACAATTTTGCTTTGCTTGTTTCTGTTCATTTTATCAGCAATAGATCAATGTCCCTACAATGAGCCTAGTAAGGCAAAAAGGTCCATATCAAAGGTCACTCTCCAGTTGCACAAAATAGGGCCACTTCTCTCCCTAAAGCTCCTGTCTCTAGTAATTATGTTCCTGTTTTAATAAAATCCTTAGTGGAAAAAACTTGCCCAAAAATACAACTGACCCCCACATGAAGGCATCACATTGCTTTCAGAAGAAAATGTTTCATTCTCTTATTCTTCTGAGGAAGTAAATCCCAATAAAGAGATCCAACAGCAATGGAGAGAACAGGCTTACCATGTAAATAAATGCCTACATGAGTGCAGACAAAGACAACATCACACAGATCAGAGAGATCCTTCGGTTACTTTTGGTATTTTTATGTTGAAAGCTTTTTGCTTTACCTTTGAGGACCCAGCAACAGAGTTATCTTCCACCGCAGACTGTGTGTTTATGCTACTCAAAAATGCAGGTTTCAATCTTGTATGGGATGTTCGACTAGAGAAAGGTGCTGTTAGACTATCATGCACATTTTCAAAGGCTGGGAAAAACATCTCACACATTATCTAGTCAATTAAGAGAGAAAAAAAAAGGAAAAGTAAAAATTACAACATAGATACTTATGTTTGTATGAACACAGATGCACAAACTTCACAGCTTCTAGATGCCAAGAAGCTTGCAACAACCAGGACACCCTGCATTCCCCAACACCCGTGGGAAACCTGAATGGCTCTCCCCACCACAACCAGTCACATTCCAAGGTGCTCTTCTGGTGCCCACCTTACTCTCCAAAGGCTTCTGCTTCCCAGGAATATCCAGGGCAGCAGTCTGTTACATCCTTCTCCTGATGCTACCCATCTCCATTCTGACACTCAGACTCTGCCTCCAGAAGTCTTCAGACCACGCTCTCCCATCAAAACCAGTTAAGAGAGATGTGTTTGAACATTCCTCATGCCTTGCACCCATCTTCTTTATCTTCAGGCAGATTGAACCCCTAGCTAAAAGCTGTGTAGAGCCTGTTACCCCTCTAACCAGTCCCCACCAAGTGCCTTGACAAATCCTCATTGCATTTTTATAAAAATGCTGCCTGTACACAGGGATGGTCACAGAATACCTGATGATGGTTGGTTAGCACAAACTATGTCTATCTTCTTGTAAGGGACAAATTGCTACAAAGACTATAGATTTTTTCAGGATAGAGCAGCACAAAGCTTCCCCTTCCCAACCCTCTGCCACTTACCACATAAAAGTGATTTTCTGACAGGTACTACAATTAGCAGCCTCAAGCCTATGCAATCCAGGTGTACTCAAATTTGGCTGACATACTGCAAGTATAATTTACAAACGACAGCAGCCAAACCTACAGATTTGCAGTGGAATTCACAAATGTTGAGGTATCAACCAAACCCAAGAGATGCCTCACATAACATAATGCTAGAAAGGTTTACTGGAGAATCTACTGAATCAAATTATCTGTTGGCTGTTTACTGCCACCTGAAAAAACATGAATTTTACTTAGCTGTAGGAGCAAAAGCAGCATGATGGCCAAGTAGCCAGTAAATGTGTTTTATACCTTTTGGGCTTCTTTCTTCATTGAGCTCCATTCAGGATTTAAGGCAACACAATAAAGAAACTCCTTCAGTGCTTCCTCAGTCCTTTCCAATCCAGAAAGAGCTTTTGCTTTCACATAATGGCCCTGTTCACATAAAGGAAATGTACAAATCTAGAGATCATTTCTGAACTAGCAGCAAGATACCAGAAAACAAACTTGAAAGTTCATGTCATTCTGCAGATGAAGAACAAGATGTTTTTTGGGTAACAACCTCTGACGCACATGAATGAAGGAAATTCAGTCCCTTCTGGTGAAAAAAGATTTCCCAGGAACCCGCTGCTGCAACACCCCCTCCCAAAGGCATTGCTCTTTTTCTCACAGGAGACCTGAAAATGAGGAAGTATATTTGTTTCCCCAAGGACAAAGTCTACTACTCATCCTGCTGGGCTCAGATACACCAGAGAGCAGTATCACATACCAAGGCAAACTTAACAGTAATTCAGCTGCCTGGGGCAGACTGGAGGTGACAGCTGAGGGAGTTCAGGACACTCACTTCTGGGTGTCTTACCAGGACAGAGGTGATATTTCACATATTCTTTTTGGCTACAGAAGACCACAACATTATGAATTTAGGGCAATTTACCCATACTTAATCTGAAACCTTTTAGCCCATCCTACCTCTCCCATGTCCTGGAGTAACACATCCATGGCCAACAGGCACAGTAGCCAGCTTGGGAACAAGTCCTACTTTACTCGCTACCAGTAGCAAGAGACGAATGCCTCACTCCTGAGTTTCCCTGGGGGTATCAAACTGCAGTTCAAATCTACTATGGAAATTACTTCCTTCACAATGAAAAGAAACTAAGTGTGCATTTAAGCATTTACCTCTTGCTTATTAGAGAGAGAAGTGTGCTCTGGAAGTCCACTTCTGACCCACATGAACATCTCTAAGCTGTACTGAAAGTCTAAGAGACTGGCTAGACAAGCAGATACGCTTTTCTATCCTTCATTCTAATGCCAGAAGATCTAGTATCACATAATCTTCCCAAGCACATAACTCCCTCATTCTTTCAATACTGCCCTCCAAGCTAAGACTTATTAAGATCTTTAACTTTACACTGTTGGGTAGGGGCTCATACCAAAAGAAAGTAACAGGCACTGCCTAGGCGAGGTTAATTAACACAGTATCATTTGGTGACCTGAACAAGAAGCCTCACTGCACACCCACCTCCAGATGAGATACATGTTTCTTCTCCTCAATGCAGTAAGAGAGGTAGAGTGAGACCTGATCCTAATCTTCTTACTTTGATGCTTGCTCTGTAAAACCTTTGTACAGAGGTCTTAACATGACTGCCATCACTGACAGCATTACTTCACTGGACTGGGAAGCCTACAAGCTTTTTTTGGCCTCGTCCTTTGGGGCCATAACAGCAGTATCCTTACCCAAGCTGCAAGGGAGGACTGAGCTGGGCTGTCTGCCGACAAAGTACCTAAAGTTCCAACATCGGGAGTTAGGTGCAGGGACCAGAGGCTCCTGTACTTCAGACACTACTGCTGTCACCTTCCTTTTCTTATTTTCACATACCCCTGCCAAGTATCAGATTGAAGAGTAAGATCCAGGCAGGACCTTGTGCAGCAGGCAGAAGGGCATCTCTGTCTATCCTCCATATAAAAGCACAAGTGGAAACTTCTCCCTGCCTCAGAGAATCCAAGGACCTAGTTTTCATAACAACTGAAAAGAAACGAACTTATCTATGCTCCAGTGATTACAGCATACCAAAGAGCTTCACCAGTAACTCAGCAAAGCTGTTACATTTCAGGTATCAACAAGCCAAAAGGTACTGGTACTGCTTGCATCCCAGGAGCTACTCCCAGAATTAGTTTACTTATATTGTTTGGTTTTGGGTTTTGTAACTACACAGCAAATGTTTAAGCTTATCTCTACCACTGGATGAGATGTTGCAAGCTACAAAAAAAAGCAGATGCCCAGAACTCCTGGAGAACATGGATTCTGGATCAGCACAACTTATGTGGATGTCCTCACACACATAAAAGCAGAAGTGAAGTACATGTGAGACACTGCTAGTTATGCCATGATGACAAATTTCATTTTCAATTAACATTCTTCAGAGATGTGATTAATAAAACTTTTATCCGCCTACGACTGACATGGATCACATTTCCATGGATTCAGGCAAACAGAGAAGATGCTTCAAGAAAACATTTGAATGTGCATAATTTATCTTTCTTCCTCAGCACAGAAACACAGCCAACGTCACCCAAGATGGGACTCCGGACTTGATGAGAAATTATCCTAGACAGAAAGGCAAATTAGAGGTGGGGGAAGATTATGAACTGCCTTCCAATATGAAAGATTTTTAACAGGTGAGAAGACAGATTGCCTTCAGTGACAAGTACTTAACTTGTCAAAGACAGGGTGCTTCTGACAGCACCTCTCTGCTTGCCCTGCATCATCCCTGTCTGGAAATGGAGCAATAGCTGCAGCCTCCCTTGCTGACACAGGCAGCTGAAGAGCTTATGCAACATCTCTTTAGTCTACAGGAAGCCAGGGTCTGTCTTCCCCAATTCCTCATGTTACCCTCTCTCCAAAAAGCACCCAGAGGCTTTATCTGGTCAGACCGGTGCTGCAGTTTTGCTACTGATGGGACAGCTGAATGAAGATGTAATCCTAGGTGGGGACAGCTGTTGCATAACCATTCTCGCCTCGGGCAACCAGTGGTAATGATGGGCACCACATGCTTCTTCCATTTCTCCCTCCTAATGTCATTAGTGATGCTTGCTTTAGACTGCCCACAAATCCGTGCTCCTTGTAGCACTCTATTTAATTTTAAAAAAAATCCCAACCCCTCTATGAATCACAGATATGAAATCCTAGGATAAAAGAGAGGAAAAAAATAAATCCTGAAATACAGTCTGAGGTGCTCCTCAGAAAGACACATTGGCCAGTAGCCTGTCAAGGCCACTCACTGCCTGGGACACATCATCCCAGAGGGACCTGCCTGGCCATCCTGCGCTGTCGGAGACTTATGGACCTGATTCTGCTGCCAAGCTGCAGCACTATCTCTAACAGATAACAGGCACCAACACAAACAAAACAGTATCACCGGCTGCCCACTACCAAAATAACACCGTGGGAGAGATGCTAAGGACCTTCTAGACTTGTCATAAGAAGAACTTGGCTCTCATAGACATTTTCAGCCCTGTTAATGCTACAGTGTTCTTTCAACAACACCCTGGCAGCCACACTGTCCCCAGCAGAGAGAGAAGCCCAAGAACAAGGTTTCATTTTGGTCTTTACAGCGTGCAAGCGCCATACCGCAGGCCAGTGGGGTTTGTTTCGGCAGAGGACATCCGCATCGTGAAGAGCTTGCTGGTAGTTCTTCATCAACGTACAGAGTTCTGCCCGCTGTGCTATTAGTGAACACTTGCAAGGAGCTGGAAAACAAAAACGGTTGCAAGGAACTTCATTAAAAGAAGCACTAGGACATGTTAAATACAGTAACCTCATGTCCAGCCACAGTAACCTAAAAAGCACTACTGTACAACTATTATATTTATACTCTCCTGTAAAGGAAAAAATGGCAATTCCTTAATTTTTAGCTTCTTAGAATATATTCCTCTCAGCATGGAAGCAACCTCTGTGTTTTATCTAGCAGGACAACCTTCATATTCACATATAGGATGCCACCTGCTCTTTCCCTCACCTTGATTACAGGACATTTCAGAAAGCAGAAAGAAAAAAAGCTCCAAGTGTTTCTCCCCTCAGTGTGGCTTTGCTTGAAAGAAATCACCAATGCAGGACTTGAGCTAAAACGTTCCTGGAAGCCACTCATTAACAAAAATGCATGCAGCCTTCACACTTCATATCCACATGCCTTCCTCAGGGCAGGCAAACCTCTCATGATCACACACCTTGCTTCAGTACCCACAAATTCATGAATCATTCAGTTTGTATGAACTGCTCAAGCGTTATTACTTTATCCTTTCCACATTTTAACTTGGAAATCTTCCTCCAGCATATAATTTCACAGAATCACAGAAAAACTGGCTGATCCATGTTCAGCTGGTCCAGTGGAACCTCCAGCTCTTTTATGCAAATCTGCTGTCTAGCCCAGGCCGCCCTGTTGCACAGGGTTATTCTGTTCCAGGTGCACCTGCATTTGCAGAAGTAGGCAAGGCTGGTCAGCCCATGGCCCAGGTTATTAGTCTGAGCGACAGCCCTGCTCTTTCAACACACTAACCACTTCTTCCTCCCTCAGTTTGGCATAATGGATAAACTTGCTGACAGCACACTCTTGGCTGCTGATGGAGGTTGTTAACAAGGTGCTGAACTGCATCAACCCCATTACCAACACCTGAGCAATGGTACCAGTAGCCCAGCAGTTCTCAAGCCATTAGCCACCACCTCTGATGGTTCATTCTCCACTCCTCTCCAGCCTGGCAAGGACATTGCAGCAGGCTGCGGCAGCAGCCTTGCAAAACACACACTAAGTCCCAAACAACGTTCTGCTTTTGTCCACTGAAACAATTATCTCATCTTAGGAAATCAGATTTATAGGAGATTTACTCTTGGTCATTCTTGACCTTCATGTGCTGGAGGGCTGGAAGCTGGCAGCTAAGCACAGTAACTCTTTCCCAAATATGAGCTGGTTAAAACCATCAGAACTAGTAATAAACTTAACAAAGGCTCCAAGGTGTGCTGAGAGATGGTACAGAACTTTCTACAGATTTTAAACTTCACCTCAAAGCTAGGCTTCTCAAGACTTTTCCATTGAATGTCACCTTCTGCATGTCCCCATGCAGAGTTTCTGTTTTCATACCTCTCCTGTGCTCTCCAGCCTGCTTAGGCTTCACTGTTTTTATCTCACTTCAGCCTGAGCATCTTAAACACTATGCTCAGTAAGACCACATTGCCCATAAAAAGCCCAGGCACATACACATGTGTGCATGGACACAGAATAAGCACAACTGCTGCAGATGTCACCACTCATTAAATTACAGCACCTACCAGGCAGGATGGCCCAAGATCACATCCCTCTTCCACCTCCTCCCCTCCCTTGGGCTGGTGCTACTGCTTGTGCAGCAAACCAGGCTCATGTGGTTGCACTGAGAACCAGAGCAAAGAATCAATTGACCAAAAGCTAATTCAATAAAAACAAATAAATAAAAAGGTTTCAGAAGATTGTTTTCCTCTCAACTAGTTCACTGTACCGTCACACAAATGCAAGTGCCAGGACAAGGGATGAGAAGGAAAGAAACAGCAGGGAGTGCTGCCTTTTTTGGCTGTAACATGGACTGACATCACATATACTAATTGCAGAATGACATATCGGGGTGATGCTGCTCCAATGGTCTAAGACAGTGATAGAGAAAACATTTAAAATAAGGTCTGCAAAAGCTAATTCACACTGGGATTCTGCACACTTTTTTGTTTGGTTTTGTCTTGGTTTGTTTGGGTTTTTTAACTATTACAAAGTCAGGCTGCTGCACTGATCCACATTTCTAGCTGATAATTCTTGAAAAGACTGCAAGCTGAATGCAATTGAAAGCACTTAACCCAAGATCCTCAGAAGCAAGTTCTGTTTCTTTTAGCAGATCCTCAAATATGAAATTTTTAACTTAGCTACATTTGAACAGCATGTCTTCTGTCTCTATAAAGTAAGAACGCATAGTCTGTATTTCCATCATTGTATCTGCTGCAAGGTACCTGTGTGCAGAGTATGCTGAGGGGGATAATGGCAGTAAGCAGAGGTAGGCACCTCAGCAGGCAGGCACCTCAGCAGGCAGGCAGGGCACTGCGTGGGGTATTTTGTGGCACCATAGGGAAAGGAAGCAGTGTAAGATTAAGCGGCAAGCCAAGTCAGCTTCCTGCTTCTGTTCACTACAGCATGTTTTGACCACTCTGATGCTTCCCTGCATACTATTCAACACGATTCATACATTCAGCAGACCTAGAGAGAGAACAGCTTCATCAGCTCTTTTTCAGTATCTTATCTCTGCCGCAAAAGTTTTAAGCACAAAAAAGCTGTCACAGTGCACAACAGTATGCAAAGGCTGCAGGTCCCCCAAAAGCAAAATCCAAAGGGTCTCACAATATGAAGGGAAAATAACAAGCTACTGAAAAAAAAAACCCACCACCAATGTGCAGGCAAACCAGAAAAAGCTACGTGTATTCAGGGCTTGTACCTCTTGTTCACTTAGTCTTGGTCAGAAAGCGTAAGGTGTGGCCCATCTTAATGAGTAACTGGCAAGGAATGTTTAGTTAACTGAGGGAAAACATAAAAAAAAACCCCACAACAAAACAAACAGCTTTGCTAAAGAGAGCAGTATTTCTGAGACTATAGTCTAACAGGTCTTCTATAGGGAGATGAAACATCTAGACAAGATGCCATATCTGGAATGGTGCCCAAGCCACCTCCATTCAGGCTCCCCCCCTCACAGAGCGGGCAGTGCAGCCTGAAAACTTCCCGGCTCTGCACCCAGCCCATGCATCCCTCATTCCCAGCCTCCTGCTCTCAGCAGGACTGGCCTGGGAGGGTCTGCGACTGGTCAGGGCAAGGCTAGATGGGCTGAAACCTCATATTCTCTGTCAGCTGAACTGTGGCATCAGCTGGCTGACTCCAGCAAGGAGTGCAAGTGGAAGTAGGACAAAAAAGTGAATATCCAGCTACAGCCTAAGTAACTATAAGCACCGTGACACTGAGTTGTTCCAACCTACAGCAAGGACTGTGGTGATTATAATTAGTTGCAGAAGGTGGATGAAGAGGGCTTGAAGACATACAGACTTTGTGAACACTACTAGACACCAGTATGCAAGTATGCCAGTATTCAAAACCAGGCTGGGCAATGCCTTTAACAACATGGTCTAGTGGGAGGTATCCTGACCCACTGCAGGGGGAATTAGGACTGAATGATCTTTAAAGTCCATTCCAACCCTTCACATCCTATGATTCTATACTATAATAGCTGCCAAGTTTATCTGGCTAAAAAAAAACAACAAAAAAACCAAACCAAAAAACTGTACAATTGCCAAGTTTATTCTAAAATAATGCACCCATTCTTTCTTCTGGAGGTAAAGGGGTGGAGGGAAGATTTCTTTTATTACATGATTTATTATTTCAAGCCAAATTAAAAAAGAAAAGCATAGAAAATGTTACTGTTTCCAAAATACCAGCAGACGGCATTTCCTGAATCAAACTCCTCCTGGGAGTCTGCAGCTGCACAGCAAAATTTATGTCCTTGTCAGCATGAGGGATGCACTGCTGAGGCTCCCAGAATCTGTTGGCTCTGGGCAGCTGGGATAAAGAGACTTCCTTTGAGCCACAGGTCCTGGGAGCCTTCCCACACGTCTCCCAACCATAATCCCACTGCACCAGAAAAAAGTGGCCCATGCAGGGCCCAGAGCTGAGGGAGCTGAGTGGGTCTTTGCCTCCTGAACTCTCCTCTGGACTGCCAAATACTGCCTATTCTAAATGTGGTTGACAGCTTGACTTTCTCCAAAATCCGTAACTTTCTGCTCACACCACCTCTGTTCTCATCTGCAGATGTTTGTTACATTGTGATTTTTCTTATGCAGAAGCTAACATCCAAAATTACTTTTACAGATATGCCCAAACATTCTTTTTTTAAAAAAAAACTACGCTGTTGAGTTCGAGAGACTGGCAGAACAGGACTCCCCATAATCTCTCTAATTGCCAGGAAGGCAAGTAGAGCAATTAAGAGAATTTAGCCCAATTGACTGTAGATTATGATAAAAGTTTTATTGTAATAAACTACTGCTGAGAGTTCTTTCAGGAACTCAGCACAGAACAAACAAGTTTAAAGTTACTAGAACTCCCTAATCCTCCTTATCTGTCATTTCTTCCTAGAAAATCACATCTTATTCAAACCTATTTCAAACCTAAGCATAAGCAGAAGAAACAGTGTCATCACAAACACCTTCAGTCTTGCTTGTAAGAGTCAGCCTGCACAGTACTTCAGCGGAAATTCTTCCCACATTTTGAAGAAGCTTCCGCCCTGGAGAAAGATATTTGGCTTGTTCTCTTATGTTATGCATTTAGCTCTGAACAATTCAGTATCAAAAGCCTTTTCATAAGCTTGAAAAATAATAGGAAACATATATTTTCATTTCAGTGAGAAATTAGCAAGGTTTAGTAATTAACTGAATAGCAAACCAGTTGTTCTCCTCCAGACTTCATGGAAGCATGACAAGTCCACACACAAAAAATGGAGGCACAGGGTTGTTTAGCAGAAGGTGAGGGTGGTGGAGAGAAAGGGGTGCCTTTGATAGAATTATTAACAGAAGCAGTGAAGTCATTCAGGACATTCAAATAATACTTCATTTCAAAAGTGAAAACCAGATTCAGCTTCCCAAACCTGATTAAGGGAGACAGTGAACAAGATCACATACTTGTTGTGATCAGCATCTCACGTTTTCTCAATTATTCATCCACCTTAACTGAACTAGCAACTGGATTTAAAAAAGCCTGCATATTTTCTGAATATCATGGCTTTTCCTCCTTGTATGTACATCACTGGCAGTCTTCAGGAAGTGAAGTAAGCAAAGACCCAAGAGGAAATGTGCAAGAGCTTTCAGTGCACAGAGGATGCAATACAAGATGACTTTTCCTCTTAAGCCCACTTCTACAACCAAGCACCCTTCCACTGCAGTTACAAAGCAGGCACTTGCAGACAGTACTACATGGGCAAAAATAACACCCATTTCCACCAGGTGACCAACACTAACAGACTGTGACCTTAGGAGCTCTTGCACAAGGCTGCAGTGAGGACAAGGAGCACAAGGCACCATCCCCTGCTTGACGCCTGTGCCACCAGGCAGCAGCTGGTTTGTGTATGCAAAGGCCTCCTTCCTCATCCACAGTCACACAGCTAGTGTAACAAAACAGACTTCATGAGAGGAGACAATGTATCTCCCATTAAGCTCTACTTAAATATTTTAATTTCTTTTACCTTCATGCAGATATGAAGAACACTTCTTCATGTTTTTCTTCCTTCGGAAGCACCCATTATATATAAAAAAGTCACCCCATGCCAAAATTTTCTCTCCTGTCATCTCCATGAGAAAGCTGATTCAGAAACCACCAGAGAGCTCAAGTATGGCTCCCTTGCACGATACAGCTACAGTGCCAGTCTATGTCTGACCAGGATTTCACCCCAGCACCCAACCTTAGCACACAGCACACCAAAATGAAAAAGGAGAGGAGGCCTTTGTAAACTGGAGTGAACAAACTGCAGTCACCACTTCACTAGCTGAACTGAAGTGACAATGCTCTCTCTTGCCTCTCCACCCAAAGATAAGAGGACATCCACCCACTTGCCGCTTTGCCCTGCAGCATGTTTACACCCCATGTGCTCACTGGTGTGGTGCATAGGAGACAAAAAAAATTCCCTTGTATTATCACTCTGACTCAAAGAAAAGACACAGGCAATACATGAGCTGGATTATTTTTAGGAAGATATAATTTTAAAATTGAACTAAGTTCTCTCCCAGCCTCTGTATTTTGCTGTTCAAAAGCCCAGGGTGAAAAACACATATCTTTCTGTGTGCTGAATAAAATGTTTTAGATTCCCAGCAGTTTTATTTCAGGCTCAGTAAGTCCTCAGCTAGGAATATCCATACTGTTATTTAAAGCTGGACTGTCATCACCACTAAGCACAGCTAATGACTATTCCTGACATTACTCAGGAGAAACACCATAAGGGAAATTAAATGCTACCTAGAAGAAGACCTGCTACAAAGAGGATGCAGCTAACTTTACACTATTGCTTTTGTGCTGTAGCTTTAGCCTCATGAGGCAGAAGCATGCCAGACCTACTACATTAACCTACAGTTTAGTAAGCATTTCCACAACTGCAAAGCCAATGATAACCTTCTTCCAAAATCCGTTAAGGGATGAATTGCAGCAGCAGTAGCAGCAAAAGTCCTGAATTCAGGAATATCCCAGCACAGAGCTAAGCGTAATATATTACATCATTGCTCCCTCCTATAAAAGTTCTAATGTTTCAACACTCTGCTAGATGTGTGCTATTCTTTCCAGATAAGATAGCATGAAACCATGAAACAACACTCCCTTCCTGTATTTCCCGTTCCCACTCTACCCTTTGGACACTAGGGCACAGCTCTATGTGATAGACCCCAACTCCATCTGTGGCTGCTTGCACTAGCATAATAAAACCAGTAAGTACACAAATGTGATTCATTTTCCATGCTTACTAGTTCACCCAGCATTTAGTTCAAGGCTGGGAAAAGTCTTCTACCAAAGCCTCAGTCAGAATGCAACTATTGTCTCAAACAGCAGGTAGAGAGACTGCCCCCAAGCAACATACCTATGGACTGAAGCATTATAAAACAAGCAAGATTCACAACCAAAACAGAACACCTTAAGAGGTCAGCCCCCTGCCAGATCTCCAAAACACCCAAGGAAATGTACCGATCCTCCCATAGAAACAGGGAGCTATGCTAGGTGCACATGAACCTGTGACTGCAAGAAGACTCCAAAGACACTGTGCTTCCAGCCAGGCAGAACCAGCCAAGTAGGTCTCCCATGATCACAGTTTAACAAGATCAATTTACAGACAGATATTCTATCATAAAATTACTTTACCAGTGACAACCCAGTTGTCTTTTTGACATGATTAGTATATAAGTAGCCATTTCTACCAGTTACTCTTCAGGTCTTTATAACTTTTGCTCTTTCCACTTAAAGCTTGTTTCAGGATTTCTGATTTTTGCAAAAAGGGCCTTATTGTTTCACAGTGACTACCTCAAATAGAGGTGATGATTTAATACACTTGTAGCAAAGAAAGAGTACTGCAATACCCTACTAAAGATAAGGAAGCACAAGTCCGTTCTATAAATGTCTTCTTTCAACAGCAAAAGACATTCTGTTAAACTTTATCAAAGAAAAAAAAAAAGAGTATGCTGTTTGAAGAGACTTCAAAAATTCTTCAGACTTTCTGATATGTATGTATAGTTCATTCTCTAGGACTGCTGAAGTAGTTCAATTATTAACAGAAGATTACATCTCAGTTACATACATGAAGTGGGAGGGGAAAATACAGTTATGTACCACTTAAGATAGAGTAAGTTACATGAGCAATGTAATTCCTTTAAAAAAAAAAACCCAAAACAGCACAGCCAAAGACTGTCTACCGTACAGCATGATGTCTCCCTTCCCTTCACCAGTGGCGGATAAGGCTTCTGTCCACCTTGGCTCTGGTTTTGGAGCCCTGTAGTGCCCCTGTCTTCAGCAGACCCTCTGCAACCAGCCAAAAGCTTCCAGAGATCCAACTACAGGATCTGAGCACTCAGCTTTGAGTGCTGCACAAACCAAGAGTAACATGAGCTTCTGCTCCAAAGGACTTGACACATTTCCAGTAGTGTCACATATGAAGCATTTACTATTATTATTTTTCAAGCACTACTTCAAGTAAAAGAGAAAGGGTGGCTAAGGGACAGAACTCTGCAAATATTTTAAGTTTAAAAACAACACTGTGATTAGACTGCAACAGTCTATAGGCAACCTTGATTCCTACTTTTACACATTTGTCTGTCCACGTAAAACAGAACTAAGACATTTTGGAGACACACTTTAAGTGGATTCAAAGACATGATTCTACAAAGCGATGCAAAAGTTCCTTTTTTAGCACAAATCCTCTAAGCAGCAAGCTTTTTTGTAGCAGGTAATTTCAGAAACACTACCTCTCATTCTTCTCCTAAAGTCATCTTCCTTTAGGAACTACAAAATTAAATATTCTTCTAATAAATTATTAAAATGACTGAACCATTTGCTGTTGCAGAAGTCGTGACAGCTGTCTACCATGGCTTTTTGTGGGTTTTGTTAAATGGCTGGTGCAACAACAAAGACTACTCTTTACTACTCGAACATGTACCCAAAACCCTGTGAGGAAGGAAGATTCAGTCAATCTCTTTTTTACCATATCAGAAAAAGACAAGTGACCTTACCTTTTAATAGCAACCTTCTAGAAGTGGTGTACAAAAGAAGAGACCATTGAAGTGGACTAAATAATACACGTAATTCAAATACAGGTATATGTGGAAGCTCACTAGCAGTTTTCCTTCAACAATGCAACTTTTGTGTGTAAGTACACTGTTAACAAGTGCAAGACCTTAGAAAATAGCAGAATTAATAAAATGCATACTTATGACACCGGTCACCTCCATAAAAATTTAAGCACAACTCTCTAAAGAGAGTTCAGCAGCTTCCTTTTGCACACAGAGACGCTTCTTTGCTTCTTCTGACCTTGACCCATTACACAGAAATCCATCACCTCCCTGGGCTGCAGTAGGAAGTCATCAGAAGGCTGTCCCACCAGCCTACCAAGGAATTCTGATCATCCTTTCCCCCCTTATCTGAAACAACTGAAAAGCAGACTTGAAAGGAAAATGCCCGAGCAAGTAACTTTTGGGGCATGGCAAAACGCTTGCCCATACCTCTCTTACTCATGGCTGTAAGCACTCAGTGCAACTCTAAGAATGCTTGGCTGGAAGCTTACCTATCCATGCTCTCAGGGAAGCAGTGCAACCCCACAACCTGGCATTTACTTAGCAGGAAAATGTACAGCTGTTGCTCTTGAATCAACCCGCACTGAAGGTTTGTATCTCCCTTTATACCTCTTTACTACTGCCTCCTGGTCTGCTGTGCCTCCTTCATTCACTTCTTAGGAAAGGAGAATTTGGAAGGCATTAGATAAATTTCCATTAATTGCTTGACCACAAAATAAATTAGTGCTGTGTGGCCACATTAAGCTTTCTTTTGGATCAGAACGATTTATTGTCAACATTCACTGGGATTAAAAGGGAAAGATTTCTCCAAGCTTTGGCCAAGAAAGGCAGATTCTCCTCTTTGCACAGAAGCTCAGGAAAGCTCACGTATTTTGCTTCTAGAAATGCCACAAATACCACTCCGTGGGCTAGAGGTCAGCGTGCAGCTCTCCATCCCAGAAGACTAGAAATGTGCCCAGGCAGCAGGATCTCCCTTGACTGCCCTGCAGCACACTACCTCTGACACTATGGGCTTGGTACAAACTTGCCTTTTCTCCTTGGCCTTTCCTCTACCATCCTTTGTCCTTTGGGAACAGATATCCACATAGAGGACTAAAGAAGAAAGGGCCTCCTTCACGTGTATATTGCTGTGTTTTTAAATTGGATACAGCTGAGCTTTATCTCCTACATGCTCATTCTGAAACCCTTGGCGGGGGTGGAATTAAAATGCAGGGCAATTTGAGCAGCTACTTGCAACAGCTATCCCCCCCTCCCAGGACAAATCTATTTCTGCTCAGAAAGAGTGCATCACACCAGAAGTAAACACAACTACTTTGAGGGTTTGCTGAACTCTCGCTGCTCTCCGCAAACAGCGACCTTCTCAGGCTTGATAAACTTTGCAACAGTGGGTAATTACACATCGGAGCCAACATGTCTCGTGCAGAAACAGGGTGTCCTGAAATGCCAGTGATCAGATAGGATGTGTGCCACCCTGCTGGGAGTCAGCCTGCATACAGCTGGGATACAACTGCACTGCACAGAGCAGGCAAACAAGCAGCTACTTCATCACACTACAGGAGCCAGGGCACAGTCACCCCTTCCCACAAACTTGTTTGGGATTAGGGTCAGGTGGACACAGCAGAGCCTCAGCCCTTCAGGCAGGCTTGAGACACCACCAAGACCAGCAACTGCTAACACAGCAGCAGCAACAGGAGCCACAGGACTACACCACTGGGCTTTATATCTCCCAGCAGACATCTTCAGTCTCATCTCAGGGAAAAAACCAGAAAAAAAAAAAACAGAGCTAAATCACACTCCCAAATGCACAACCTCAAAATACAGTGATTTGTCACTGAAATCTAACTTTGTTTGGTTTCAGGCATAAAGCTTAAAGGATCTGTACACCTGGATGCACAGAAACAACTCAATTCCTTCCAGGCACAGGCTCTCCAGAAGGTGAGAGAAAAAAGGGTGCAGAAAGCTCTTACTGCACAAAAAGATCCCAAACCCAAGCAAAAAAACCCACCCAAGCCAATTCTGCACACATATCTATTTCAGTTTAATTGACCTAAGGGTTCAATAACCAAAAAGACAAGTTAGAAGAGAAGGGATGTCAGAGAGGAAGCCCACCTCTGAACCCCACACAGATGAAATTCAGAAAGCTGGGATAACAGCCACGAGAACAGCATCTGGACAATACCTAATATTATGATGGCAGAACAGCATAAAGCTTGGCACAAAAACTGATCCAGCTGGAAACAAATGCTTCCTTTCAAGCAGCCTGACATGTGCTTGCTTTGAAGCTGTAGTAATTAGATACCTTGCAATAATGAGGGATCTATTCCAACGTCTATGGCAGCAAAAGAAAAGCCAGCAACTTTGTATAAAACAGCAGAGATCACCAAGCTGTGGGCAGCTCATGACGACTAGAAGGATCAAAGAGCAAAGCTGATTTTCTTAAGAAAAAAAAACCCCCCACACACCTGAATCCATAGCAGACTATCAGAGGGAACACGGGAGCATCAGTGGTGGTGTAGTTCTGATAGTTAAGGACAAAAGAGGAACATACTTGTTAAGAGTATGCTTTTGTAACACTAACTAGTTCAACTGGAGAAAGCCGACAACTTGAAAGCACGCAGACCTCTTCCCAGACCTGAAATTAGGAGCAGATATTCCAGATCACACCAGAAATAAGTGTACTGCCTACATGACAGGAGTCTTTTGTAATTTAGAACTGAAGCACGTGGAGAACTATCATGGAAATTGGAAGACAGAAGGTCACAGTTAGAGCAGAAACTAAAATGCAAATCAGAAGACAGAAGGTCACAGTCAGAATGAGAGAAGTCATAGATAACTGGAAAACTTACTTTAATATTGCATCACACACAGGCAGTTGTTGCAGATCCAGCAAGAAAGTACTGCACAAAAAAACCCAAAACCAAAAAAAAAAAACAGTAAAAAAAAATCCCACTGAACTGCATGTCCTGCCAAGAAACCTGAAGTTTTACCTAACTTTATACTGCAACTGTATAATCAATGTGTTCATATGCCTTCAGTCTCTAAAGAGAATTTCAAGGATACTCAGGTCCTTGGCACTCAATAGTAGCACATAAGCATTTGGAGGTTGCAAAAAGCAAAGTGAGTTATTTTCTAACACAGAAGTTTGTTCTGCCTGGAGAAGACAAGACTGAGGCATCCTGGTCTACAGCTTCCTCACGAGGCTAAGCATCGGGACAAGCACTGATCTCTTCTCTGTGGTGACCAGTGGCAGGACCCGAGGGACTGGCATGAAGCTGTGTTAGGGGAGGTTTAGGTTGGATATTAGGAAAAGATTCTTCACTCAGAGGGTGCTCAGGCACTGGAACAGGCTCCCCAGGGAAGTGGCCATGGCCCCAAGCCTAGCAGATTCAAAAAGCGTTTGGACAATGATCTCAGGCACATGGTGTGATTCTTGGGGCTGTTCTGTGCATTTCAAGTCACCCATATGCTAACACTTAACTACTGAACAGTTAGAAAAAAGTCGTGGTTTGCTTTTTTTTTCTTCCTTATTTACCCTGATACTTGACTGGAAAACAAGAAGACAACTCCAGGATGCCAAAAATCAGTACCTGATGGATATGTGGCAAGAATTTCAGAGTATGTGCCTCATACAGCAGTTCAACCTGTGAGAAATGGCACTGGCACACACAAAACATCAAAAAAGGTGAAGGTCTGGCAGGTGGGCTGCCCTTTAGCAGCAAGAATTTGGATCTACTACCTGGAAGTTACAACATGTAAGCTTATGGGCTTTGTATTCAAAAGCTAGTAAGATACCTTCTATTATTTTATTTTAAAGCAGTCTTTTTGAGCAATTTTAGTGTCACTGACGGAGCAAGGAATTTCTGAATGGGTTCCCATCGTGCTTGGGAAATCACAGAAGAGAAAAATCAGGATGCTGCAAAGGAGTCATCTTGAGCTCCTGATGCACAGCAGCCATGGTGGGAGATGGTGCTCCAGGGACAGGAAGGGGAAGGACACATGCTCTGTGAGAGCACTTGTAGCACACTACAGTCTTCAGTCTCCTCTCACCCCCAGTCAGATACAGCAAGAAGCAGAGGCAATAGTGAGAAGTAGCTCTCTAAAAATCACTTCAAACACTAATTTCATTCATGAGATGTTTTTTTTTTAATTCAGCAGTAGGACCCTGAACCCAAAATATTAGGAGTTTCCACTATTGAAAACTCGCTATATCCACCTGTGACCTACATTAAGCCTCTCCCCTCCCTCTGCTTCACCTTCCTTCTTGGGTTCTCTGTCCTGGCCTACTTTAATAGATTATTACTTCAGCTAAACCACGTAATAGTTTTACAGAGACTGTCAGCTAGGACTGAAAACCTGCACCTCTAGCTGGAAGAGTGGAAGAAATTGCAGAAGTAATGGTTTCTGCAATCAGTATCAGCTGTGAGGTGACAACACTAGGCTATCCCATCCCAAACTTTTTTATCTCCAAAGCCTATCGTGCAACTGTAGCAAAAAATGAATCAAGGACTAGCATAACAGTGTGTTTCTCTCTACAGCATAATAAGTAAATAAATAAATCAGAGCCATTTATGTAACAACTAGGATCAAGGAAAGCGATTTTACTCATTGCAGGGAAATTGCTCATTCACAGAGGAGAGGCAGAGTTTTCCCTCCTTCTTCTCTTCCGAAGAGATTTACCCGCAGGATTTCGCCTCTGCTAACACGACGGAGGCTGTCTCCCCGCCTCCCTCCTCAGTTAAACCGGACATCCATCACGCTGGGGCCTGAGGAGCGGCAGATCCCGGGGGATCTGCCGAGCTCCACGCCTCTCCCCAGGCGTTCCAGGCACTGGTGGTGCTGTACCACCCCCTGCGCTGGCAGGGCGAGCCAGCCGGGCGCGCGCACACACACACAGCCACTACTACACGGCTACAACCCAGCCAGCAGGATCCACCTACTACTCAGGCGCAGAGCCTGAAAACAACCCAGTTTTGATAAACTCAGGCTGCCATCGGTTTGGCGGAGGAGGAAGGCAGACGGTGCCATTTTTATTTAAAGCCAGGCTGCTCAGAGAACGCTGCGCGCAGAAATCCTGCGTGCCAACAAAGAGGCTACGCTCACAACATAGGCGGACCATCTCCCCGAGGCAGGACGCAGATTGATCTTCAGTATTTTGCACAGTGTAAGATAAAGGAAATTTTCTGAGCCTTTACGCCTACTGGTATCTCCTTAGGCGTTTTCAAAGACTATGCCTTGCTTGAAGTTGCAGCTGCACGTAGCTGAATGAACCCGATCCACACACTCATTTCCCCCACGAAGCCGCGGTGGGGCTCAACGCGACCACTGCTGCGTACCCCGCACTGAGTGATAGTTTCCCCATAAATAGGGAAGCCGGTTTTCTGGAAATACTGCATAATGAGTCATCGGCTGCGAGCAGCTAAACGCGAGGCACCTTGAGCGCAAGGACAGAAATACCAGCGGAACAAAAATAGCCATTCGGTGGGAGGGGGCGGGCGTGCGGAGACCCGCTGGCTGCATTCCTGCTCGTACCCCCTCCCACCCCTCGCCAAAACCCCGCTCCCCGCAGCCCGCGGGGGCCGAGGGCAGCACGGTGCCGG
>WBMV01006214.1:0-22118 GCA_013396655.1 Campylorhamphus procurvoides | reverse complement strand
CTCGCCGCGATGCCGGGCCCTCCGCTCCCGTCTCCTCCGGCGGGATGGGCGGGGGCACCGTGTCCTCGCTGCTTGTTTTTATGTCCCCGGCCCCCGAGAAAGCGAGCACGTGCTGTCTGATAAATAAATAAATAAATGGAGGAAAAAAGAAAACCCAAACCCCACAACTCTCAGAAAAAATCCTTTTCTGTAAGTGGCAGCTTCGCCAGCGCAGCTTGGTGTCCGCGAGTCCTGCTGAGTGCTGGCTTGTGCATCGGCAGCAACAATAAAGATAATGCAGCTGGAAGTTAGTTAATCATGCGTGAGTCAGAGAGGAATCCAACTCGCTCCGCAGGAATAGCAGGAGCAAAAAAAAAAAAAAATTAGGCAACGTTTATTTTAGACACAGCTGTAAACAAACTGCTTGGAAGAGCAGAGAGCCTGTAAGTCCAATGGGGAGATACCCACATCCAGCTGCTTTTTGGACTGCAGACAGATAGCAGAGGGTATTTTTGGCTTAGCCTCTCTCCCGGTAGGCCCCCAGCCCTCAAATGGTGGCCTCCTAGCCCACGTCAGGAAAATCTCATTCATTGACTATTGTACCAAATAGTCTTTATACTATGAAAGTGTATTGATTTTCCAAACAGTATGATATTAACTTTCTTTAGATATATATGCACAGTCAGGTTTAAGTAAATGTCAGTATTCATGCTGAAGTAAGCATGACAAAAGGACCCCAGCTCATGGCAAGGAGCAGGATCTTTGTATCTCTGATTCTCAAAGCTGTCCATGATGGATAAAGGATAACCCTGGGCTAGCAAGGTAGTGCCAGCCATCTCAGCCCCTCCAACACCTCTGTGAAACCCTCCCCTTCTCTGGCATAATAGAGTACAAACTGTAGCAAGACTGACTCCGGGGATGTTTAGATCAATAAAGAGGCAGGAGGATGATGGCTGTAGAAGTATTGTCGGTTTCCAGAACAGTGATCTGTTTGCAGTAAATACCTCCATCACTTACCCATTTTGCACTGTTCATGTTTCCAACAGTTGATTCTTTGAGCTCACTGCTCCAACACTTGTACCATCCTCTGTCTTTAGGTTTCTATCCAGAAAGTGACATCAGCATCCTTTCACTATTTTATAATTCTTTCTTGACATGTTCACTTCAAATTAGGATGGGAGGGAATCCTGTTGCCATTTTACCAAATCACCCGGGGACATGATTCATAGCATAGAGAACAGAAATGGTGCAGCTAGTTCTACTCTGTAGTATCAAGGACTAGCCATGGGATCTTGGGCAGATGATGAAAATGTGGACTCTCTGCTTGAGCCACCCCACAGTGTTATTCTCTGGTTCCTGTAACCCTGGCAAGGAACAACAGCATTTTGGCTGATTGCTTGCATCCCGCTCATCTGGTCATTAGGCTCTTTGGCTGAGATCTCCCCAGCAGCCCTCCTTGCATTCCAGCAGGAGACAGCAGGCACGTCTATCCTGTCACGCTGCTTTTCGCCACGTGTCTTGGGATTGCTGCGTGACAGCCCTTCAGCTCTGGCTGTGCCTTCTGATGAGTGGCTCAGGAGGCACTGGCTCAGGTGGGGATATTGAACATGGCCTGCCAGCCCCTCCATTTGCTGCTGTGCTTGTGTTGTGCCATGCCGTGCTGGTGTGCTGGAATGGCTGCAAGTCCTTTCCTCATCAATGCTTAGCAGGTGCTTCTCGAAGAACCTACTGTGAAGGGAGGCTACTACTTTATTTAGAAATGTGATCAATAGCCTCTTGGCACGCAGCATCTATTTTTTTCCAAGACTTCTATTTACAAGTAACAAAATTACCTCACTGCTGTTCCAACTGACTCAGAGTGCCATCTTTTCCCTGCTTCCCATGTGCAGAATTGCTTGCCACTTGCGTCTGAACACACCTGCGTCACTCTTCTCCTCGATGTCTATTTTGGGGGCCATGTTCTTTCCCAAGTCTTCTCGCTCCAGAACATGGTTCATTTGTACATCTGGCTACACTTTTATTTGTTGTTTCCCTCTCTGAGCAACAAAGGCACCTTAATACAACTGCTTTTTGCAAAATTGATAAGAATTCACAGAGCTGCAGATCTTGGAGGGACGAAAACATGGACTTGCCACCTCAAGGTACCAGTAATTTTCAGGAAAGAATGAAGGACTAAGAACCAGCAAGAATCAGGGCTAAAGAAACCAAAGTAAAATCTATATTTAAGAAGCTCATGCTTCTCACTGAAATTATCGATATTACATCTACCCCAGTGAACGTGACATAGGAGACTCCTGCCAAGAAAGTTCAGTGGAACACGTGCCCCATGCCATGGTCATGTGGTTTATGGCTTCTCGCTGAATAAAGTACAAGCAACAGATTGCAACAGCCACAAAACAGAATAGATTTTTCATAAAGGATGTGAAAGCTGACAGAAACACTGAAGTGGATTTGTAATTTTTATTAGAGGAAAAGCTGTAGCTCCTGCATAAGATTGAAATGTTGCCTACCACAGGGGATAAAGGACCTTCTCTTGTACTCGCCAAAACTGTGGGAAAACTTCTGCTGGCTTCATCATCTTAAAAAAACCCAAACCTGTTACCCAAAACTAGCTCCTATGTGGAAGGCTGTTAGAGGCACTCCCCACTAGCAGTATTGTTTTCCTGTTAATAGTATGTTTCCCCTTAGGAGTAGCCTCATCACACTCTCTCAAGCAATGTATAGAAGCCCATCCGCTTTCCAAGGGAAGAATTACAGGTATTTACTCCACTGAGTCACTGTTGCAAACTTCAAAGTTGCCATGAGGTTTCCTTTAAGTCCATAGCCTAATTTTCAATTTCTTCCTGAGGCCCAGCTTCCACAGAATTTTCCCCAGGGTAGAATTTACTTGAAGCTTGAAGGGGAAAGGAGGAGATGAAGTAACTTTGAAATGACAGCATTTACATATTTGGAGGGCATTTTTAATTCTTCTAACACTTTTCTATTCCAAAGTAGTTTGAAGTATTAAACTCTGTTTTGTTTTGATGATTTTTTTGAGGAAATATTTTTTTGCTTCAGAATAAGTTAATTAGGATATAATCAGTGCACAGGGTCACATACAGGTATCATGCTTCTATAAATGTTACAGAAGTTGTAAAGCCAAAGACACAAAAATTAGGGTATAGCATAATTAAGGATGCGTATGCTTATTTAATATCTCCTTCGTGCATTAACCTGATCTGATTTTAATTAATGACATACTATTTTCTCTACAGGATGCATGCCTGTCATGGTTTAACTGCAGAAAAGGAGATACTCAGTTAATGGGCATCCAAACCGCAACATTTTGCCTGGTCACTATGCAGTCCTTTTAATTTGTATTAGTCATACTTTGCTGCAGTAGCAGAAATATAAATTTCCTTGTGTGTTTATCCATAAAATTCAGGGTACAGCACTTGAATATTTGCAGATATGCACATATTTATATTTTCAGCAAGAGCACAAGTGAAAAGGAATAATAGTTCACCCTTTAACAGCTGGGAAGTGGAGGTAAGTCCAGAGTGGCCGCTAACTAGGGGCACTGGATTTAAGGATGAAATTTCAGAATATCTGATTTTTCAGATATGCAGATTATTTCAGAAGTACATCTTCCTTTGGTTGAGCGGCAACTGGCCAGAGGTGCTGAGACTTCAGTCTGAGTTTGGGCCTCAGCTAGAGCACTCTGCAAACAAGAGGTATACAATTTGCGACACCACCACCACCACCCAATGCATGATGTAAATGCCTCACATTTTGGCACAGAGAAAACCCACAGCAGAGTGTCTAATGCAGTCCTTCCACCCAACACTTGACTGCTTTCCTCCTTCTGTCATCACTGACTCATTTATTGCAAGCTTTCCAGCTTTCAAAATAAAAGGTCACTGTATGATTATTACTACTGATGTGTTTGCTGGTTTAATGAATTTGCCCCAACTGAAATAGCAAAAAAAATTTCTTTAAGAAAGCCTTTTTTTCCAAAGTATTTTTATAACAAAGTTGTAAGGTAGTGCCAGTGATGAAAAAGTTGCAAAGGTGCTAGCTAAAACCTACTGATGTTAAGCATAACAAAGGTTTCGTTTTTTCCCCAAGAAGACATGTAATATATTAATCCAGTTGCTGTGAATTGCAGGAGCTAAGACTGTTTCTGGAGATTCCCATGTTTCTTTGCAACATCCCAAAGAGGGAGATGGATCTTGTCTTTCCAGTGACACGTGTGTATTGTGTACAAAAAATGTTATTCATAACTACATCCTTCATGGGCTGGCGGGAAGATTAAACAGCTTAATAATGGTCCAACAAATCATTAACACATCCTATGATGCAAAAGGAACCAATTAAAGTGTACTATCAGATTCCCTTCCAATAGCTTCTGAGATAAGCACTGCTAAGAAAATCCCCTTCCCTGATATGATAACAATCAGTCTTTATAGAATGATAGTGCATTAGCTTTTGTAATTTATGTATTGGTTCACATTATACACTCTAATGTAATGAGGTGGTATTGTTCATGCTTAAGTAAAAAAAACTAAAGGGCAGCCCAGTCCCAGTGGCTTTGCTACTTCCTAGTACAGAACCAGGGAATCTTTCAGTCTTGTTTGGTAAGCATCAGCTTGGATTTTCAGAATAATACACAAATATTTTCCACTGTGCTGGTTCACACACCTGAAGAAATACCAAGACTTGTGTTTCTCTCAGTTGCTGGTGCCATCAGGGCTTTTGTCAGGCACAGGGCTGAAGCAGGATATCCTCAGGTTGACTGCTGATCTCCATCCACCTCTGGATACGCAGGGTCAAGTTTGCCCACTGAGTGGGAGGGGGTTCTGCAAGCAAATCCATGATGAAATTGGGTGAAGTTATGCCTATGTGCAATCCCTGTTTAACCTGTGGCTTAGCAAAGCAACACTTGCACTCCTCTGGACTGCTGTACGTGCTTAAGTGCAGCAGCACCTGGCCCAGGCTGAAAGCTAACAGCCCAAGCATTTACCCTGCATAGGTGGAAAGTGCTGTCACTGATGCTCATGTCACACCAGGGTGTCCTGGAGTTCAGTGAGATGACACACACCCTGGCAAGGGACTCTCCTGGCATCTGGCATTGTGCTCATTGTAAAAAGCAGGCCCAGGTACTCCCCTTCTTAATAGAGATGTGAGGGCTTGTTTCAGGAGTGTTGCCTGGGATTCACCAAAGGGAAAGCTCCTGAACCTCAAGCATGAATTTCTTTCCCGAAGTTAAAATTCTTGGTTGGTGGCAATCTAGCATGAGAAAGGCAAATAACATCAGTCAGATGCACACATGAAATACTGTTTTGCCTGTGAGAAATTTTCTTGTCCTGTTTTGATCACTTCTTTACTGTGAGTCAGTCTATGACACATTTTCAGAAAAACTCTAAGACATTATGCTAACAAAATTAAATGTGGGTCAAATGGGGAAAACATTGTAAAGAGCTGACAGTGTTAGGGCAGAAAAGAGATCATGTTCTTACAGGTGAGCAGTGCCATGTCTTGTTCCCTTGATGATCACTGTCTTCATGACCCCACTCAAGGAATACTCTGGCAGTCCCTGCTGCAGGTATCAGTGATTCCTGGTCAGGTGTTTAGTGTTGGTCCCTTACAGACTACCTGTCACCTTGAGCCTCACTGCTATCATCAGCTCAAGCACCAGAAACCTCCTGATGACATCCCTGGCCCTGGAAGTCTAGCAGCCTCCAAAGTGCATAGGCAGGATGGTGTCACCAAGCCAGTAGGTCTGGTTGCATACATCTCCCCACACTCAGCCATCGGGACACAGGCAGGACCATCTGCCTCCATTGCTAGGGATTGGGGAGAGCAGCAGCACCATGGCCACATTACCTCTCAGAGATTTGCCCTTCAGCAAGGGAGCAGCCACTACCTCAGAAGGCAAAAAGCCAGGCAAGCAGGGCTGAAAAAAGCTATGGAGGAGTCTGAGGGTATTTCTGCTCACACAGAAGAGGTGAGGCAGTAAGATGATCTGAAGGAGGAATAAGAGAGTTAACAAACAGGGAGGGAAGGAGGTTTGAACAACTAATTAGCAAATGGCCACCAGCAGAAAAGAGGCCAGAGATAGAGAGCAGCCAGCTCAGTCATGTGGGAAGAGCATGGCTGAGACCAGGAAAATGATACAGGAGTGTGAAGAGACATGAGATCTTGTTTGGAAAACACAGTGCAGGCAGGCATAAAAATATTTAGACAAAACCAGAACATGAGGGCTGAATTGTAGGAAACCAAGATTGCAGATCTGAGTAACAAGTACAGTGATCAAGTGGAATAGCCAAGGCTAGGTACCCACCAAGGGCTGTTATGAGCAGGCATCATGACTTATTGTTGCTGTGGGGAGAAGGAATGTAATAGCTGAAACTGTGTTTGGGGCTGACATTGCTCAGAAGGGCATTGAAGAGGAAAGTTCCAAGGGACAGCATCCTTCTGCCTTAGGACCTGTAAGAAAGGGAATCAGGAGGCAACAGTCATAATGCTTCCATGGAGGACAGGATGTAACTGCAAAACACACACCGGGATGACCTATAGTAGAATTAGAGTAGCACATTGCTGGGATTTGGAGGTGAAGGGGCAGGCAGTCAGGAAGGGCAGCATTGTGTGACAGCTGCAAAAAGTGACATTTTCCACACAGGCCAGTAAGAAGCTGAGGGGAAGAATGAGGTAAAGGGTAAGAGAAGGCAGGAGGTGAGATGCTGCAGTCTCTGGGGAAGGAGAGGCTGAGATGGCAAGCATTTTAAGCTTCTACAATAGCACTGCCACAGGGGGATGAAACACAACAGGCTCTTTCAAACACCTGGAATGTCTTTTCAAATGTCTTTTAGCTTTGAAGAAATGAGCCAGATTTGGAGTGCAGAGCATTTTGAGCAAAAAATACTGGATTCAGCCACAGGACCAGAAAGATGAAAGAATAGAAGAGGAAAAAGTAAAATGCTTTCTTTGTTTGATTATTTTTTAACCTACATCCAATGGATTCACACATTAATTACTAAACAAAACCAAGATCACTTAAGGGAATTGACAGCCAAAAATAAGGTTATGTGCATGTAGATTGGCTCAGTCACAACAAAGATAATCCTTTATGCTGCTTTATTCACCATCCAGATTCATTGGGTGTTATCCAGCTAAGAATTATTACTTTTAAGACTAATCCAGATTTAAGGAAGCCAATAGTAAAACTTCAAAAGATTAGATCAGCCCCCTTAATGAAATATCTGAATGCAACCCTGTCTATCAAAAGAACTGCACAAGCAAAATGTAGCTATTGGCTCCATCATAAATAAATATTTTGTGAATCACTCTGTCCAGGAGCAAAAGAAGAAACACTGGAAAGTGAATGCCTGTGTAATAATCAACATCTAGCCAGTTAAAACTTATTATTTGGAAAGAAGATAAGAAGGGAAAACCACTTCTGGGATTAATTGCAATTGCAGTGTGTTAGCATGAAAACAAACCTTTTGTACATGGAAAGAATACAAAAATAAGTGTAGGGAGTTGGTAGCCATTTTGATTCAAAATACTTTTTAATTAATTCAGCAGTGATTAGAATGAGAAAAAACAGAAGAGTGTCTTCCATTAAGATATTTAGAACAAGATCTCTTAAAGCTGTTAAGGTTTTCAGTGAAATGTACTCTGAACAGCTAGCAGGGCCATGCAGAACCAGATACGGCTTTCAAATGTGTGTGAAGCTCATACATAAGCTCATTCTTCCATTCATGCAACAACATAAGTAAAAATTTTGTAGTGTCTCAGTCACAGAAATACATGGTACTTACTTTTAAGAGCTATAGGAAGGTGCATTTTAAATGGTCTTCCGTATAAAGTCCTATTATGGAACAGCCACAACTGACTGCTGAAGCTGACCATTAATTTACTGATTATCACATTAATAAATCTTTTTCCAGCCTACTCTCAAGCAAGCCGTGCACAATAAGTAGTCTGCACGGTCTACCTTAATTCTGCTTGCATACATACACACACCTATTTTCTGGTTTCATTAAACTAGTAATCAGTAGAGTACAGACCACTGTGATCTCTTATAGCAGTCTCTTCTCTCCAGACTGTTTGGCTCAGATCCTCTGTAAATATTACTTAGATGGTGTCTTTGAAAGTCTGCATTTTTCTAGGTGGGGCAGCAAGGCCAATCCTTCAATAAAGTCAGCAGATTCCACCTACTACAGAGTCAATGCCAGCTAACCAGGTAAAGTAATACAGGGCTGGTGTCACTGATGACTTACAACTATATTCAAGGCTAATTAGTTCCAAGGTCTGCCATATCTCACTAGGCGGTCAGCTGGCTCACTTCAGCCTGAAATTCAAATTGGTCACTAAGAAAAAAGACTCATGGTGTCTGGAAACCTAATCCTCCCGTCCCTGGTTTGTCAGGTCAAAGAGAACAAACAACAGTGACATTAAGTGTGAATAGATGCAGGTGATTTGCAGAAAGATACAGACTGCTGCTACACAGCTGCAAACTTAAATGTCTTCTGGATTCATGCCAGGGGTTTAGATTTACACCACACAGGAATAAAAGAGGTCCTAATGCTTCTGTCTTGAATTCCTGGCTAAGTCAGCTTGATTTGATTTTTAAAACAAATTTCTGTAAACAGGGATTGAGAAACAAAATAATACAGTTTTTTTTTTATCCCTTTCCATTTCTCTTCAGCCCACATATCATGGGGCTGACATACAAGGTCAAAGAAGTTGAAAAGCTGACAGTGTTTCTGCAGTGCATGCCAGGAACAGAGCCTTGTTCCATGAGGGTTACTGGTCTGGTGACGTACATGAGACTACTAGGACATAAACCCCACAGCTACAAGTCAGTTTCAATTCTTCCCACCTCTAATGATTGCTGTGGTAAGGTGCAGGATTCTCCAACAGCATCTGTGCCAGAACAGACATCACATCTAATTTCCTGGCTGTAGTGAACTGAAGCATCCCACGTTTGAACAGATGAAGCTTGAAGAAAGTTTAGAGTACAAATGAATAATAAATATTTAACTGTGATGATAATGGAAGGTAAATACCTGTGAAGGTAATTAAAACTAAGACCTTTTACCAAGAGCTGTGATGACTTCTCCATTAATGGACCTTTGTAAATTCAGGTCAGATTCCTTCCTCCTCCCCTTTCCTATATGTGCACCCGTGGTCAAAATAGAGTCAATTCAGGAGTACAGTTTAAGGGCTGTGTGATGTAGAGACTCAGAAAAGATGACTACGGAGACTCTGTACAACCTATGAATCAGTTTAGGACAGAGATCCCTAGCATAACTTTTCCCTAGTTTCTATGCAGCTGTTCTGGTTCACAAGTCTCTCTTGGAGTTGTTTGCCCATGTTTGGGTGAAGTTTCTCTCAGGGCTTGCACAGCAGCATTAATATTGCCCTGTCTTCACCAGAAATCACAAAGTACATGCCTAAATAACAAATACGAGGCACAGGAGTGGTGACAATGCTTGACTTGCCGCCAGAAGATCTGCGTAAAAGCATTTGCAGCAGAGCAGCTTAAGGGTATTCTGATTTAATTTAGAACTCAAGCATAATTTTTCTTAATTAACAAAAAATACTCTCTTTGTTTTCCAGGTTGGCCATTGGCCTTCATCCCAATCCATAAAATGACCAAACCTTCCCCCCCACACCCCTCCCCGACAGGCCAAATAAGTAATAATGATGTAAGCTAATCATTACCCATTTACAAGGATTTTCTCCATGCACATTTCATTACCTTCACACAAATACCTTATGGCTTCTGGGGCTGTAAAAGGATTACTAATACTGGTTTCCCTTCCTACCACACACTGAATATCCCAGTTTCTATGTGAGTGTCAATCTTCAATCAAGGCAATGAGTAGCAGCCATCAAACACTTACTGTGTATTTTGCAAGGCACGGCACACGCACAGTGCCACTCAGGTGTGCCAGAGGTACTGTCCTCCTGTAAAAGTGGGTCCCATAGCAGTAGTGCTCCAGGTTAAAAACCTCCCAGTGAGTCAACAGCATGAGCTGTCGAGCTAGAGGAACTGCCTGACAAGTGAAATTGCTGTTTGTGTTCTACTCAGCACGCCACACCCAGACCGTGTTACTTGAAAAGAGCGTGTGAGGAGCAGATCACATTGCCTGGGTAGGAAGGTGCTGGTGGAAAACAAGGTAAGGAGGTCAAGAGTACAGCCAAGCAAACGTTGCTTTGTTTGTGTCTATAAAAGGGGGTTTTGAATGCGAGGAATTCTGCAAAGAGCCTTGCTTGCATGCCAAGGGGTTGAAGAAAGTAATGTTAATCAGATGGAGAAAAAAAGCTAGCAGCAATTGGATCACTAAATGTCTCTTTTCTAGCCCACTTAACAGTGACTGGCACTTGGCAAGCATTTCACCTTCTGCCTAGGTCACTTGGTGGAGCTACATTTTCCATGGGCTCCTCCTCCACATAACTTCTGTTTTCAAGAGAAAAAGGAGAGAGAGAGAAAAGTAAGTTGAGAAGAACTATGCTTACTGCCTCCCTAGACAATTCTGTTACCTCAGTAACAGACCAATGTGGGTTTGAAGGCTCTCTGGAGATCATGTTACAAACCCTGTTCAACACAGGGCCAAACAGAGTTAGAAGAAGAAGGCACTTACTCGAGAAGGTTCTGTACAATTGAGTTTCACACACCTCCAAGGATGGCAATTTCTCAGCTGCCCTGGGCACCTGCTCCAGCACTGACCCACCCTTGCTGTAAAGAGCCTCTTTTCTTATATCCTGACAGAGGTTGCCAAAACTTGTGTCCTTGCAGCTCCAAGAATATTCCATATTTTCTAAAACCATCCACACACTTGGTAGTTTAAGAACGCAGTCTCTACCGCTGAGGAAGATACAGTGTATAAAAGGGATAGAGGGGGGGTAAGTTTATATACTGTGTGCTCCCCGGCAGGTTGGTCCCCAGCCTGTGCTGATGCCTGGTGGTGTTCTGCCTCAGATGCTGAATCCTGCACTTCTTGTTGAGCTTCATGAGGTTTCCACTAGCCCAGCTCTCAGCTGTTTTTGATGCTGCTGCACCATCCAGCACAGCCTTCTCCTGCCCAACAGGAGAAGATTTTAATTTAATGCCTGTGATTGGTTGCCCAGAGAGCCTAATGAAAAAAAACCCCACCCATCTGGGAGTGGCAGCTGAGGTACCTAAACCCAAATGTCCTATTCAGACTCCAGCCTTATCTGACTTCAGCTGCAGTTGTGAACAAACAGGGCTCATACAAGCCATATTTGAAGTTTTGTGGTTAAAGAATGAGGAACCTGTAACCAGTAACAAGATTTGTGAGAGTTAGGGTTTCGTGACATAACTGGCATCATGCAAAACTTTTGTAGCAACTGCTGGCAGATTGTAAGACCGTATTTTTTCTTCATGCAGTTCTCCCCTCTCTCAGTACCCACATTCTATTTTCTGTGAGAGGTAACAAAGCAGAACCACAGGCATTTTACTTGTCTTCAAGACCTGCTCAAGTCCGGTGCCCCATTTCTCCAGTACAATGAACAAGACATGAATTCTGTGAAAAAATAGCATGTGACAATGCAGAGCAACATCTATGCTAAGAAGTGTGATCAAAAAGGGTGTAGGGGAAGCCCCTAATATTGGTATTTCCCAGGCTTTTTTACCAGCTGTTGCAAACTCATCACTTCCTGAATGTAAATTTTTAGACACAGGCCAGAAAAAAGCAAAGCAAGTCCCATCAGTTGCAGCATCCTTCACAGGTCTTTAGTGCAAGTCTTCATGCACAATCAATCCCTTGCTTCTCCTCTACCTCCCACACTGTAGAATTTCAATACTATTACTCTTCCCTTCCAAGCTTCCCTGAAGTGTTGAGTTTCCTTACTCATGCTAAATGCTGGGATTCCACCGAATTATCCTCGCCCCTCTAGTCTCTAGTGGGTCTAGCACTTGGGGCTGCAGCAGGCTGCTGCAGCAAGGAGTGATTGATGGAAGAGCCCTCTCCACCATGTGCAGGCTCGGACAGGGCACAGGAATTTAGCCACCAAGCTCAAGGACTTTTCCCAGGTCGTGTGGCCCAAATTCTTTAAAATTGTCATTTTCCCAGTGGTTTTATCGCATGAACAGCAAAGGGCACATTTCAAACACCAAGGTGACTTCACCTTCTCAATGAGTTTTAAGTCCTTCATCCCTTGCAAGCGACCGGTGTGGCACACCAAGATTTTTTTCACATCAAGGGCACAACACAACCTAAGTAACTTTCCTTAAGGGTATTCCCCGAAATGGCATAACCATTTTAGCTCGTAGAAACAGTCAGCAAAATTAGAAGTAATCAGAGGTTTATAAAGAAAGCATTTCAGAAACCTAATTGCACCTGGTAGTATCAGCTCTACAGCCTGTAAAAGGAAGTACCTCAGCCAAATGCCCTAAACTGCCTCTAAGATCCTTCAAATTGAAGATGGTGTGATCTAAGATCCAGTCACATTTGAAAACCTCACCTCAAGTAACAGGTGTTAAACAAAGCAAAACTCAAGTAAGCACACAGAACTCCAGGCTCCCAGGTAGACTCTCAGGTAGAGCGCAGACTACACTAAATATTTCTGTGCCTTTAGCTCAAGTAAAGTGCATAGCAGAATCAGTATGTTTCAGAATAATACGTTACAAAGAAAGCCCTCAACTGCATGTTAAGAGTTTCAGATGGCAAATGAAAGTATCACTCACAATCTGGAGCATTAGGCTGCAGCACCAATTGCAAACACATACACCTCTGATGGTCTGTGTGTCAGGAAAAAAATTAAAACAATGCATCAAATTAAGCACCTGATGGTATTTGGTGTACCCTGTGTTAGCTGTAAGCACTGGCAGCCTACATGCTAAATTCACTCTGCATGACTGAACCCAGAGGTGGCGATTCTCTTTTAAAGGTATCTGCTCATAATAAAGCGATAAAATATGTTAAAACGATAAATATGTTAAAAATACCTTCAGTACTTCTAGCCTCATAGCAAAAGTTTTTTTTATAGGGCTCAGTCATCAATAAAGCTTATTTAATATGCTGTCCCCCCAGTGACAGCTTCTTCATGTCTCACGATGGCAGTTCCATGCTGCAGAAAGTGCTCTTTATTGGCCCCTTCAGGGACAGGAAAGAGGAGGTGGATTGAAGCTTCATGATTCAGTTTGAGTGGGATCAGCAGAGCCTGCAGCAGTGATGTCTTGCGGAGATCCTTCCAAGTAATGATGTCTGCATCTACTGTGCCATGCTGACAGTCAAGTCAGTCTGGCCAGTTAGGGATGGGATATCTGGACTTGGAGCAGAAGTCTAGTTTTAGCACTGTCCAGCCTCTTCCTTGGATAAACAAGGGAGAGAACACGGGGATTCCATAAACTTTAAATGAAGAAGTTGCTCCATGAGAGTCTTTACCTTTCATCATTTCCTACCAAGTTACACCTGTTTGTGTCAGATACCAACTCAAACACAGACGGGGGAAGCACTGTAAGCTTTCCACAAGAACCATCCACTTTTCACTAAAGAAACAAAGTGAGGGAATTGACTCTGTGCTCCTGGCTCCTTTCAAAATGTGTCATTTCTTTCATCATCTCCAAATGTGATTAACAAGCTCTAAAGATGATCAGGCAGGAAACGGCAATATCTCTCCATGTCTAAATATATTTATCTCCAGATATATAACCCATTCCTTGGCATACGGGACTGAACTGAACGTACATGGCTGTGTGAGATTGGCCCCGCTTGTCTCTGCTGGTCCTTTTCCTCCCAGATAGATCACACACCACTCACACACAAGCCCCGCTCTGCTGTCCTCTTGCAGCCACAGCTCACTGGGGTCTCGCTCTCCACAACTGCCTGAGAGGAGGTTGTAGTGAGGTATTGGGCTCTTCTCCCAAGTAACAAGTGACAGAACAAGAGGAAATGGCCTCAAGTTGTTCCAGGGGAGATTTAGAATGAATACTAGGAAAAAATTCTTCACTGAAAGGGTTGTCAAGCTTAGGAATAGACTGCCCAGGGAAGTAGTGGAGTTACAATCCCTGGAGGTATTTAAAAACTATATAGATGTGGCACTCATGGACATGGTTAAATGACGACCTGGGAAGTGTTAGGTTAATGGCTGCACTTGATCTTAGAGGTCTTTTCCAACCTAAACGATTCTATGATTCTGTGAAGTCCAAATCTCTGCTGCTTGAACACAGTGGCACAGCAGCCTGTTATTATTTTGCTTCCTTTGTATACACCAAAACGACAAGACAGAGCCTCGGGGTAGGAAACCTCCTCCCATTTTCCAGCCTCAGCTGGCTCCTGGCCAGCTCAGACTAGTTTGTCTTTGTGACTGCATTGTCTTCTGGCTTTCCTCCTTTTCTGCATGTGAGCTTCTCCCACTGCTTCATTTGTTCCTGTACAGGTTTAGGCAGCAATTATACACCCTCTCCTTTCTTAGGCTAAACAAGTTCTGGTTGTTCAACTCAAATGCCAGCAGCTCTCTGCATCTCTCCTGGTCACAGCTGATGAGAACTGGAAATGGGGTCAAGGCAAGGCCTCTCCACAGCCTTAGTCACCATATTCATATTTATTGGCCACTGCTGGAAGTATTTATCTGGATGCATGCGGAATCAGCTGGTAGCTTTCTCACAGCCATGGTACGCTGCTGGCTTGTACTACTTCATGAAAGCCTTCACACCACCATTCTGTTGTGCCTATAGTCCAGTTACATACTTCCCAATGCAAAGTGTTTAAACCTGAAACAGCTTCAGCTAGAAGCTACAGAAAAAAGGACCCAAAATAACAGAGGTATGAAATCTCTGCCAGTATTACTTGGGAGCAGGAGAGGACTGCACAAGACAAATCTACCAAGCTATATTTTAAGACCCAAATCCACAAGTAAGAGGATTACAAGAAAAAAGTATCACTGTCTAATGAAGTAATTTTTCTCTAACTGGCAAGCAATCATAAGACAGACCCTTCTGGGGAGACAGGAGCAATGCACTTAAGTTGTTGTCCATCAGAATGCCTTTTGCAATGATGTATTAAGTCAACTTTAAATGCACAAAAGCGAATTGTAATTTACTGCAGTACCTTGCTGTCATAGAGAGATAGAAGTATTTAAACAGTGTGCTGAGATTAAAACACTGATGCTACCACTGATCATCTTCCAGAAAAGTGAAATTATGTTTATGCTGTGTAGTAGTCAAGTAAAGCAACACACTGCTATTGCTCAGAAAGCGAGGAAATAACACCTTTGCTCCATATTTGCTACGTGGTGCTGAAATGCTTGATGGGACAAGGGTCTCACCTATGAGAACCTATCCTGCTTCTACCAGAGAAGAGCAAGTGTGTGCATGTGTGCAATTAAGGCACCAGTGGGAAACCCACCTACACTACACTTGACCATAAGGCCAAGAACCTAGGTCCTATAAGCAGTCAAACACAAGTATACATGATGGAGGAAAACGTATGGGACTGTGAAAGGCAGTGTGCAAGCCCCATCCTCATGTTGCCTCTTTCTTGTTGCAACTCTATCCTTAATCCCTTTTCTCTCATACATTTCTAAAACTGTAATTTTAATTAACTGTAAATTTAATTAAATACATACCCCCACAGGTTTTACAGCAAAGAGCTAGGCTGAAAAGATAATGAAAGAAAGCAGATGTTGGCAGATGAAAGCAGCATACAGATGAAGGTCCACTTTGGAGGCCTGTTGTCTCCAGAGTATTTGCTGAGTCTTCTTGCTCACCGCCTTTGCACAAGTACAAATGCTACAGCATTACAAAGAATAGTAAGAAATTAAGGAAACTGAGTAAGTTCAAGGAGTTGACTCTTACTCTACAAAATGCTTAAAGTAGAATGAGACCAAGTGGATCCAAAGGGAAGCTTTGTGGTATGGCAGACTTCAAATTTTACTTGCTCTAAGACCTTACTGGGAGCTATTCAAAACATAAGAGCAAAGATGCCAAATACAGAGCAGAAGAGTGATAATTTTTCCATAAGCAAACTCCTTCCCAGCTCCTGAAACATCTAAGAAGCAGGTCGCGCATGATAACAACTCCCTCAATTTTCTATTTTGTGTTCCTCAAAATTATGGAGGACATTTTATATTTCCTACAGCCTTTTCCGCCCTTCTGACAAGAAAAAAATGACACATCATACTGTGCTGTTTCATCCAAAGACCTCTCTGGGAAAGAAAATTGAATAAAACAGAAAGGCTGTAGATGAGAGGGAAAAAAAAAGATGTACAAGACAAAATGTTCCTATTTCTTAAATCACAGCAGGTGCATAACACTTAGTTGTTGAGAGAGCCAGTTGTCCCACAAGAGCTTTTGCTTCTCTCATTGTATGCTTCCAGCATAGCTATACATTTTTCCTAGATGAGATCCATTTACTTAGGCACGATTGGGAGCCTTGGCTAGGTTCTCAGTATTAAATCACTCTCCAGAGCATGTAGAGATGCCCTATGATCCATATTTACTCTCTCAGCAGATTTTCTTTTGTCCCACAAACCGCTCAGAAATTAGTTGCACACATCCAGGGCAGCATGTTTCTGGCAGTTAAGAGTGGGTACTGCATTTCCATGGGTGCAACCTTCAGGATTATTTTTTCATTACTTTCTTCCCACCTTCTTTTTTTTTCTCCTTTCCATAATTTCAAACAGACATCCATAGCAGATGCTTCATGCGTTCAGCCTGCCATGTGCATGCTGTTCCGTCAGCATCTGCTCCTCTGGCATGCACACACATCGTATGGGGGAGCACACTTGCTCCTCTGACACCTCTCATAAAGCTTCAGCAACCCTCCTTCAGTCCTGCATTTGCAGAGACTTTAAAGCAACTGCCCACAGCTTTTTTCAGCATTGGTCTCCCACACATTGCCTTGCCTGGCTTTACCAGTCTGGAATTTCTATCGGCATGGCTCCTTTTTATAACGTAAAGCAAACACACATCTTTTTTCCCCTTTCATTCCTGTCTGGACTAAAAGCGAAAAATGATGATTTTACAGCAGGAAGCCCCAAACAGCACCATTTTGTGCTTACACCAGCCACCTGCCACCAGCTGCATGGCTGCAGGCTTAATGCTGCTTGCTTCAGAAGGGATACATCTCCTGCTGCACAGCAAAACAAGCTGCAGGCCTTTCAAAGCTGCTCTGGTGGTGATGAGATGAGACACCTCAGGCTACTGCCACACACAGGAAACCAAGTGGACAGCTCAGCTGCACACAACTGCATTAAAAGCACAAAAATAAAGATTTATATTAGGCAGCACCAAAGCACGCCACACACATCAGCATGAGCTGAACTCACTCCTACTCCAGGAGGGAGGCTCGGCACTGGTCACCAGCCCAAGCACTGCAGGCTTTGCTGCTAATAGGATCATTTCCTTCTAAAACCTTCCCCAAGGCAGCAGCCCAGGAACATGCACAGCTAACTCAGGCTGAAAGGGAATTTTCCACCACCCACAAGCTGCTTTCTACTGTGCATAAATCTCAAGCAAAGGCTACAAAGAATCCACAGCAGCCTCCGCAGATGACATGTAACAAGTATTTGGACACGATAAATCGTTAGGAACCAACTTCCATGTCAAGTTTCCTTTACATCCTCATATTTAAAATAAGCACATGTTGAATTTACACCTCCTTCCAGGTGCCTTCACACTGCTGTAATAATAGGATGGGGGCTTAGTTTAAATCACTACAGGGCCATTAAGCAGAAAGATCATTCACCCTGCCTCTGTCAATTAAGGGATATCGGATACACTGACATTGTTTTTCATCTGAGAAAATAAGCTTAAGCAATCCATATACAATCACTCTTTCTCTCAGCAAACTTTCTGGAGCACAGATAAGATCAAAGGCAGCTTTTCCAACCAACAAAGTTATTAACACCTCAAGGAAAAAGTAATGTTGCAGAAAAGCCAGAGCTGTCTGATGGCTTCCTTGATCTGAGGAGGGAGACCCATGGAGCAGCAGGGAGCCCTTACCCCAGTACAAAGAGGGCGGCATCTGCATATGAATTGGAAAACAATATGCTTTTTTTTGTGAAAAATATGTTATCTTCAGGACATTTTTGAATTGCTACTTCTTTGGCAGAACAGTTCCCAAAATTTTTTAAAAAGGCACATATATTTTTAACCACAGAAAAACATCTTCATGGCATGCAATCAGAAAGCACATCAGTGGTAATGCACTATGTGCTGAAGTTAAAAGGGGACAGGCATTTCCCTAAAATTGTTTCACAAGCAAGTGAACTCTGGATCCATTTTCACCACAAGGAAGACAAACTCCAAACCCCAAGATCTCAAAAAAAACTGCAGTCAGCTTAATTTTATTAGGAATGTGAAAGTAACAGACCCATGGAATACATTTTAATTTAATTTTTTGTTAGCTAACAGGGCAAACCCTGAGCAGTCGTGAAGAGAGTCCATTAGAAACAAGGAGCTTCATATGGCCAAGCAGAGTAAAACTGTTTTGTATCTGTACTTTACCTAAACCTAACATACAGCATGGACTCAGATGTACAAAGAATGTTTCCTCTCCTATTTTCAAGGAAATTACTGCAACTCACTATCCCTTCGCTTTCCTCTGTAAAATGTGGTTAAAATGGGCCAAAGGACTCAAAAGCTGCTCAGGAGAGACAACAGAAAGAGACAGAGATGCACAAAGTAAGGAGGTGAGTTTGTTTTCTGAGGCGGTAACAATAAAAAAGAGAAGGAACAATCTGGGCCAGCAGTTTCAAGAATATGATGTAAATATCATCTGCAGTTTGGAAGTGGTATGCAGATGACATCTGAGCAGCCAAATGACATTCATGCATGCCACTGGGACTACATTTGTAAAAGCCTTGTGTAGAGTACAGTCAAGCTAAAACAAACCACAAGCACCTAATTCATCATAACTATCATGACAAGAGCCTCTTCCCCAACACCGTATGACCACCCCACCTGCACTGGACTGACTTAGGGAGAACCCTACCATACCGTGCCAAGGACATTCATGGTACCCAAGTTTCCTCAAGAGTCATGCCAAAAATGTGTCATCGTTACTTTAGCAGCGTAAGGAAAAACGCCCCCCACTTCTAGAAATAAAAATAGCTCAGAAATGTATCACTGAAAGGGGAACTTTACATTTGAATTGAAGAAGCAGTAAGAAGTTCCAGCCTGAAAAGCCTGGGAACACGGAGATGGGAAAGCAGTACACACCACCGCCTAGGTCAGTCCATAGCTCTGTTCAGAGATGTCCAAGAGAACTCAGTGCACAGAAAGCTATTAGTAAAAAATATGATTACTTAATATTTATGTAGCACTTTCCACCTGGCAATTTTTAAGCAATCAATAAATTAAGCAATTTACCAGAAAAATAAAAACATACGTTGGCATTCTGTGTGATCAACAGCTTATGCTTTCAAAGGAAAACAAGTCTATTTTATCTTTATTAGAACTAAACTTTAAGGCCTGAATTTACTATACATTATTCACTGTTACATTTTAAATTGGCAGCGAGGTAATCAATCAGGTCATTAGCTTCAAAATGCATTTAACAGTGCATTTTGCTAAGTTCCCATATTAAGAAAACCACAGAGAAACCTGGAGCTGTTAACATCTTTTTATCATTGGTTAAGAACTAACAAGTTAGGGCACTGTAATTGTTGTTTTTAAAGAAAAAACAAAAACCAAACCGGAAAAATATCCTACCTACCAGCTTTGCCACCCTGGACTATTCTCATGCTAATGATGCCCAGTTAATGATTCTCCCTTATTCCAATTCACCTTTTGAGATCTTTCTGAAATCATCTCCAGCTACAACAGGGCTTGGCAGAGCTTTCCTTTTTACACAAGTGCAAGATGCTTCCTTGTGTTAATACAGGAAGCTATCAAAAACATACTGTGGTTGGAATTAAAAGCAAATTCCATAGCACTGGCCATCATTAGCATTCCTAACCAGCAACATTCTGCTGATCTGAAAATAACTCTATTGGGACTATGATTTAAAAAATACAGTTCACATGCCCACTGTGAAAGAGCAATTCCTGTGTTTCAGATATGTGGTCAATCTCTCTCTCTCCCATGGCCTGTGGGATGAGATGGCAGCACACCAATTTTTATTGCTGGTGAACTCAAACAAGAGACTGCTGTTTATGAGACACAATGCAAGCACAGGCAAATATGATGGCTGCATCCACTCAGTTTTGGTCTTTTTTTTTTTAAACACATAAAATGGGTACATAAATTTAAGTGACATTAAAAATCCTGGCAAGTAGCCAACTCACCCAATTGGTAACACAAATTTGGGCACTTCTGAGTTGGGACATCATGGCAGTGAATCACTGAAAAAATCAGATTCATCCTGTCTCCTTTTCTCCTTTAGAAATAGGGAGATGAATTTTCAGAGGGGCATAAACTTTCTGTTCTCTATGGTACTGAACATTGAGTAAGGCTGGGTATAAGAAAAAGGTAGATGGTTAATCCAAGTAACTCTAGCAGCTCTTTAATATGACATCTTGCTTTTGTGACTTCTTTATTAACCTTAACTGTTAGAAGAAAAAACAAGTTAAATTGTGTGAGAGCATCTTGTGATTACTATCTGTGCTCCCACAAATACAATTCATACTTTACTTTTCCTTGATGTTTCTCTAGCAGTTTCATATTTTCTCTATGCTCCACTTGTGTCTGGTGTTCTCAGATAACTTACATGGCCAGGAGTTAAATAGTATCTCGAAATTATGAGGCTCAATAGATCAGTAGTAAGTACAGTAAACACCTGACAAAAACAGGGAGACAGCGGGGTCTGAAACCAGTCCCATTTTTAACATCTCTAATGCTTCTGTCTAATTATGTTCATTTTTTGACAAACAAGAATGGGATTAGATCAGCATTATAGTTATTATAGCAGCCACATGACAGAACCTACACAATTTTATTTGTCAATCTTTAGTCCTATATTGGTTCTCATTTACAAAGCTTGTGGGAGACTACTCAACTTTCTCATGAGTGTGAATCCTCGTGTTTACCCACACATCAGAGTTAGCCTACAGTGAAATTGCCATCTTTATAAATACTTCACATTTCGAAAATGGCATTCTGTCTGGGAGAAGGAGAGGAAGACCATAGCCCATTTATTCTCTCTCTTTTTTCCTGGAGGGCAGGAGAGAGAAGTGGAATTCTGTATTTCAGATAAGAGACACCATTCCTAACAGATTGCAATGTCACGTACTGAAAACATGGTCGGTAAACAACTGTAAGCCCCTACTTGTTCATGTGACAAATATTTCACTGGAAAATGGAGCAACATCAAAAAGCTAGAAAACAAATGGTCATTCTCAGCTCTGTCAACGTTGCAGCTGGTATTCATGTGGGTTTAGATGAATCCATGAGACACTTCTTTAGACCTTATCCCAGGTGTCAGTTAAGCAAGAAATCTGGCTCCCGATAACCAAAGAGTTTAAAATCACCTTCAAATCGTGCATAGAGGCGTCTTATGTCTCTCTTGCTAATTCCTGAAAAATACCGCTCTACTTTTGTTTTATTGTACACTGTTATGCCTGGTGGAATTGTGGGGTATGATACCAGGTGGTCTATGCCGGCTGCTTTCAAGATATACGGAGCATCATCCTCCAGGGTTTCATGGTGTCCAATCACACTATATGTGATTTCACAGGGAGCACAAAGTTCCACGTACGTTACCCAATGAATGATGTGGTCACCAAACTGAACATCCAGCCAGCGGTGGTTGGGGTCACCCAGATAGCGCACAAAATCCTCAAACTGCAGCCCTTTGGTCTCTGTGCGATTCTTTCTGTATTTACGAATGATGCCAGGAGCAATTTCATGCCGGTACCAAGGTTCAAACCGAGGATTGTGCACAAACTTGTCTTTAAATGCAGAAATAAGTCTTTCAAATGGATCTCTAACAATAAAAAACTTGAAGTATAAATTCAGTCTAAACAGAGGAAGGAAAAAAAAGAAATTAATTAAGGAAAGTGTTAAGTGTTTAAATTCTCTTTACTATATACTTACAAAACATACAAACTCTGACCACATACATGGCAATGTGAATCTTACACTACTTGCATAGTCCTTCAATATTATAATCAATAGTACTAGAAATACAATTTGTGTCTTCTTACTAATAGTTTTTGTATACACTTGTCAGAGTTTTCAAACT
>WBMV01006212.1:8622-31139 GCA_013396655.1 Campylorhamphus procurvoides | reverse complement strand
TCCCTTCCCTTCCCTCTCCCCTCCCACCACTGAAATCATACCCATTCATCTGCTCTGGGCACTGCCAGCTGTTCAAGGGTTTTACACTGGCAGAGAGCAGTTTTAGATGGGTATTAGGAATAAACCCCCCCTGTGAGGTGGGCAGACCCTGGCACGGGGTGCCCAGAGCTGCCCCAGCCCTTGGATTTATCTACAATTCATTAAACTAAACTGCTAAGTTATTCTCAGCTGTTGCATCCCCAGTGAATTGGAAAGAGAAATGAAATTCATCTCATACATCGTTCCAAACCCACCCCAACATCTGTCCTCAAGCTGGCATTTAGTGGATCTTACACACATTATCTGGCAAACACCTGGAATTATGTTTTAAGTAATAAAAACAAATTCTCATCCTCTAACAAGCCACCCATCATAGTTTTGCCATGTATTTTTCAACTCTCACCGTTTCTGACTTTCATTCCAAAACAACCATTGGCTGTTAATTACTTTCCTACTGAATCTAATTACAGTTTCTAATTACAGGATCCTTGTGATCCCAGCCTGTGTACACTGGCTTTCAACACAGTCCCTGCCGAGGGAGGTTGGGAAAAGGGCTATTTTTGCTCCTAAAATGGGCAGGGGAGGAAAAGAGATTTAAACCAGATCAGAGAGAGGAGGTACAAAGTACATGTTGGGGTTTTTTTGCTTGAAATTAGATAAAACATGAGCAATCCAGAGCTGGGTGTTACTATTTTCCTATGTAAATAATCAGTACATCTTCCATTTTTAGAGTTTGGAGCAAACTGAGGGAATTCCCTCTTTGCTTTCTACCACCTTGAGTTTTTATTGTGTCAAGCCAGAAGCCTTTTGCCTTAAATTCAACACTGTTACTGGTTCCTCCTCTCCATGTATTTGAGACAACCCTATTTTTCTGGTTTTCAAATGACAAGCCTGTAGCTGTCCATGGTATTGTACCACTCCCCTCCCTCACTCAGGAGGTCTCAATCTTTTTAATATTTCTCTAAATATTCTTCTCCAGCTCAACACTCTAATTTAAAAGGACATCCAAGGTATTTACATGTAACAGTTCTAATGACAAACTGAGAAAAACTCTTGCTCAGCTTTGGGTCACACCAAACCAGCAGAGTAAACACAGGCCCCCCATTTATAATGGATTTAAGGGCAAAAAAATGGGAATTCCTCTAGGGAAGTTCACCTTCCAGTCACTTTTCTATAGATATTGAACCAATATTAACTTTTTCAATCAATTCTTTGTGCCACTCCAGCAATAGCTAAAATTGACTGGGAGAAAGAGTTTGTAAACTTGACACGTTTTCTGCTACTCAGTTTCCTTTCACAAAGTCTATTTGATCCAGATGCAGGACCTCCTTAATTGTTTCCAGCCTCAAGACCAGCTTTCCCACCAGGATTTTGGTGAGGAAACATTTATAGTTAAAAGTGGCAAAAATCTACAAGCATTAATATGAAGACATTCTCAAGTTATAAAGTTGCCTTTGCCAGCATTTCATTCGAACATAAATCCTTTTAATTATCTTGACACCCCAGTTAGAAATTATTATTTTTTAAGTCAGACTAACCTGTTCCACTACCAAAGCAGCTCACAGCTTCCTGGGAATGCCTGTGATCCTCCAGAAGATGGGAAGAAGATCTGTCCAGGGCTCTGTGATCCAGGAGATGGCTCTGAAATGCCACACACAACCAGAGACAAGTCCAATTCCAGCAGTGAGAGACAAAGAAAGGTGTGATCCAGCATCATATTCTACTCAGATCCTAAAATTCCAGGGCAGCTATTTGGTCCAGCAATGCTGCTCCTTGGGATAAAACCCCTACCTGGCATAGCTTACTTATGGATTAATTTTTGCCCTTCTAATGTTTTAAATCTTTTCCTACTCGTCTGCTGCCCCAAGTTCAGCTGAAATGTGAATTCTTTACTCCAAAACACAGAAAGAGTTGATTAATATCCAACCTCAGTATGATCAGTATTCCTAAAGGCAATCCAAGTTATTTCTTGTCTCCAAGGCTCCCAAACAACTCCCTCTCCCCAACAATGTAATGAAGGGCATTACCTCAAACTGCAACTTTTGGGGAAAAAAAGGCATTGAACAAAATGGTTTCAGTTTTGCTCCTGAAGAACTCCAGCAGTGCCACCCTGTGGAGGCTGCAATATTAAAGTTAGCTAGATTTTGGTAAACAGTGACAGCTGTAAAGAAGTGCAAGAGAATTTTCCAGTTAAAAACCCACCAAAAAAAGGCAAAGAGCTTGAAGAGCACCAGCTTAGGGTAATTTTCCATAATGGTATTACATCAGGGAAGTGCCAAAAAAGGGCATTTTTGAGCAGTAAATACAGACTTTGACAATGTTCTGGTGGGTTTTTGGTGTAGAAAGTTTAAAAGAGTTGCCATAAACGTGTTCTTCTCTCCCTACCCCCCCAAAAAAAAAAGGATTTTAATAAAGCAATTTTCTACAGAACATTCTCCACAAAGATGTTTAAGTGTGAAGGTGGTAATTTACTGGGTAACATTTTCCGTCAAAAGCACTTAATTTCCCTCCTGTACAGGTTCCCTACACTTTACATGAAAACAAGGCTAATTTATTTAGTGAATACATGCAATGTAATGAGGTAAATTAGTTACTTTTTAATATTCATACCAAAATAATGATGTGCCTCCACATGACAGACAGACCTTTGACAGGTAAAAACCTCCCACCAGAGACTCTGGAAGTCCCTTTCTTCAAACACTCTCTGCACCTTTTGATGAAAAATGAATGTATCACATAAAGAAGCACCCAAGGCAGCAGAATTGCAAGTTTTAATGTTTATTTTCCCCAAGACAGCCTAGCCTGCACTCTACTTGGATAAATTCACAAGCTAGTTTCCGCTGCTTCTAGTTTTAAACTTTTAACCATGTTTCTGATGACAAGGAATGCTGCAAAAATACTCTAGTCCAACAAAGAGTTATGATCACAAAATAATCTTTATCCATTCTACAGTGTTTCAGAATTACCAGCTGATTTTAAAACACAAGGTAGATATAGATGCTAATGGTGGCTAATCTGGTATGTTTTATTTATTATAGCAAACTGTTGTTCATGCAACACTTGTGCTCAAAGGGGAAGGCACAGCATTTCCTACAATGAGCCACCTTACAAAGAGTTCAGTTTGTACAAATTTGTAACCTCACCTTGAATTTAGTGTGCAGGACCTCAAAACTGAGGCATTCCTCCAATTATAAAAACACTTGCATCCTTTTTGTGCAAGTTTTAAAAATACAAAGTTTTCTCTCTAAAGTGGCTCAAAATAGATTGTTCATGGCTGCCTACATCTAAGATAAAAAGAGTCTAAAACAATTGGATTAGGCATATTAAAGGTGTTCAAACCATGACTTGATTTGTACATCTATTCACACCTCTTTTTTCGGTCTTTATTCGGCAGTACATATGCACCAAATTTCATTTTTAGACGTTTCCATATCATTTTCATAGAAAACAAAGTTTGAAAACAAGTAACATTGAAACACAGCACGGTATCCTACCACAACAGAAACATTTTGGTTACAGGACTCAACAAAATCTAAAAATGAACTATGCTGTAGATTACCACATGCAAAGGTCTTCATGTTATCTTTGAAAATGAAAAGGATGATTTTTTATTACCACATTTTACTGCTTTCTACTATTATGGCAACTTGTGTACTGCAACACAGTCTAGTTTGAAGGGAAATGTATGATTTATTTTTTTTTTCCATGCAAAAATCTACAAATTAGTTTTGATGATATGGAAAAGCTTTTCATAACATCAAACATTCATCTGGTGCAAATGCACAGGGAAGCCTTCCTGAACTTCTGACTTTTACAAACGAACTAAAGAAGCCATACAGAAAAGAAAATTAAAAAGAAAAAAATAAGAGGGGGAGAAAAAAAAAAACAAAACCACAAACGAAAAAAAAATTAAAATAACCCCAAAAAAAAAAAACGCAACAAAAAGAGAAAAACACAGGCTGCAGGAGTAAACCAGAGTCTGCTGCTAAACCGGTCTGGTGTCCAGTGTAAGGTGACACTCGGCGTTGGGCTGGTGTCCCCAGCCCTGAGGGCGACTCAAGCTCCATGCGCTCACAGACAGCATCACACCCACTCTTCTCTCTCGCGCACACGGGCCGGGCGCGCCGCGGGAACCCAGCCTGGCTGCAACCCAGCCTGGCTCCTCGGCAGCCAGGCCAGACATTCACTCAACGGGGGCCATTCACACGGTGCTTCAGAGCAAGGCCTGGGCTCGTTCTCTTGGACTTATGTGGGCATCCTATTCTCTTATGCTTACGAGGCTTGATGATGATAGTACTGCATTTCCCCCCAATTGCTCTAGGAAGTCGGTGTTTCCTTCTCAGGCACTGAAGATCTGTGACCTGTAGCCCTTTTTTTTCTTTGAACAATCTAAATAAGCATTCAGTGTGAAGTTTTTCGTTACATTTTGCCACTCATTCTCACTCGCACCCACTCGCCATCTTGACTTCATTTGGGCTTTTCTGTGATTCCAAATGAAATCTTCACATTTGCTTTCCCGATTTAATGCAGCAGCGGATCCCATGAGCCAAGATTGATGGATCAAACCTTTTTTTTTTTGTTTTATTCAGTGCTGCATTGTACCTAACTTCCAAAATACCACTCTAAAACTGGAACCCTTCTGCTGGTACGTTGGCAGATGAATTGAAACCAAATGTTCCACCTTGTATTGCTTCTGGAACAAGGCTTGGATCTTCATCAATCTGGAACAGAATGGGAACACTGTGAGTGGGGACAAACACAAAACCTCGCTAAAAAGGAGCTGCACAATCCAAAAAGCATCTCTCTCTCTCTACCTAATATACTTCCTTGCACTGAGTCTTGCCATTCTTCTCCCCAGTTTAGAAGAGCACTAAAATGAAGCAATTTAATCTGAAATATTTTAGCTTTTACTTAGCAGGGAAGGCCACATGGCACCCAATAATATCTTGTTCATGGAATTTTCACTCCTGGAAAAGTATTCTGTCAGCCTTTTAAAGAGTCACAGTTCTTAAGAGAAGACCAATACCATTAAGTCAAGGAAGGATTAAACCCAGACTGCAGTCTCTGTTTGAACTGAGTAGCACCTATTTGGTAACACAGGTTACCAAACTGACACTGCATTAGACTCCAAGTCCTGCTGTACATGCAAAATGTATGTGCTGAACAAGACCTGGATGTTATTGCTCACATAAAAGTGAAACTCCAGCACAAAATAACCTTCCAATGAATGCAGCTGCAGCTCTACCATGTCTGCAGAAACCCCTCTCTCCCTCCCTGGCACAGACTGCCACGACTGCATTTCCTTTCTCTGCAATTAGGATCTGAACTGCACGCAAATCCAACCTTGGATTTATGTTACGTGTTTGAAATGAAACAACATTGTTGAGAGCACATCCCAGCTCAAAAACTGTTACAATATTCCAAGGAGTTTGTGTCTGCAGCAGCAGAACCTGCCAGGCAGCACTGGAGGCAGCAGGGAGCTTAGCCCATCAGAAACATCAGGCTCAGGCAGGAGCTCAGAGTTAAGGGAACTATTCCAAGCCTGGGATTTTAATCCCTGGAGATGAGGCTTAAATTAGGCATCAGATCTTCTTTAGATGCTTCATCATGAGGAATGGGAAGATGTGCAATAGGTTCAAACAAGGGCTCATTCTGCACTGAACCAAAGGAGTGCCACAGAGCAGCTCTGGAGCTGCTGCCTTTGTCCTGAGCCATATTTGTAAATACAAACAGGCACAAGAGCAGAGAATTCCACACTTACATCATCTGAAGAGAAGAACTGATCAATGATCTCATAAGCCAGTTTGTAGATGTCTTCATTTTCATGGTTTTGTAGCTGTTCAATTTTCTCCAGGCCTGCAACAAGTACAAAGGAAAGGTCAGAACACCAAGTTCAGGCAAAACAATTTTCCAAGGAAGAAATGTAAAACAAATCTGGGAACAGAATGACTATGAATAAGGTGCTGTAAACTCATATTTGAAATACTGATATATATTTTATACATATTTATATAGATAAATGCATTTAAGTGCAGCACATGTAAGTCTTTTTGAAGCTCTGACAAGCAGAGTTTTGACACAAACACCTCTTTCCTCCTCCCAGCTATCACAAATCACTTGATCTTTCTGCCCTCCCTCAAGATTTTGTATTTTAAAGACTCTTTTACTCCATGCTAACAAATCCCACTCAGGTTTTTTTACCTGTGCCCAAATTTAATACCACTGTTCCTTCATCCCTGAAAAGTTTCAGTCAACTTAAAAAGCAACCAACATGGAGAAATGTCAGAGCCATTAGGAAATTAAAGTTATCATAGTTTACAACCATTGTATGTAGATTTATTTTTCCCACGTTCACCTGGACAGGACTTGTGCACGACAAAGGTAAGCACATCATCCCTACATTTGCAGAAACTAAAGTGCCAATTAGATTGATTTGGCTGATATGTAAGACTGCTCCAAAATCAGCACCTGAGAAGTTATTTCCATTCTCCAGCTCCTCTGCATTTCACTTGGTTAGGAAAAGCTGTGTATATTCAACTGATAGGCATGGAAAGATCACTTTAGAAAAGGTTTGCTTAAGACATCTGTGCCAATTCACAATAAAACCAACACACAGTAGGAAGTCAAAGCATCAATTTCTGAATAAAAATCAAAATATTGATCCTCCTACCTCCACACTCTTCTATAAGATTGGCTATGGTTTCTGCTTCATCTTCAGCCATTTTTAATATATTACTTAGTCCATCCAGAACCACTTGCACAACTTGTGCATCTTTTACTGTCAGCAAATTGCAAAAGGGAGGGATTACATTTTGCTGGATTAGGTAAGCCACCTGAGGGGGGAAAGCCAAGAGTTACACCAGGAATGTGGCAGGAAAACAGTGCGGCACAAGCACACCTATAAATAAGCTCCATGAAGTCCAAGGACTCAGTTACCCAGCCAGCTAACACCATTCTCTAGTGGCCACTTCCAAAAAATCCCCTTTCAGAGCATTAAAAAATAACATTTCTGTTAATTATTATAATTATTACAAAAGTTATACATTTATGCATTAAGTTGTAAATATATTTAAGGTCTACAACACACAAGTAGGAGATACTGTGAATTTTTCAGTCATAGATAAGGAGCTTCTTCGCAGAGTGGCAGCATCACCCCAGCACTGCCACTAATCTGGGCTTACAAGGAACTAGTGCACTTCTACTCACTGGCTACTACCCTTGTAATTACCACATGCTTTTAATTGGGGAAAAAGGGCAAAAGGAGATGGGGAATGCCCAAGAATCCCATCAGAGCCTGAATGAAGTCACTCATAGCTCCTAGGCCATCCTAGAATGTCATGTCATTCCAGAAACAACTGAAGCTCCCTCTCAAATCCCTTGTGGAAAAGGGAAGAGTCACTGAGCAGTGGAGGAATACAGACATTTTTAGTGCCAATAACCCTGGCACTCCCTCAAAGGCACCCAAGACTGGGAGTGGACGCCAAAGTTGGACTCACTTGGTCTTTCCTTCCGCTGATCGTTAAGTTGCTTATTGCCCAGGCAGCTTCTTTCTGAGTACCAAAGTCACCCTACAAACACAATCACAGAGAGAAACAATCATTCCAGCCTTTCTGTTGTGCAGCATTCCCAGAAAAGCTGGGATTTGCCACAGTCCATTCTGCACAGCCTCACTGTGTCAGTTTTCTGTAAGCAGGGAGAGTAGCTCATAAATCCTGCAGCTGTTTGAGGCTCCTCTCTGTTCATCCCTCCCCTGCAACCTCATTTTCCAATCCATCTTCCAGAGGAAGGGAAATTTGTTTACATCAAAGCAAAATAAAACTGCAGCCCTCACTGCACTCTCTCCCACTCCTTATCAACAGCTGTCATGTCCTACAGGGAGAGATAAGCACTGAAGTGTCAGCTCTGATAAAGCCCTGCACACACTAACTGTGGCAGTCTCTGAAGTTCCTTAATTCAGGGCTGTTTATTCAATTTAAAGCTCTCCAATTCTTTTCTCAAGGATCAATAAATTGGCAGTTAACAGAACTGTTTAGGAAGAGCTTTATGTTGTCTTTTCCTCTAAATATTTCTTACATGCTTTTAGCCACCCCCTTCTTTCTGACAAGAAAGATCTTTAGGAGCACAAGGTGGTTTGGAAAACCACGTTTCAAGACACAAAGAACCCCAAAACTGAAAATAAACACAGGTATTTGAAGTCCCAAATGAGCGTTCAACACCAATCCTTGTGGTCTAACCTTATCTAGAAGATGTATTATCATTGGAACAAGGTTTGCATCTATTACTGCCTGAACTTGCTGCTGGTTTCCTGCAGTGATGTTAGATAGGAACCACACGGCTTCCTGCAAAACAGAAGGATGGGAGGAATTAATTCAGATAAGCTTCCAGAGCATTTGTTCCCACTCCAGCAAGATCCCATGCATGCCTCAATCTTTCACTGTTACCAGTTTACAACCAAACACTTCAGATTAAAAGGAAAAACCATTTGGAGACAAAGAAAAGGCCCAAACGAGCACTCAATTATTGCTTCCACCTCTGACAATGAATGCTGGAGCAGCTTTCAGCTGAGGGCCAGAGGAGCTCCAAAATGCACACCAGCATCATGTCCTCCTGCCATGAGAGTGGTAGGAGGTAAGTGTGTTCTTTACCTCCTCCAAAAAGTTTCTCTTCCTAGCTTCAATCAAGAAGACACACCACCTATTACTGAAATGCTTGATTTGCAGCAGTTCTGTGAGCCTTGATGCTCATTCTGTCCACAAGGCCAGGACTCTCCTCCCAGCAATACCCAGCAGCAGGTGCCTTGGATAGTGTGGAAGAACAAAGCTTCTCCTCAGCAGCCCCTCCCAGGCCTCAAGTAAATTAAAAGTTAGATTTTGAACTAAGTCAAACACTGGGGCTGGATTCTTATGGTAAGTAATGATCAAGAGCCTTCCCCCCCTTTTAAAGTGAATCTATACTTTAGTCAAGGAGTAACAATTTCACACAACATTTTAAGTATATTTAGAGTACCAACTTTTAACCTTGGAGTTGATAGATTTCTCCCTTCCTAAAAACTCTCCACCACCCCTCAATTCCCTTCTCAACCTCTCTGGAGCAACAACCTTTTAGCTGAATATTTCTCTCAACATGAGAGTCTGAAATGTTCATGTTTCATTCAACTGAGTCTCTGAGATCAGATCACAGGATCACTGCCATGAGTGACCCTGTCAGAGATTTAGGATGTCTGGGCTTCCCTGGTGGGCTTCTTTGGGGCTTTAATCACTGGCAAGTGTTGCAGAGTGGCCCCAAAAAGTGCCCAACACGCCTCAGATGCACTCCGGAATCAGCACTGAAATCAGTGCCCCCACTGGAAGCCTTTTCCACACATCCACACACACACCCCCCACACCACCCCCAGTCTGACTTGGTTTAAATTCCTTTTCTCACACACACTCCATTCAGAGAGACACCCAATTATCTCTATTTCATCACTTCCAAGAGAGTCAGTTTAATTAAAGTGACATTTCACATATCAAGAACTCTTAAGTCAACAGCCAGATTTATAAGATAAAGCATTAATTTTAGGAAAATTCAATTAGAAGAATCAGGAAACAATATTCTTGTCAAGTTCAAGTCTGCAGCTCCTTAGAGATTTTCCTATGGATGTTAATGCCCAGAAGAGCTTCAGCCCTTGCTGAAAACTGCCACAAACTGGTGTAAGGGGCCACTTACTCAAGTCTCTATGACACTGCATCGCGTGGAATGCAAGCTAAGCCACCAAATATAAAAGTTATCAATCAGGTACAATCACTTGCCTTATTAATTTTTTCTTTGGGATGTGTCAGAAGTGCTGGAAAATGTGAGAGGGCTTCACAATTCAGAACTACCTGTGTCTGCTCATCGGTGCCAGTGACGATGTTTCCTACAGCTCTCAGAGCAGCCGTCTGGGAACAAAAACACTGCCTTTAAACACAGTCCTTTTCAGCAAATATTATTCCAGCTGAACACAAACAGAAACGGTTCAGAAAGCAAAAGCTTTTATGCAAATGCTGCATCACACAGGGAAAAAAAATAAGTCTTTGAACTTCCATTAGTATAAAAAGAAAACAGTGACTTTCTCTTGCAGCACATTTTGAGCAGCACTTCTTTCAAGGGATCCAAACTTACTTGCACTTTAACTTCTTGATGGCTGAGAAGAGGAACCAAATGAGGGACTATTCCGGAGTCTATCACCATCTGGATCTGCTCATTGCCAGCATCCGTTAGATAGGAGAGTGCCCAGACTGTATCTACCAATATCTGACAGGAGAGACAGCTTTGTAAACAGCACAGGAATATCACAAGTGCCACCAAAATAATTAGAGCTACACTGAAGAATAAATGAAAAATTCATTTCAATTAGCGCTGTGCATTCGCACACAAAAAAATCTCATTTAAATTGCAGTAAATCTGAACATTTCAAGTGACAGCTTACAAAAACTGAGTGAGTGTTGTTTCAGCTGACAACTCCTGACTGATTCAAATACAGCCATTTCAAAAATTCAAATAAGCTTAATTTCACCTACTTACAGACAAGACATTAAATAGCAGAATTACTAAATGAACGTTAGTTAATATATTTAGACATGTTTTGGCAAAGCATTATTGCTACCGACTTAGACAACTAGGAAGCAAAGAATTAATCTCAAATTCTGATTTCATTTAGGCAAAAATATCAGTTACTTTATCCGTCCAGTAAAGTCGTGCTCATTGACTTTACTATTAAATAAGAATGTTCCTACTTAACCCCTCAGAAGTTACATCTAAACCTGATATTTGACATGTGCAGCAGACACCAGGTTTTCTTTCACTTACATTGATTTTCATTAAGATGCTAAGCAAAAAAACAAATCCTGTATTTATCTGTAAATGAATGCTCACAGAAATACAAGTGAAACTGCATTTAAAAATAAATCTTTGCAAAGACATAACCATCAGGGCAAAAATGTAACCGATCCTTAAAGGCAAGCAGGTAAAAGATATCAAAATAACTTTGCCCTAATGCAAGACAACATCACAGATTTCCTTTCTTGTAAAGAAAAAAAATTAACTATGACTAATCTTCCTCCTTCAGCTACAAAATGACCCCAGAACAAAGCCCTGGGTGTCAATGGGGTTACACACAACCCCAGAACAAACCCCTGGGTATCTGTCAATGGGGTTACTCACATTTACATCCGTGTGGTGAATGAGAACACAGAGAGCAGGAAGGATCTGAGGAGGGAAAAGAGAGAGCTGGAGTTATTTTGGAGGCTCCCAGACAGGTAGCAGGATCTGGGGCCCAAGGAACAGCAACCCCATCACCTCCTGGATGGTCTCCATGGGTGGAGGAGGGTCTTTGTGGCGGCACAGGTTGACCATGACCCAGGTAACATTCCTTAGGAAGGTGATGGGGATGGATGGGCTGATGAAGGACAGCAGTGGCTTCACTACTCCAAGGCTAATAACATAATCTCTACACTGGGGTCCATCACCTGTAGGAGACAGCACAGAATTCCTGTTATTTCAACTGGAAAGTCCCATAATTTATGGATGCACAGCTGAGGGGGTGGTGGGGGAAGCAAAAGGGCTCACAACACCGAACCACTGAGAATAACCCAACATGTTCCTGAAGATTCCTTCAGAAACTTTACAAACACCATCAAAACACCCTTAGAAGACTTCAGGAGTAACACCAACCTATGATATTTCCTAAAGCCCACACAGCTTGCTCACAAACATTTTGATGAGGTGAATGCAGCAGTCTCAGGAAAAGTGGCACAGCATCTGAAAGGCACAAACAAACCCCACGTGAAGGTCAAGAAAAGCCCCTCAAAAGGCAAAACAGTTCACATCCTTCACTCTCACAAGAGAAACTTTTCTCCTGGTTAGGAAGTGGTCAAAACTTCACTAATTTCCCAGCTGATACTAAACTAAAACACTGCAGTAATTCTCCCTTTGCTGCATGTTCCTACAGAGCCTGCACTTCAGAATATTAAAAAACTGACATTTGTTTTTAAGCCTCCCAAGTTCACTGAAGGTTGTCAGGACTCCAAATTTAGCACAGTTTCTGAATTCAATAAATGTCACTAAGCTATGCATCAGAATCAACTGCAAAGTTGTAACTTCCAGACCAACCTCATCCCCTGAAATGAACCAATTCAAGAGGAAGAAGGTGCATTATGGACTGGGAATGCAGGAAGAGGGCAGGAAAGGGTTCCACATGCTCCACATTTAGATAATTGATCCTGTTTTATTTTCCCCCAGCACTAAGGTGCTTGCTTACATAATAGTTTAGTCTATAAAAAACCCATTCACTTCAGATCACAGATTTCAAGAGGAACTGGTATTTAGTTGCTCTCTCAATGCCAACCATGTTTTACTGGGGAAACAAATCACAGCAGGGTTCTTACACCCTACTAAATAAGGGTGGTTTATAACGCCTGTATGCAAGGAGGAAAAACCTCCCCAGCAAACATATTAAGTACTTTTGGAAGGATTACCACAGCCCATCTTTTTCCTTGAAACAAATCATACTTTCATGTGTCACAGCCACTAAAGAGACTAATTAGTGCAGACACATAGACCTACAGAACACCACCATAAGAACTGTTCAATTCATTGATAAATTAGGTTTAAACATGAAGTGTTCTAGATCAGAGGTGTGGGAAAGATTATCAAATACATTTCCAAAAGAAAACTCAGGATGCAATTGGGAAAGGAAGAGGATGGGAAAAGGAAAGTTAAAAGTATTAAGACACATAGTATAAGGGTCAAATACAGATTATATTAAAGTTAACAGGTTCTTGGCCTGAGTTTGGAAAAGCAATGGGCTACTGATTTTGCAACTGAGATAAGCTTTGTGTATTTTCTCCTTTAATTTTAGGCCAAAACTCGTTTCACAGTACACTGGACCCTTCCACAGGGCTCAAGAGGCTCCATTCCATTCATTAAATTCAAACATCCTTCACACTTAGTTCTGCTTTGCCAATGGAAGCATTGCCTAAATTTAGGGCATGCTTGGAGTATGGAGGAAAGTTCCTTTGCCTGGTAATTCAGGTTGCAAATCCAACACCAATTTCTTTCCATGCTTCACATCCCCCAAAATATGAAGGACAGGGGTTTTCCTTCAACTTGATTTTGGAAGAGTTTGAGGTCAGGCACCCTCTGGACTTGGCCCACAGCTTTTTCTCACTCTTTGCAGTAAGACACAAAATCCCTCCATGAGAGTTTATTAGTTGGGTTTTTTTTTGGTTTGGTTTGGGTTTTTTTGTGTTTATTTCAAGGTCTCAGTTTGTCTGGGTTTTTTTTAAAGTTTGAAAACTGGAAATGAGCAGACAACTCTGCTAAAATCCTGTGAGTTTCCAGAGGATGTTGCTCACCATTAGGAAACCCAAATTAATTTAAACCCTGAGAAAATAAATACCAAAAGCAGGTGTGTAATTCAACTGACACTACTTGCCAGGTGTCAGGAGCCTTCACAGGCAGGTCCTTCAGTGACTGCCAACCTGATTTCACCCCAACCCAACACATGGGTTTGTGAACACACTGGAGAGGAACAGGGGGGTGTGGATGCTCTTTACAGGACATTTCAAATGCTGCTGCTGTGGCAGCTGCAGAGTGTTCCCAGGGATGGAATCCTGCAGGACTTACTGGACTGAACCACGGCCTGGGTCTGTTCTGAGGTTCCAGAGGCGATGTTTGTCAGAGCCCACGCAGCCTCAAACTGTAGGGAAGGACTGCAAGGGAACAAAAGCAGCAGGATCAGTGGAACAGGAGTTTTCAAATCAGTCTAAATGCCAGGAATTCAGGCAACAGTGAAAACATTTGGGGTTTTGGAAATACTCACTTGTCATCTCTTTCAAGACAGTGCACTAAGATAGGTAATATTCCTGATTTTATTAGATCATCAATCGGTGGATTGCGATCACTGGAGAGCAGCTTCCTGTTTGGGGACAGGAGGAAACACCACATTCAGCAGAAATCACACAGTGACACATCTGGAGTGGGTCAGGAAGAGCTTCCCAGAGCTGAGTTTGGGAAACTCCCAAGCACAGAGTCCCAAGAGCCTCCCTGAACAAACTGTTGCAGTGCCACACCATCCTCTGGGCTGGCAAAGCCTTCCCCAGTGTGTCTCTCTACTCTCCCAAAGACCAAGCAGGATTTGTTTTCTGCACTTTAAGTGAAAACAGCTAAGTCTCAAAATTGAAATTACTGAACTACTGGAAAAACAAAGCCACTGCATCCATTGCCCCTTTCACTGCCTTGGGAGTTGATCACCAGTCAGTAAAATAAAGCTGAGAGTTATCCAGTTACACCCCCCTACAGCTTCTTCCTCCTCCTCCCAGCAAGGGAGATGCTCAGACCCTTCTGCATTTAAAACTGAACACTTTACAGTCCTCCTAACTGGGTATTTCACTCTACTTGTGAGAAGCAACAAGTCTGCACCAAGACAAATCCATGTATTTGTACAAAATGAAAATCCACACTACTTAAAAGATCTGTCTTTTGATATTTTTCAAAGTTCTCTATATCAAGTTTCCTTTTTAAAAATCAGTTAATTCCATACTATTTGTAGTTAAGCTAGAACATATTTTCTGACTTGAAGAGCATGCTAAAATAAGAATAAACACAGGATATTTCAGAAAACTCTGTTCTTACCTTGCTGCCTGCACAGCACTTAACTGTATACCCTGGTTGTCACTTGAAGCATTCTAAAATAAGAAAAAAATAGATTTTTCACACATTTGTCACCAAGACACGAAGAATATTCAAACAATTAAATTGGTTTTACCTGTACTATTGCCTCCAAAGAAGTGTTTTGCTAGAAAACAGAGACAAAAGCAGTTAGAAATTCAAAATGTCTTTAAAGAATGCAAAGAGAAGATATGTTTGAGAGTTAATTCTTACCACTCTAAAGTCACCATCTATATCAGAATCTTCACAGATATCTTCATGGGGGACATTCCTTCTCTTTAGAAGATGCTCATCTCTTTTGTTCTTAAAGAGAAAAACGATTGAATACCTTTAAAAGTTTGATTTAGCTGGTGTAGGGGTGTTAAGAAAGGAAGAGAAGCTTCTGATTTAAACAAGCATCATAAACATGCTATCACTGATAAGTGTTAAAATTAAAAATTAAAAGCTGGGAAGGACTGCAGAGAAGCACATTTTGGAAACCACTTCTTCCCAAAAAATCCTGCATCCAACTTGATCTGTACAGCAACAACCTGTGCCAAAGCACTTAACTGTTGGAGGAGCAAGAATGATTCCCTTTGTTAAATTACAAATAAACCCCTGTTTTTCAGGGCAAAAATTATGGAACTCCTGGTACCAGGTATAGCAAGTTCAGAAATTCCCTCCAAACTAAATTTTAGATTAGAAAAGACAAATAGATGGTGGAATAATGGTGCTCTTGGTGGAGTGCAGAAGGATTAAAGTCTTTAACAAAAACTCTTACATTTTAGTAAAATAAGAACATGGTAAAATTCCAATTATTAAGAATAATGTTGGGTCATCTCACCTTTCTCAATTCCACAACAACTTCATTTCTTTGTCTTCTCATAGTCTGCAAAGAATCAAGATAAAAATACATTGTATTCTGAACTTAGACCAATTAATAAAGCTCTTGTACAACTACTGAAGCTGATGTGCTTAAACACTTATATGCCAAGGGTTTCATTTTCATTATAAAAGCAGAAATCCTACAGGAAATGGAAATAACTGTACTATTTGTGCCTGTATTATTTCACAGTAAACCAGTCTCCCAGGTGCACATATTAAGGAAAAAAGGGTGACAGAATCAGGAATAAACACGTGCCTTTGAAAGGGCAAAGCTGAAAGGAGTGGTCCATAAAACAGCACCAAAAGCATCACAAAGCTCATGGCAAACCACCAGTGAAATAGCTTTATAAACAAGATCAAATTCAGACACCTTAAGCAAAGCCAGGTTACAAAACTACTGTGTGTAGAAGAAAACCACACAAAATCCTTGGCATTTTTAAGAGCAATTTTTGGTTTTGGTAATTTTCTCTCCAGCTCCCATCGACAGTACTCAGGAAAAAATCCATTGTAAATATACATAAATTGGTTTATTGCTGCTTCTGTTAGTGCCATGAAAACAGGAAAATAAATCAGCCCAGAGTGATTGTATTCCACACTTTGAACTTTGCTGTTCTCATTCACTGTAAGGTTCCAAACAATTCCATTTTTATTGTGACTTAACTTTCACAAGTCCCAAGGAAAGCTTGAAGTCCTGGAATATAATACAGGACTGCATTAACATAGGACAGGAGAAAAAGGAACAACTTAATATCCACAGCAAGAAGCAGATCTGAAGATAAAGATGAAAAGCCTGACTTTCAGAGCATAATTACTTTTATCAAAAAGAATGTTCAGAATCAAATTTCAGCTCTGAGCAAGACAATTCACCTCCTCAGAGGAAGGAACTCCAAGAAAAAGAAGAGGGCAGGAAAGGATATGAATGGAAAAGGGATGGTTCCCCACTGCTTTGGAGGCAGAACTTTCCATGGTTTGAGGACCAAAATGCAGCTCAGTGTGAGAAAAACAGGCAGGTGAGGGAAAAATCCAACCCCTCCAAGGAGAGATTCCTGCCAAATCCAAGTGCCCAGGAGCTGCAGCACCTGCAACAACCTGGGGAGAGCCACAACAGCTGAGTGCAAAGTACCCCACACTCAAAATCCCCCTGTGCACTCACACTGAGCTGCTTCTCTGTGCTCCAAGAGAAGCTGATCCACTCCTGGATCCCACACCAGGTGGAGACTTTGGAAAGGTGCTGCAGCTTTATAACTGAATTACCTACTCCAGGCTCCTGCCCTCAGCCTGCACCACAGTGCTCAGTGGAGCTTCTCCAGAGTCTAATCTGGCATATCCAATATGAAAATAATAGGAGGAAAACCTCTGCTAATGAGAATGCAGAACTGTACCACACCCCTGATGATCTCACAGGACCAACAGCACCTTCCCTAACCACAACCCAACAAAATAAGCGTTCCACTGGGAGAGGGATGATTCTTCCCAGCCATTACTGGTCACAGCAAAGCTGCTCCTAACCAAGAGCAAGAGTCAGGGCACATTTTCAAGGAGTAAAAGACTGAATTGCTGTAACACCAGCCTAAAAGAGACATTAAGCTGTAAAGCTCAATATTAAAAGTAATTGCTACAATTGTGAGTGAGCCCAAAAGGAAAGGTGTTCCCACTCAGGTGGCAACACACCTTCAGGACAAGCACATGTGGCAGGGACATGGGGAGAAGTTAGAAAGAACCTAAACAAATACAAGAAAAAAGCTCAGATACGCCACTAGAAGTTTCTTTACTTGAAAAATCATACATGTAGTTGATCAAACTTTAACAAATCCTCTGCTGAGCCAAGAAGAATGTCCTCCCTTGGCAGGCCCTCTGTTTAATTCCTGCCTGCTCTGAAGAGACCCGCACACCTTGGACTCACAAAAGCCTTCACAGAAAGACAAGCTCCCAATGAAGTCAAGACTCTTAAGCAGAATTTACCAAAATAAGGCTCCACTAAAATAATCCTCTGTGTAAACAGTGGCCTGTTGACAAAATAGTTATTACTGCTCAACCTGTCACTGCTCTTCCTCCTGGGAAGAGGAAAAGCACAACAAAGGAGAACTGAGGTCAGTTCTGTCACGGAGTTTCACGGCACTGCCACCTCAGCCCAGAGATGGAGAGGCTGGAGAAACCAAAATGACAAGCAGAGTCAAGATCAACTTGGGTTATCTTTTGGAAAACAGTTCAAAGGGCAGAAAGCAAGGCATTGCACAGGTACATTATTATATTGCTTCTGTTCTGTGGAAGATTTGCCTTGCCAGACTTCTCTGAATCAGTTCCCAGCTTGCACTAACACAACTGTGACCAGGAAGGCATTTTCAACTTCAAAGTTTTTGAAGCAGAGCACAGGATGGCCCTGGGAAGGGCTCCAATTGAAAAACACGCATCACTTCAGCAGGAATTCACGTGGCTCTTTCAGCCACTGGATCCTGTTTGTCGTTTGCTACCTCAAAAATCAAATGATCTGATCTATTTCTGTCAGCCTATGATGGCCACCCCTCCATCCTCCTTTTTTTCAATTATATTTAGCCTCAGATTTATCATAAGGGCTATTTCTGACCATTAGTCATGACTGAGCCCTTCAGCTTATCATTAAAATCTCGTGTTAGCTGACGCCTGCAGGATCCCCAGACATCCCAGTGGTTTTCACAACAAGGCCAGGAACTGAGGAAACATTCCCAGCTCCACACCAGGAACAGCTTGGATCCACCAGCCCTTCCTAAACACACCTGGAGCTGTGCTCGAGGATCTGACCACTGTTCCCTCCCTGAACCTCCACACACTGTGACTTCACTGCTGGCTGGGATGGGGGCTTTTTTGCTGTTAGAAAATATTTCACTTGAGTAGCAATGTTTATACACCTACAGCAGGAACCTCTGACAACACACAAATAAAGGCAGAACTTCACCTATTCTTCTCATTCCAGGGAATGGTTTCCAAAGGCACATTGTTTCTCCTGGGGAACAGCAAAGGCAACAGTTACTGTACAGCAGAGTTCCCTGTGCCATCCTTTCCTCCTAGGAAGTTGCTACCAGCACTAGTCTGGTCTAGGATTCCAAACAAACCCAACAAAAAACATCACAGAGGGCTGTGGGGGGTAGACATGTGGAAACAGGCTATCCACCCCCTAAATATTTTGTGAATCGGATGGCAATTTTTAGTATTTTCTGACTAAAACACTGCTTACTACAGCCCTGTGCACACCCTGGAGTCTCTGCAAGACACCACCAGAAAGCACATCTCAGCAACTCTTCCCCCTTCAGAATTATAATGGGATTCTCAGCTGTGGATAAATAAATAAAAATCAATAGGACATTGCATGTGCTGTCACCCCAGTTTTTCCTGGAGAAGTTGTGCATGGCAAATCAAAAGCCTTGTGCAAATATCTCAGGATCATTTTTAAGTGACAAGATGGATGAGCTTCACCACAGAACTCCAAGTCAGCTTAAAGGAACCTATTTTTAACTCAGTGAGCGAAATTCCTGCTCTTCTTCGGTTCTTCCATATTTAATCCCAAGGAAATTATTTTGTGTGGGATACAGAAAAGGTTGAAGAGCTCCAAAGCACCTGCAATATCCAATATATCTCATAACACCACCTTTCCTTCACTCTCCTGGAGCTTCCCTGGCATTCTCAAGTATATTATTAACATTAAAGTCCAGTGAATGTTACTGGTAACTTTTAAAATCCTGACGCTGCTGATCTTAAAGCATCTTGATTGAATGGCTGCTCCAAAATTAGTTTTGAAGTGCTCTGCATCACAATATTATCATCATTTCACATCATGCATCTCTCAATTACAGAGCAGAAATATCTATTTAACACTTCTCCTGTGCTGGCACTATGAAAGCAATTCTTAATCTCTCACCCAGCAATGCAGGAGAGGAAGGGAAGGAAAAGCCAGCAGGAACTCAGCAGATTCTCCCAGTATTTCCAGAGAAATAATATGCATGAAATATTTCTTATTTCATTTCAAAAAAAAACCCCTACATGTCAGTGAGATCTGAATGCTGCAGCAGGCAACAATCAACACCAGAAAATGAAATGCTGGATCACCTCATGAAACAAAACGAAGAAAAAAATAAACACCCTGAATCTGTTCAAACCTTCCCAAAACAAGGGTGTACTCAAGACCTCTAAGTGTATGACTGAATTTAAATCCAAACTGTTCATAAAACTATCACAGACACAATGAATTTGCACTTATCTGGCCTTTTCATTGTAAAGATCTAGGATTTGATTCCAAGGTCTGTGGTGCTACAATTAAAAACAAATTGGAAAGAAAATTTGGTGTCAGCACAGCCATAGCCACAATAAACAGAAAAAAACCAGCTCATCCTTTCTTATTCAAGGTTAAAAAAAAAAAGCCCAAGTAAAACCTGTTCCCCATTGAAGACACAAGATGAAAAAAGTCACCTTAACCAGATCCCTAATGGATAAGCATTTGCATAATTTAATATTGGAGTCCAGATAAGCCCTTGTTCAAATAAGAGTCCGGGGTTGGATGTTAAAGAAAAAAAAAAAAGGAAAGTGTGAGTTCTGCAGTTTTTAAGGTTCCTTTTTGTGCTGTAACAACAGTAATTTTTTCCCCACAGCTCTAACAACTCTTAAATCTTGAAGGCCTTAACAAGACCTGACTAGAAACCCTAAAAAACACAAGGAGATACTGCCTCAAATTACTGCTCTCACAGCACAAACTCTTCCAGTATGAAAAAGTTTATTATCCTGTGTATTCCTTAGAGCAGGACTATAAATAAGAAAAAAGGACAAGGAGGTATCTTGTATTTGTGGCCTCAGTTCCTGCTTTATTCCCAGTGTCATCACCAATCTGTCATCTCCAAACACATGGCACAATTGTTTACAACGTGCCCCTGCATGAGTGTTTATCCAATCCTTCAGCACATGCAGGAATTTTGCTGAATATCTTATGTAAAACAAGTGTGTGGTTTGGGTTTTCTTTCTTTTTCCTCCCCTTTTCTCAAGGCTGGATTTTGTATTTTCACAAGCACACTGATACAGACTGGAAAAATGAAAGCTCAACTTGAAGTATCTAAAAAGGTAAATACATGCTTGGGACTTTAAGAGATAAAATGCAAATAATTCCCTGTTTTTCTGTAAGAAATACAAAAATCCTCTGTGAATATTTAAGTCCTGGAAGGTGAGGACAATGTGACAGGAACTCCCAATGGACTGGTCTGAGAAATGTGGAACTACAACACTTTTAAGTTTGAATTTTACAACAGTGTCTAGAAGTACCTATTAATTTGGGACTCACCGAAATTAGGGGGGTTTATTATTAGTCTGTAAACTGTCACGGAGATGAAAAATAAGATTCTTTGTAAAAGCAACACATGGCTAAAGGCAGAAATTCAGATAAGAAGGGGGAGGAGTGAAGGAGAGGGAGGAGGGAAGCAGATAAAGATCAAACTTTGGCTTCCTCTGCAAGTAAATTGTCAACTTGGTGCTCAGAACTCTGAGAATTGGGGTGTTGTGGGTTATCCCACCCCAGGACACCTACTGAGAGTGGCCAGGGCCAGTCCCCTCGCACTAATGACAATTGGGATGGCTAAGCAGTTAATTAGCAGCAAGGACAGCCAGGAGCCGAGCTATTGTATGAAAAACAGCCACGCACGGGGGTTATTTTGGGTACCAGGCATATGCTCCAGGATTTGCTGGATAAATGTCAATATCTAAAATTTAACATGGCCCCGCAGTTGGTTTTCACTGGGTAAAAGGCCATTTAAAGTGTGCCCGAGCAAAGAAAAGAAAACCACCGAAGGGATCCGCTGCTTCCTGACACACACACGTGGTTTCCCTGCATGTGTCCATCTTGAACCTTCCCTTCTTCAGCCCCTTTACCCTAAAACTTTGCACAGAGGTACCAAAGCAGCTGAATTCCAACCTGCATCTTCCCATGAATCCCGGGTTTTTTATTCTATTATCATATTCTCTGAGCCTTCCTGCAGCTGTCTACTCAGTAACAAAATTTATATAAAAGCAAATTAACACCTAAGGCAAGTAGTTACCAACCCACCTCACAGCCCTGTCGGTAAACAGAGAAATTAATTATTCCCACTCCCAATATTTTGAATTTTTGATTTGAATCACCAAACTTTGCATACAACTAAATAATAAACTGCTTTATCAACGTGCCTGGACAGTGATTAAGCTAAAAATCGAGGTGTTACTGACCTCTGAATTGCTCAGATGGGAAACCTGGCTGATGTTTTAATTAATGCCAGTAAAGTAAGTGAATCTTTTATTTTGGAACAGAAATACTGTAGTGCCTTCATGGAATATTATGGAAAACACAGGGGCACTTTAAGGCTAGAAAAAACCAGCCCTGAGAATGCCAAAACCCTTGCCCAGAACCCTGCACTGACAGTTTGGAGCTCCAACCAGCCCTCTTGGGTGAGCGTTTCAGGGCGAGGACTGACCCCTAATTTTAAAATTTGACTCTTTACTAAGCAAACCCCGAATTAATTATATATATATATATATTCTGCTGCGTTTAGGAAGCACTTTCACAACTCAGACAACGGATGTGGCAGCGCGGCCACCAAAAAGTTTCCAGGCTCCAAAGCCAGAGCTGCTCCCCAACTAACCGGTCAGGGAAATACATTAAATTAATTTAAAAAAAAGAGAAAGAAAAAAGTGGAAAGAAAAGAGCGACCGCGTGTGCTTTAAAAGAATATTTACCGCCAACATAAGGCGGCTGGTTATTTATTCCGAGGCACGCAGCACAACACCCGGCCGGGGCCTAATTCCTGACTCAGGGTTTTAGGGGCTGCTCGGAGCGCTGGTTAATGTTGAAATTGAGGCCAAACAGAGCAGGGCCGGGGCTGTGTGACCCGAGGCCCACCGAGTTCCTTGCAGGCCGCGATGTGGGGCGGGCGCGG